>JAYDZK010000202.1:10534752-10578165 GCA_034509185.1 Euphonia xanthogaster | reverse complement strand
CGACGCTCTTCCGATCTCTTTCATTGGGAAGACTGCAGTCATGAGAGGGACAGAGAATGTGCTTCTTTTGTACTCTGCAGCACTGGGCTTTCATAAAGAAGTGTTTTACTTGCATGTCCTAGGAAAACCTACAGGTTTTGCTTACCTGCAGACATCTACTCATTCTGCGATTGCACACAAAAAACATTTTAATAGGTGGTGTATTGGAGGAGACGTTTATAGCCAAACTGTAGCAAAATCCTTCTTCTTCAAATCCTTTTAAGCTACAAGAGCAAAACAACAGTTAAGTTAGTCCTGACTCTTACAAAATGCTTGCAAGCCCATAGATCTTGGTTCAGACAGTGTATTATGTTTGAATTTTATTGCCCAGGCTATTTGTTATCCTTCCTAGTAAACTTTCTTTTGCTTTTATGAAACAATATTGGAGCCCTCCAGTGGCCAAACTAATCATTCTGAGGAATGGAGTCCAAGTTCTGCCAACGAGGTTGATTTTTTTTCCTTTCCTATTAAAAATTTAATTTGATGATCTTTTTATATTCAGAATTTATGTGGAGTTAATTTGGGTCACAGCATCATATGTGAAATGTAAGGAAACCTAGGAAAAAGAAAAAAATAGTCTCTTTGCCTTTCTAGGATCTCCATATTTTTATTCTTCTATATTTTCAAAAAAAATAAGGTGTTTATTGTTTAATTAAATTCTATTAGATTTCATTTTCAGAGAGGATCCCATTATACATACAAGGCAGAGAAAATGCGTTTTGAGTATCATGAAAATTCACATTTCCTTAAGTGACTTATCAGTTCTGTGACTTGTTATCTGTGATGTGACTGGGTCTGTTCTCTAGCAAAACCTAATTTTTCAACAGGACATCATCATTTGCTTCAGGGGCCTCAACACATTGAAGATTTTGGCCTCAAGGCTCTCCATCATCTGTAGCTTTCACTTTCCATGTGAAATCGATACTTTGTATATATGAAAAAATAGCTTTTAATTACATTGTATGCACTGGATATTAGTGAGAGGAGTTTTCTTCAGAAAGAATGTTGAGTTCCTAACGCCTAAAATTGCTTAGTTATGACTCCTCATGTTTAATGTGGTTGTTATCGCAGTCCTTCCTTCTTCCAAATTGTGAGAACAGGCTTTCCAAATCCAGAATCAGACAAGCACGTTTCAATAGTGTTGGAGCTGCAAGTTTTGGGTGGAGGTGGGGGATGAACAGGAGAAGAGGAGAAAGTATGGTCAATTGATTATCTTCTGATTGGATGACCACAATCTGGCATTCAGTCCATGTTCAAAAAGCACTAAAGCAAGGGATTAAGGTTGTTATTTTGCAACAGTTTGTCTTTATTTAGGGGCTACTGGAAATGACTTTCTACCACATTGCATTGTATTGCTGCTGCTTTATAAAATTATAATGCTTCGTATAAATAAAATCAAAATGCTTCATAACAGAACATTGAAACTCTCATAGAGGGAGGGTTTTGTTTGTTTTATTTCAGTAAAGATCTTTTAAGTAGCATTTCTTCTGCAGACACTTGGGTATAGGAGCAGTTGTACTGGGTCATCTCAAGAGGAAATTTAGCCCAGTGTCCTCTCAGTGAGCAAGTAGAGTGTAAGAAAGAGAGCAAGCACACAGTCAGCCTTTCCTGGCACATCCTCCAGCTATCCCAGGTCTAAGAACCTCTTGCTGAGCCCATCTGTACACAGTTTGCTTTTGCAGCCCCCTGCATATGCGAAGAAGGTTTCTTCTTGTTCCTGAAGAGTGAGGTGAAATGAGGAAAGCCAAGAAAACAGCTGTAGCAGAAGCTTCTTGTTTGCACTGCATATGGGGGGAATGTTATGCAAATTCCTCTCATCGGCAGTAGATGGAATTCCTGGAGCAGCCCTAGGCTTTGTCTCCTTTCATGCTTTTGATGTGAGTTTGAAAATTGCTGGAGGAGATGAATGCCCTGCTCCAATTCACCTTTTGAGGAAACTGCTAATGAGGTCAGTTTTCCTCGTGGCTTTATTCAAGACCGTAAACACCAGCAGAGCTGGGAAAAAAGCCGTTGGAAAGGTGGGGAGAAGTTGTTTGAAGAATATGAGCATGCAGCAGGCAAGCAGAGGCCCTGTAGCTGTCTCAAGGAAGGCTCATGTCCTAAGGCTACCTTGCCTTCTGCAGCCACAAACCGTGAGGCTGCAGAAGGGTCACACTCTGAGGCTGTGAGATCTGAACTGGAACAGGAGAAGGAAAAAGATGGGACTATGCAAGGGGGGGAGCAAAAGTTTCCCACCTGCCTGATGCACATTTCATACCCAGCTCCCTGCAGCCTCACATCACTGCACAGATCTACGATGGCACCTTGCCACTCGATTGTCGAAGCCTCCTCTGATCACTGCTGCCACCCTTGTGAGAGCTCCAGGGCTCCAGCAGAGTGCTGGGAAAGCAGTTGTAGCTCTTAGGCAGCAGCACAAGAGCAGCTTTAACCCCAGGGCGGATTCCTGCATGTGTGCCTTTACTAGGAGAGCTTGGAGCCAGGAATGCCAGAGCACACAGGCTGTCTGCAGCCCTGCTGTGCTGGGACCAAGAGGAGAATCTCTGCAGTTCTGTGGTTTAGTCTGAATCCTTGTGAATCTGAATCCAGTAGCTACCTGGGAAGACAGCACTCCCAAGGAGTGCTCCCTGCTGTGTTCCCCCACAGCTCCTTAGGGAGCTTTTTACCTGGGGCCCACTTTGTAGCTCTCTGTTTGGTAGCATTTGCATGCCCTGTAGAGAGAAAACTTTGTTCAGTAGGTTATGCTGCTGTAGAGAGACGTTGGGAACACTCAATGGGAAAAATACCTGCTTTAGTTCCAGGCACCGCAGTCCTTTCTCATTAGCAGGGAGAGGAGAAGGCTGACACTACTTTACTGATGAGTCAGGAAAATGGTCTATGTTTACAGTGTTGAATGTTTCTAATGATTATTGCAGGTCTGAATTTGGAGTTTGGCAATATCAGAAAGCTTTTGGGGTTTGGGAAAAAAAAAGGGAAGAAAACAGTAATGACTTATGTCCCCAGATACAATGAACTCATGGTCCCCTGCAAATCCTACAACTATAAGGACTCACACTATTCAAGGTTGTTCTTGGCCTCATATCATCCACCTGGCATTGAAAAAAAAGTCAGTCTCAGGCAGCTGTGCCTTTTAAAGATGGGCCCTTACTGTAATTCTGAAATATGCTAATTGCCAGGCTTTTATTTTCATTTGACTGTTTTGAAAAGCTTAGAAGAAAGGAGGAAAAATAAAGAAGTTTTGGAAATAGCACTAGGAAAAACCTCAACCTGCTGCCCATGTAATTTCCTTTAAAAACAAATTTTGTGCTATGTGAAACTTTATCACCCAGCAGATTTGCACACAATCCTATATGTCCATTGTCTATGTAATTTTATATGATTGCTTTAGCATGTTTTTTCATTGTTATAGTTGTTACTAAGGTTATTATAACTGTCATTAAAGAAGGAGGAAGTGGGTGCTTACCCCAAAGCTTGTCTATGGTTCCCTGTGTGTCTAATTAAAAATACTTTTTTTTTTCCCCTCACTACAGACTTTGCTTAGACCATCATTGTTGTAACATTATTTACTGTTTATTTGGGATTTAAAGTGAAGCTCCTCCTGATAGTTCTCCCTTTCGTCTTGCCTCTCTTAAATAACCCCGAAGTGATTGAACATGGAAGTTAGTTACTAAGCAAGAACCTGGAGCTGCAAAACCTTCTTTTCCTTGGCAAAGCAAGAAAGTTGCAAAGAGTAAATGTAGTATCATTATTATAGGCCAAACTATGAAGATTTCAAGCTTATTTTCTTAGAGTTTAGTGGAACAAAACTGAAGCCTCTGGAAATGAAACTAGGGGGAAGACCCAACCCATGCAGACAGAAATCTTTATTAAACACAGATGTCAACAGCAGTAGCATGTAATTAGTGCCCTAATTGTGACTGGGCAAATAACGGTGGCTTGGGGAGGGTCCAGATGGAGGCGTCTGACTGTGGATGTGTCTTTTTCTGCTAGTTACCAAGGCTCCTTTTAAGGTCAGTGAAAAGGAAAAGACACTTTCTGAAGCATGATTTATCTCATTCCATCTTGGCCTGGTATAGGGGATATGAATTGCATTCTTAAGACTGGACTGACTCAACCTGTTTTTGCCCACACTTTTCTTATGGTGCCTGCAAGGATTCCCAGACTCTGTGTCCTGTTCACAGCTCCCTGTACGCAGCCCTTGTTTTTCCTGAATAAGAAAAAAAGAAGACATAAAGGCACATTGATTTGACAAGATATAAGGTATTTTGTATTCCCATTGGCTGGGAACAGGATTTGGGAGATTTGAGTCCATTTCTAACCCTGCCACTGACTTAATATACAGCTTTATGCAGCTCCCTGCTCTGTTTTCTGAAGTGAAATTTAGAGGTTTTATGTGTGCTTGCATCTGAATGACAACATTTAAGTCATAAATGATGGGGGGAGGGGAGGGGTTGACACACAATTAAGTTTGTTTTTATTTTTAGATTCATCTCACTTGTGTTTTTCTCTGAGACCAAAGTCCACATAATTCTGGCAGTAGACCAAGGGTATTGTATCTACAGACTAACAAATTAAAAGCACTGAGTACTAGGTGGATTATCATTCCTACAGTGGGAGAAAAAGGAGGGAAGGAGAAGTCCTTCAAAAAGAAAAATAAGATTAGTGGAAGTCCATGGTATGAATTCACACTGGCTTATAATGCATTTCTATGGCTTATCTAACAGTAAATGATGATGAGTGCTTCAGACCTTCAAGGGGTTTAGGAAAGAACTGTGGTGTTCTCTGTGACTTGGTCTTTACCTACAACAAGTGCTTTATTGTCTTGTGCTTATTTAGCACAAACTTGGCACAAACTTTCAGTGGCGAATGGGACTTGAAGTCCAAATTTAATTTTAATTAGCTGCTAATATATGCTTAGTATGCATAGATTGCTGAGATTAAAACCTATGTGAGTGGGCAGTGACTACATGTGCATGTGTGCACTTGTGTGGAAAAACCACAGATTTTTTTCTGACAGCAAAAGGAAAAAAATAAGAAAAAAACCTATGTTGTGTACACTGGGAATGTACAGGCATCTATAGCATTATGAGTTGCAATTCCTTCCCTTGGAGGGCTGTTTTCAAAATACACAAATAGATAAAAGTGCCTGGTTGTAATGTGGTGCACAGCCACAACTAACTGGGAATATAGCTTGTTTGGCAGAACACTGCCCACCTTTCTCCTGGTAATCTTTTTGGTTTGTGTGGAGAGATGTCAAAGCCTTACACACCTGAGGGATTTGGGAATCTTCCTGCCATTGCTGCCGTGAGTTCTGCGCTACACTGTATGTATATTCAGAGTAGGATGGGAGAGAGGATGAGGTTTATCCTGGGATGGAGACAGCTTCTGTGGATGAAATAAAGAAGGTAAGACCTGAGCAAAAGTCTTGGTCTGATGTCATTTATTTTGTAAACCATTCTTTGTATTTTTGGTTGCTTACTATACTCAGGGTGAACCACGTGTTTAATATTGTGCTGAATCAGGGCCTTCATTTGCTTAAAATCTTTTTCTTTACACTTCATCAGTAGACTTAAATGGTACATTTGCAGTTCACGCCACACAGCAGGTCCAGTCTTGTGTGTCTGTGACTCTGGTAATTGCTGGAAGCTGGGAGACCAGATGTGCTTTTCCATTAGTTGTGCTCTGGGCCTTTGTGAGACCTGAGGTCAGCTTGACGTGAAGGTACTGAGGCCACAAAGAGCTAAAGTTTGTAGGGTTTACTTGGCCATATTTAGGGCAAATCTGCTGTTAGTGCTGTCTAGCCTTCAGCCCATTGCAAATAGCTTCCAAACTGTGCTCAGAATAATTCAGAACATGTTTGGGGCATCCTGTACAGTCCTTTGATTCCTTGAGTCTTCACAGATCTTCAATGATTCTGTTTTGTTGTTTGTTTTTTTTTCCCAGTACTGGCTTTGACTTGTATTGAAATCAAAAAATGAATGCAAAGAGGAGTGGTTGCATCAGACATAGTGTCTGATGAAGAAATTTGGATGCAGAAGAAATGGCCTTATCAATGCACCCCTAATTCCTAGTGAACTTAATGGGATTCACCCTGAGTGTGTTCAAGACTAGGCTGGATGGGGTTCTAAACAACGTGGTCAGGCGTGTTATCCCTGCTCATGGCAGGGGTGTTGGAACAGGGTGCTCTCTAAGGTCCCTTCCAACCCAGACCTTTCTGTAGTTCTGTGACCTGGGGGCTTCAGCACTCCTGGATTTTGTCCAGGAGCCTTTCAGAACTGCTGCTCCGTGTGTTCTTTTAAAGAGATGTGCAAAGTCAAGACCATCAAACAGTTCCTGCATTGCTCTTCTTTCCTAGAGATGGATCAAGCTGACTGTGCTGATCAGGAAATTGTTTGACTGAAGAAAAAAGCTGTCTCTGACATATTTGCTATTTTGGGATTTTCAGTTATTTGATTTTTTTTTTTTTTTTAAATGGTCAGTAGCTTAGCACAAATTTATTTCCAAACTCATCTGTCCCATGTTGGATTTTTTTTCCTTTCCCCAAAAGACATGTCTCATTACTATGCAAACAATCCAAATGTAGAAAAAATACGATAATTAATTACCATGCAAAGCATTCATTTCCCTCTCCTTCCCCTATGCTTGGGTCTCCTTTGGAATTCTTAATTCTTCTTGGAATTAATTGTTCAATCTGTACTTAGACAACCTGCAATCCTTTAAAGGTATTTGTCCTTGCAGAGAAATCTTCAGCTGACCTATGTCCTCGGCCAAGCGGCCTATTCAGGGAACAGATGGGAAAAAGCAGGCTAAATTTACCATTTTGTTTGCAGCACAGTATGACTTAGTCACAAGATTTTTCTTTCAATGTGTTAGTTGTGGAAATCTGTTAATTTGATATTTAAATTATTTTCAAGTGGAAGCTTCATTTATGATGTTACCTCAAGAGGGTGACTAAAATGTGTGGGCTTGAGCAGGTACAGTGTATAGACTATGTGGCTCTCATTTCCTTCCTTTTCCAATTGTACAAAACACTTTGCTTCAGAAAGCACGAACTTGAACTTAGTCATGTGGAAGAATCCCTGGAATGACTTAGCCCACACTGATTTGAGGAACTGGAAGGTGCTGCTTCATGCACCTGTGGAATAAATAGCTATGTTGCCATGAGGTGATGTGTGTTGGGAGTTAATACCAGTGATACGAATGGAAGACAACTGTGCCATTTCTGATTTCAGCCTTCTGTCAGCTTGCTATCTGTCTTCTAGAGATCATGCACTAGACAGGCTTCGGTAGTAAAAGAGATCCAGTAGAAACTCATAGTCCATGGAAATCTGTGGTGTCATCAGGGGATTACTGTCATGCTTTCACCATCTCTTCTGGCTCTTTCTTGAGAGTTTCTCTGAGAATAGTCTGGAGTAATATATTATGTATGTAGATTGTGCCATGGCAGTATTTTGCAAGCAGCTGGAAGATAATTTGCTTGCCCTAAGCTTAGGAAGGGCTTTTCCCTTACATCAGTTAGGCAAGGTTTTAGTCTGTCAGTTCTGAAGTCAGGAACAGAGCTTGTATGCTACTGGTGCCTTAATGACAAGGAAAGCAGAGGCTATGTCACAGAGCTGCTCCTCCTTTGCAGAGGACAGGAATGCTTTCATGTCCCACGTACCCCTTTGCTAGGCAGGCAGGATGCCATCAGCATACTTCACCAGCCTGCTATGACTTGTGCTCATCCAAGGATGAACTGGGACAAGATTTTTCCCAGAAAACCATTCCTAGTGTCACATACATGGTTTAAAGAGCTACTGAGTAGCTATGGTGAATGTGCAACAGCACCAGGTGTGTTGTTTTGCTCCTTCTTAGTTTAAAACACAAGAGGTTCCTGCATTTCTTTTCAATCCTGATTTGTAGTTCTCTGGGAGGCACAGCTTTAATAATCTCCAGTGTCTGCTTTTTATCATTACCCCCTCTTCTGTCCAGATACAAAGCAGATTGGAAAGGGTGAAGACTTATCAGAAAAACTCCCAGACAAGTCAGTTGGAGGCTGCCTGACTAAATTCTCAAAACACGCCCTGAAAATGCAGCTCATGCCGTCTGCAAGGACAGTTTCAGAGAGAGCAGATCTCAGCTGCTGGGTGTGAGAGGCAGGAATAGGTACTGCCAGCTCAGTAGTTCAGCTTATAGGCTCTTAGCACCTTCCTAAGACTTTTGAACAAATGGAGCAGTGCTGGCACTGCAATGTGGTTGCTGCTTTGCCGGTATTTACCCCATTGGGCCAAAGCAGGATTAAATGAGATAGATCTGAAGAGGAATGAACCATGCATATCATACTCTTGGGCAGGAAGGCTCTTTGACAGTGATAACAGTATTCCATCCATGAAATAGTTTATGCTCTAAAGTACAGTTAAACTTGCTGTGCAATGTCTTTGCTTTTCTCAAGCTGCTTTAGCACACACCAGCATCCTTACCTGGCTGACTGAGAGCAGGTGGAGTCACAGCATTTACCTGGTTTGACTTCCCCAGTGCTGTTGCTATTTTGCTCTCATGCAGTGCCTTTTTTTGTTACCCTTCTTCCCTGTTCTCTCTTTCATCTCCCAGTGTGATCCAGTTCCTGCTGGTGGCTGGGAGCCTGACAAGCTGCTGGGACCTTGACAGCTGGCAGGCAGCTCTAGCAAGGGGCCTTGCTGCCAGCTTTGCATCCAAGAGTCACCATGACTTTTTACTCTCACTCTTCAGAGAGCAACCCTTCCTGTCTGATTGGCTAAAATGTTAGGAAGTAGATCATTTTCATCTCTGCTAATTCTTGCAGGTTTACCCAGTGCCTTGATCATAATTTTGTTATTATTGGGAGGTATTTTGTTCTTCTGGTGACTGGCAGCAAAAACAAGGGTGATGACAAGAGACCCCAGCAATCCTTTGCAGGGTAAGGGGCAGAAGGTTGACCCCCTTCCTGAGGCAGAGGTTACTCTATGAGCCTGCAGAGTTGAACAGGCAAGGTTGGCAGGGTGAGATTTTACCAACTTCAGATAGATTTCACAACATGAATTTCCTGTATATTTGAAACATTGCCTTGGCCAACAAGAGCTGGGCAGCCAGGCCTAGCATGGAGAAACACAGCATGTGCTTTAAATTAGCAATTGTGCTCCAAAATCAAGTGCTATCTCGGGCTTCATCCAGTGAGTTAGTAGGCATCAGTGCCATGCTTTCAGCAGCATGAAGAAATTAAGATATTAGGGGAATGGTTAGATGCATAAAATACTTTCATTTGTGGGAAGTGGTGATCTGTAACTCACCTTCATATTGCTTGGCTGCTTGTCTGAGTTCAGCTCCAACAGAGGTTTCTGAAAGGCTGTCCTCTGCTCTCCACCACCTCTGCAGAAAACTGCAAGTGTCATTGGGAAGCTACTATGGAGCTGGTGGACTTAAAACACTGGTGACAAGATGTGGCTGTACCTCAGGCAGTGGCACTCTGGCAACATTGACTTTTGAATGGCAGTGTCAGAGGTGATACAGCAAGGAAGTGCATGCAAAAAATCCTTTCAAATGTTGAAGCTGAATTTCTGGTATGCAAATGGCAATGCTGATTATTCCTTACTGATCTTAGATGCTGTCATGTCAAATCCACTTGCTTCCTGTCACTTCATTGCCACCCCTGGGACACTTCCTGAATTGTTGGTAGGATTTAAGCGCAGCACAAGAAGTTAAGTAGCAAACTTTACTCAGTCTTTAGGGTGCAGGCTGGAGACTGCTGAATTGGGGTGATGTTTGGCAGAGCTCATGGTAACTATTCCCTGTTGGAGGTAAGAAGTATCAAGATCTTTCTATAGAAGCTCTAGGAGAAGAAGGGAGAAGAAAGCGGGGGGCAAACTGAGGAACAGACACACTGGTGGAAGGGAGAGTAGTAACCCTAGAGGAAGGCCCAAGACTTTAATTCATTCCATGGAAAGGAACTGAAGGTCATGATGACTGGTGGGCCAGACTGATTCAACATGAAGAACTGAAAAGATCAATTTTTAACAGAAAGAGTCACAGAAGAGCATGTGGAGAAGATAATAACCCTTGTTTTTTGTAAACATGCATATCCTCTGAGTAAGATGGACTTTGGGCTTTGGCTAGTTTCTCTGCTTTCCCACAGGGAGCAAAGATAACTCCAGAGCAGGGCACATTCCAGCAGAGCTGGGGAGCCAAGTGGACCAAACCTCTCAGAATTGTTGCCCTTGTCTTGTATTGAAGTGGCTGGAGGTGCCCTAGACAGAGGAAAGTCAGCGGCTACATGTAGCTGGTACACAAAAACATCTGTAAAAGTGACATCACCCTCCTTTTCTGGGGGCTCACAGAGGAGAAGTGGACCTGTGTTAGACCCTGTGAACAGCTTCTACTGGCATAGAGAGAATTTAGCCTCTCGGCTTCCCCACCTCCCTCTGGTTTTTGTGCTGGTTTTTTTAAGGAGCAATGAAAGGATATTCTGCTGCCACAGCCTCAGTCACTCCTCGTGCACGGCTGGAACAGCCGCCCACCAAAGGCAGCTCCACAGTGGAGGATGGGCTGCCAAGTGGCTCGGCTGTTGCTATAACAACAGTACCTCTGTCTCGTTTCTTTTGAAAAATGAATTACTGCTGGTGAGATGAAGCAGAGCAGCTTCTCCTCACAGATGAAAGCCCTGCTGACAGCCTCCACACACTCCTGTTTGTCTGTTGGGTCTGTCACGGCATGTCCAAGCAGCTCTGCCGAGGATTTCAGGATGGGTTGGATTCGTGTGTTTGTGTGCACACACTCTGTCCCCCTGCCTCTCCTCCAATTGAAAGTCATTTAAAAAGTCAACCTGCCAAAATTTGACCTTTTCTCACTCTGCAACTGGAGTTTTTTCAAAGGCATATAAAGAATCGAGAGTCCTGCTTCATTCTCTGGTTCCTTTGGGTAGAAAACTGCAGTGAAATGAAGATCCATCAGCCAAATATTTTTTGTGAATAAAGCTAAAAGCTTATGAAGCTGAAAGGGGATTGTTTTATTTCAATATTTTCCTTTGATTTTGATATTTTCCTTTTATTTTTATTCTATGTGTCAACAGTCTTCTGTTCCTAGACATAAATCTCTCAGCTCCTGCTAATATCTTCACATTGCATGCCGTAAAATATGCACAAACTGTGTACTTGTACTAAGAGGGAGAGGAGGGTACTTTGAAAGGTACTATTTTACTTCAGGGATTATGTTTATAGAGGGAAGGGGAAATGCTGGGATTTTAGTCTAAGACGCTCTGGAATCCTGATTGTGGTAAACTGTTTGCCAGTATATGCTCAGTGTAGGATATCCAAACCATTCAAGAGTTAATATGGTGATTAGGAATTAAATTAAGATATGAAAAGGAAAGTTTTCATTAAAATAATTTGATAAGACTATTCCTGTGTTGTACCTCAAAAAAAAGGAGATGCATTTATTGTTATGGCTCCCAACTCCCCCAAAATGCTGGAATCAAGGGGCTTCCCCACCTGCCAAGGTTGCACCCAGCATGTTGCCTTCAAACAAACCTTTCATGTTAAGTCTCCGTCTACCTACAGTTTTTCAATGAGCAAACAAAGAAGATAAAAATATTAATGCCTGTTAGCCCCCCAAATCCTAAAGTTTCTGAAGGAGAACAATGTGGATAAACAAACTTAGAATAGGTTTAATTTAATTTCTTTTTGCAATGAGGCACAACTTCTGTATGTTTCATATTTCATAGAAAACAGTTTTCATGTCAAGCTGCTTTTTGTTGTAATGCACAATAAACATGATCATGAATATTTATATACTGGGCTAAAGTCACTGTCTATTTGTACAGAGGGACATCCAAGTTCCAGCACATGATGAAACTTTAGGAACTGATATTTTTAGGGCTGGTTATTTGCCGCTAGATAGTTTTGATTCTTTTGGTAAACATTCATATACAAATAAGGTGATAGATTCAGGATAAAATGGTAAATGCTTTAAAACCTGAAAGTGTGAAACCATGTAAAAACATATCATTCTCACCAATATTTTTGTAAAGTATTCATTCAAACTTGCAAAACATACGGTGTCAGTTCACTTGTATTCCTCAGGAGATAATCACTCTCACTAGTCCCTGCCTTGTTGTTAAGACAAAATTTTTTCCCATCTTTTCCTTATAGAACTTCACTTTATGATGAGAAGCCTGCCACCACCTCCTGCTCTTACCTTAGCCCAGCATTGGTCAATGTGAACTTGGGTTAAAGGGCCATGACACATTTTGAACATTTCTTCGAATTCTGGTTTTGCCTGTGCATTCCCATTGAGCTTGGTCTTGAGTCACTTGCTGTTTGGGGAATGTTTTTCTGATGCGGCAATAGCAACTTTGCAGTGTGATGGCTTAGAAGTTGAAATGGGTGATTTCAGCTGTAAATTGTGTGAGTGGCCCATTAGGGGCAATATTTAAATATGCTATTAATATGCTACCCATTACATCAACTGACCACCTGCACTTGAAGCCAGCTTGTGCGCTTTCTTTTCTTGCCCTGGAGCTGTGCTGTTGTACTTGTGAAGCAGCACCATTACCAAATCTGTACCATCCTGTCCTGTCTCCAGGGTCTGATCCCGATTATATAAAGATCAGTGGAACCAACTCAGCTGTAGGAATCTGTGGCTCAGCAGATACATGACTCAAAAAGCATCAGGGAGCTGTAATGCCACACACCAATGTTCAGCTTAACATGGGTTTTTAGGGGAGGGAGATAGCAGAGGTGAGAGCCACACCGTAAGTCCCCTTGTGGAATCTGATTTTGATCCTTCACACTAGTCCTGGATTTCCTTTCCACATGGCTGCTAACTGGCACGGATTGAGGCAATTACCACCTCTGGGCAAGCATCTCTTGCTAGCAGAGCTCTGCTGCACAGAGAGATGAGAAGGTGTGGGCAGAAGGCGATACTGTCCTGCAGGGCTCTGTGCTCTGCAGCCTGGTGGGTTCCTGCAGACTATGGTTGCTAACTTGACTGTGCCAGGCTTTAATCCAGAGAGAGTGGCACAGTGCGCATTCCTATCTGCACATGCTGGAGCTCATGGGGACAAGAGCTGCTGCGTTTGGGAAATGAGTGGGAACGGCGTGACAGGGACTTGATGGGGAGGCTTAAAACATGCCCACAGCTGTCTTGACCCCCACATTGCTGCAGACTAGTTCCAGATCCCAGCCTGCAACACAGGAAGAGAAACTTCTTGGTGCAAACCACTGACCATGCCTATTCCCTCATCTCCAGAAACTGGGGAGAGACTCAGAGCTGCATAGGCATAAATTCACAGAACTTAGGAAAGGTTGGAAGGGATCTTAAAAAACATCTAATTCCAATTCACTTGCCGTAGGCAGAGACATTCCACTAGACGAGGTTGGTCAGAGCCTCATCCAGCCTGGCCTTGAACTCTTCTGGGGATGGGACATCCATAGCTTCTCTGGGTAACCTGTGCCAACACCTCATCATCCTCACATAGAAGAATTTCTTAGTAATATCTAATCTAAACCCACTCTCTGTCAGTTTGAATCCGTTACCCCTTGTCCTATCACTTGTGGAATGTCCTTCTCCAGCTCTCTTGTAGGCCCTTTGGGTACTGGAAGGTGCTATGAAGGTCTGCCCAGAACTTTCTCATCTCCAAGATGAGCATCCACAACTCTCCAAATTCAGGGTTTTATGACCAGACACCAGAGAAGACCAGCCATGTGCCAGAGGCTGTGGCTACAGAGCAGCTGGTCTATGTGGCACCACAGAAGCCACAAGGTGGAGGAATTTCCGCCTGCAGGAGGCTTGGCACACGCTGGCTTTGTGCAAGGTGGAGCAGGCAACAAAGTCTCGGCCACTGATGCCAACAGTGACCCACTGGGGACTCTTATTTACATTTTAATTATTTTCCCACATTAAAAAGCTGTTCTGCTCCAGTGAAAATCAAGGCGTTCACGGTCTGCTTAGACTTATGGCTTTGCCTTTCTGCTTGGTTCTCTGTGGAAGAGCAGCCTCGCAGTAGCTTGGTGTCCCATGCATGCTCAGCTGTGTCTGCAGCAATGCCTGTGCTGGCCACATCCCTCTGCATTGTGTGCTGAAAGAGGCCAGGCTGCCCTAAGGGGCAGGAGAAGGGCACAGCCTTCCCACAACCACTCCCTCTAAAACCTGGGCAAGATATGGATTTGCTTGCCCATCTTACGCATGGGATGAAAGGGGAACCAGCCCTCTGGGATGGGAGAAATAAATGGGATCTGGATTGTGAGAAGAAAGAAGGTTGAGGACCTCTAGATTAGGGAAGGGGTGGGAGTTGCATATCTGGGACTTTCCTACCAGTAAGAATACTTTAAAAACTGATAAAATCTTTCAGTATTTTGTCTTCTATTGTTCTAGTATCAAGGATGCAAGTGTGTCCTGAAGGCGTTTGCTAGAGCTGTGACCTCTTTGCTTCCTCCACTCCCCACTATTGTTTTTTGTCTTAGCTGAAGGGAGATGCTTTTTTTAGCCTCGTACATAAGGACTCTGCTTGGGTGTGAGTGGGGACGAGTGCTGCTTGCTACAGTTCTTTGCTCTGCTTCTATAACCTGACTTAAAACTGCTGTAAATACACTGTTTTTTTATAAAATTCTTATATTCCAATTTATTTTCTTTTCTGTAGACTTGTCTTGCTATTATTTGTGTTAGCTATTTATGTTTTGTGTTAGGTCTTAGCACATAGCTGATTTCCTTTTTTTCTTTATTTGATTGAGTTAAAGTTATGCAAAGCATCTTCTGTTTTCTGGGGTGGATTTATTTTTTTTCTTCCTTAAAAGTGATTCTCCATGTGTTAGCCAAGAACATAGGGCTAATCAAATGAAACTATGTTTTTGGGTTTTTTTTTTTTTGTTGTTGTTTTTTTTTTTTTTGTCAACAACACATTTTGGTATAAGTAGTCAATCAATTATATTGCAGTTATTTTTTAAGAAGCTTCTAGAAACTTCCAAAAAAAATTCAGAGTGATTAGTAAATTTTAGTGATTTTTTTTCTCTTTTTTTAAATTCCATTTTGAAACTCCTCACTGTGTTAGGCACACTGTTTAAATCTTATCCCTGTATTAGGCACAAAAATGTTGAATTAGTCAACTTGCTCCCTAAATTTGTTGGAAGTTAGCACAGATTCAGCTTGGAAAGCACAGACATATTTTACAGTTCTGCTTTCCTAGCCAAGGGAAGGTTTGGTTTGGGATGGGGGGGCAGGGGGGGATGTTTGGTTGTTTGGGGGTTTTTAGACTGTGTTTTAAAATTGATCAGGGCATAAGAATGAAATCAGAGAAACTCCCTAATCAGTTTTAAAACTTATTGTCACTGGCTTGAGGAGTCTCTTGTCACAATGCCCATGAGCACTTCTTTTGCGTCTGCAAATGGTTAATTTTTTTCTTTCCTCTTGTTTTCTTTAAGCTTCAAGAGACAGTCAAAAGGAAGTTGGAAGGTGCACGTTCACCTCTCAATGGCGAACAACAGAATGGAGTCTGTGATGGAAACTTTTCTCCAACCAGCAAGCGGACACGCAAGGATGTACCAGGCATTGAGGCAATCAACAGCTTGCCCATTAATTTGCCTTTGCCTGCTGTTTCTCCTCTTCACCAGCTTGACATGAAAGCTCCTCTGCTCCTGCAGAACAGTGGAACTCACAGGAGTGGTCTAGAAGACTTGGGTGAAAATGGTGGGCTTTCTGAGATAAAGCTCCCTGTTAATGGCTGCAACGAGCTGGATGATAGTTTTAACATCCTGCACAACAAGGAACTAAAGCAAGAGCCTCTGGATGACTCCAACTGCATAGACACTTCTGAAACATCTCTTTCGAATCAGAACAAGCTCTTCTCAGACATTAACCTAAATGATCAGGAGTGGCAGGAGCTCATAGATGAGCTGGCGAACACTGTCCCAGAAGATGATATACAGGATTTGTTCAATGAAGACTTTGAAGAGAAGAAGGAGCCTGAATTTCCCAGGCCTGCCACAGAGACTCAGGAGAGTGCGAGCGTAAAAAGTGATCCATCCCATTCTCCATTTGCTCATGTCCCATTGGGGTCTCCCCAGGTCAGACCATCTTCTTCCGGTCCTCCATTTTCCAACATCTCCTCAGGCTCCAGCATTGCTTCTGCATCCAGTGCACCACTGGCTCCAGTTCCTGCTGGATCACCAGCAAACTGTGTTGTCCAGTCCCCTCAGACTCCCAGCCAGGCCCACACTCCTGGACAGACACAGGTGCGCTCTGGGAATGGCTTCCTGATGAACCCAGCATCGGCCGTGGCAGGATCGGGGCCTGGGCCAGTGACCCTGCCTAGTGCTGACCTGTCCCCAGCTGAGCAGCTCAAGCAGATGGCAGCCCAGCAGCAGCAAAGAGCCAAGCTCATGCAGCAGAAGCAGCAACAGCATCCAAATCAGCCCTCAAGCTGGTCACCAGTGGGGCCTCCATCTAGTCCCTACGGAGGACCCTTCAGTGCAGACAAACCAAATAGTCCAATGATGTATTCTCAAGCCTTTAACAACCAAAACCCTGTAGTGCCTCCTATGGCAAACAATCCCCAGAAGACCACAATTAATAACTACCTCCCTCAAAATCACATGAACATGATCAGTCAGCAGCCAAATAATTTGGTCACAAACTCCTTGGGCAAACAGCCCAATATGCTTTCTTATGGCAACACCAAACCTCTGACCCATTTCAATACTGAGCTGAGTCAGATGATGACCCCAGCCATGGCAAATCCCGGGAAGAACACCATGATGCCATACATCCAGCAGCAGCAGTCCCAGCAGACACAGATGCCGGCTCAGGTGGCACACCTGAGCGAGGAGCAGAAGCGCATGCTCATCATGAAGCAGAAAGGAATGATAAATCAGCCCATGGGATATGCAACACTCCCTGCCCTTGGTCAGGTAAGTGAGTGCATAACACGTGGACAACAAGAGGCCGCCTCAAAGGCTTTGTACAATGGGCCTCTTGTATTGGCCAATACAGAGGCCGACGCCTCTTTGTCCAGTCTTCTCCATTCGCCTCCTCTTTCTCCTGGAAAGAATGGAATGTCATTGCAGATGCTTCTTGGATTTTTCATGTGGTGTTGGAGCCTTATTATTTCAAGAAACTATGTTGCATTATACTTCAGATCTGTTGGTAATTCACTGCTCTTTCCCTGTGCCTCTTCTGATGAGTGCTTGGGGCCACTCTGGGAAATTTTGTCAGAAGTCGCTCTTCCTTGGAGGATTTATTTCCTTTTTTTTTCATAATGCAAGACTTGGTGGTTGTGGATCCCAAACCACTGCATAGCTTAGTTTACCACAGTGTCGTTAGCATTGTAACAAAAAGATGGAGCAGTTGATGCCTTCTTCTTGGGGTAGAGATCAAGCCACCTTTAAACAGCATTTTTGGCATTTTGACTCTGGGAGCAAAGGAAGAACATTTTGGGTTCTGAGTGCCTTTGGTTTTAACTGGAAAAAGTAAGAACAGAATGCTTTTAGTGGTGCTTAGGCCATGATGATGAGATGGTTTATTTTGGGACTTTCAAGAAGTCTTTAGCAACCCCAAGTCTTTTGTCTTTCAGCAAGAGGCTAAAGCCATGTTGGCTTGAGAGGCCATCACTGTCTCGTGTATTCCGTGCTAAGCTCTGGTGCAGCAATTGCCAGGCTTAGGGAATACTTTGTAATGAGTTAATAACCAGTTGGAATAGTGGTTACATCAATACCCTATCACCTCCTGGGTCAGCAGGGTATTCCTAGTTGTGCAGCCACTATAAAGATCTGCCCACTGGTGTCATGGAAAGGTTCAAGAACAATTTTTCTAAATGTTGTATTGAGAGTTTAAAAATGGATTAAAGTTAATAATCAAGTCTCAAAGTGATGCCTTCACAGAAGTTATGTGCCACCAAAACACGCCAAGAAGTCTGATATACACTAATAGTGTATAATACAGTAATAGAATTGTTGGTTGATCATTTTAGCATAACAGCTTTTCACCAAATTAGCTGTTTCCACACCACCTACAAGGAATACTTCATTCTAAGCATGGTTTAACTGTGACTCACACTGTAATGCGTGTAGAAATACAGCAAATTATGTCATTCCTTCAGCTTATGGAGTTTGGGGATCAACCAATATGGAGAAGTAGGAGCTTTACCAGGTCGCAGAGCACATCACATATTATTTAAAGTCAATTGCAAAACAAAAAGAAATGTTCATCTGCCTCCTGGTTTTGGTTCAGGATGTATGGCGACAGCTTAAAGGTTTGTATTTTATATTAATTCTGCTTGCCTATTTTATTAGACATAGGTGATCTAAAGCCTCGTCTTTTGGGGAAGGCTTATCTAGAGAAAGATTGCAATAATGACTTAGAACTCAGACTGTAATTGTAGCTACAGAGTTGTCATTTTGTAACTAAGAGGCAGAGGATGCTTGGTCATGCTGCCTCATGCTTTGTTTTTTCTCTTTTGCTTTTGTTAAATCTGCTGAACTCAAAGACCCATTAAACAGCTGAGGGGATGAACTGCCTGTGTGAAAGAGTTAATGCCATCTCCTCCATTTCATAAGTCGAGAAATTCATGTTAATATCTCTCTGCAATTCCACAATATGAATGGGTAGCCAAGGTTTCATATATCTAATCTCATTCAGTTCCTCTTTTTTTTTTTTTAATGTGGGAAAAACTAGGTATTTGGATAGAATTAGGTGTTCTTCCATAAACAAGTCCAGATATTAAGTCATTTCTCTGACATACAAAGAAGAAACTTAAGGCAGAGCCATACTTTGTTATATATTATGTGCAATTCACAGTTATTGATCCATCCGGGATGAGGATGCTTCTTGCTTTTGTGTAGACATCAAAAGGTCCCTTTGCTACTTGTGGAACCAACTTGCCTACACTGAAGGGATTTATTTTGGTGACAAAGGTTGAAGTAATAAGTTTCTAATTGTAATGTATTTCTTCCTCCTTTGTCTCCAGTTTCCCTGAAAAGCATTTTCCTGTGGAAAATTAGAAAGCCTATTATTGTGAGATGTGCATGATGGAACTTACTGTTTTTGCAAAAGTGGTTAAAATGTTGGTATTGTTAAGTTAAATGCAGACTGATGCAGATTATCTGATTCTACAACTTACTACATGCTGATAGTCACAGATGAAAAATAAGAATATTGCACTCTTCATTTTGAAATACGTTTCTGAATGTAAGGTGAATGTATCTTTCTGTCAGTTTATAGTTTTGGGGTTTGATAGAGATTTGCAAAAGTGTATGTTTGTGTTAAATAATCACAATGATTTAACAAATTTTATTTAAGGAGAAAAAGAATCTACCTATTGCACCTCATAGTTAGCAGCTACTTCTGTCAAGTTACTCTTACAAGGGCATATTCAAGAACCAAAAGCTGATTAGAGATCGTCTGACATGTACATGAGTGCCTTGTAAAATACCTAATATGTCTTAATTCTGTGCATGTGTATGGATACTAATTGAAACCCATTTGTGCCTGAAGTACTTCTGTTGTAAAAGTAGCATTCTTATATGAACGCATTGCTTCAGTTGTTGAGTGTATTTTAGTGAGATACACCATTGTTTTCAGTCCAGCTGGGGCTTTGCAGATACTCTGTGGAGGTCAGCTGTCCATGACTGACTGATTAATGTGTCAGTGCTCTGGGCTTGTGTCCTGGGCATGCTGAGCATCACTGCCTACTCTTGTAAAGAGAAGAAACCTTTCTGCTCAATAGGTGTATGTGTGGTTGGACAGGCAAGAGTGCTAAATTGGCAGTCTAGCTAGCAGAACTAGTATCCAACAGAAGCAGGACTTCTCTAAAGGATCTCTGCATTGTATTGAGACTTTTCTTGTCAAATGTGTTAGTCCTTTGCTTTTCTGTGGAGATTCAGGACTGGTACTGGCACTGTACCCCTCAAGACACTCTTGATGAACAACCCATGTGCCCTGAACCATTAAGTCCTATATCTTATTTTATACCTTGTTTCTCTTCACAGGAGCACTAGTTGGGGTGTTTTTACACAAAGCAGATACTGTTTGGATTTTTGAGTCAGGGATTTTTTCAGAGGTGGCCTGAAGGTAATTTTGATGGATTTTTTTCTGGAACTGAGTGTTAAATGCATAGGCAGATCCTGACCCATCTATATCCAGAAAAACTCATGGTGGTTCCTGACTTGTCTACCTTATCAAGACTCTTTCCTACTAGTATTACCTCATACCTGACTGTTCTCCACTTGGTCAGACTCAGAATGCCCTGCTCTCTACCTTTCTCCATGTACCCTGATCTGCCCTAAACCCACTTGTTAGTTTGTGAGTATGTGGCAGGTTGCCCTTTTTTGCTCTTGTTTTTTCTGGGTGGTTCTTCCATTCTTGCTTAGCTGGGGCTCATAGGCTAATCCAGCAAGTAGATTTTCGCAGGGCTGGTAACTTGCTTGGTATTTGAGGGGTAGAGATTCTCTTTTCTGGTTCTCATGTCATAATAAAAGAAATCAGTTCCCCACCAAGATGCAACAGTATCTTTGTTTAGACTTTTTATATGATTTTAGAAATAAAAGGAAGAAAACCTGAACCCACCTCCTTCTCAAAAATTACGCTGTTTTTAAAGCTAAAAATGTTCCATTAAGTTTTTGAGATGTATGCAAGGTTTTATGGGAGGCAATTTTTCTCTTGTTGCTCAAACCAAAAAGTAATTTCAAACTGAGTAAAAGTAAAAACGTTTTCTTTGGGAAATTTAGGAATAATTAATTGTGCTTTTTCTTAGTTCCAGCTGTTCTATACGAACGCATAATAGTAAGAAAAAAAAGCAGCCCAAAGGAATAACTGTTGAATGGCTGAAGCAAAACTTGATGTTTGGAGCCAAGTGTGTGAGGGAAAGTAATGAGAGGTCAAAACAAAACAGAATTTTCTGTGGGCGTAAGAAAAGTAAAGCTAGACTGCAGCTATTTGCCTGCATGGGACTGTGAGAATGCTGCAATTATTTCCTAATGAAACCATTAGTTATTTTGTTTAAAATTGTAGGGATGTGAATGAAGGAGAGAAATTACACCATCCTGCAAGCATATTTCATATTTAATTATCTGTCCTTTGTTTTAATCTTATACATCCAAGATGCTTCATCTGCTCAGTCTGGTTTTGCATGCCGAAGATAAAGGGGGACCTGTGTCCTGAGAACACTTCCAAAGCATAATCATCATTGTCCTTTAGAAGTGAAAGGGTGTGTTTCTCTCTGAAATAATTAAAGAGATTTTACACTTTTTTGAAGGTCATCTTTGAGATAGTAAGACAAAGAAACTGTTGATGTTCTGGAATTTGGCCTTTTTTAAAAGCCTACCTGGAAGTAAAGAAGAAAGATTTGTATTCACTGCATGAAAGTGTGACAGAGAAACAACTGTCTCACCAGATTTTAGGGAAGACAGGCTGGAATGGGAATAATGAAGGAGATAGTGAGGATCGCTTGCTGAGCAGCCTATAGAGCTATAGTGAATGCCTGTCTGTGCTTGTCTACAAGTGTGTTTCACTTGTAGACACTGCTTTCCACAAAAGCTTTGCCTTGGAGTTTAGATGCTGTGCCTGCCTTTTACAAAAGTCCAAATGTGCTCCCTGGAAATCAGTCTCCAGCAGACTTTTAAGGACAGATAGGTTAACAAAACATGCTCAGATGGATTCTGACCATCTTACCAGGCAATTTGTGAACATAGCCTAGCCTTCTTACCATGCCTGCTGTCATCTGCCCATTGTGTTGTAAAGAAGGCCATGTTAGCATAAATCACTAGAAAAAAAACATTGGATAGTATTTGGCTAAGATCTCCATGGCATAATCCTAGAAGCCAATTTTGTTGGTGTTTCCTCATTTTGTGACCTGTGAGTGTGTACTTAATAATGTGATACAAACTTTGTTCATTTCATTTGGCAATGTTTTTTCTTCAATATCAGTTGTTCTCCCCAGCCTAGACCTTGCAAAATCAAAGTATAAGAGTGTTGCTCCAACTAAACCACTCATCCTGTTTTAAGGAAATGGGAACAGACTGCCCAGGCAAGTGGTTGATTCACCACCTCTGGAGCTATTTAAAAAACATGCATGTGTGGCCCTAAGGGCAGTGGTTTAGTGGTGGACTCAGCAGTGTTGAGATAAAAGATGAACTCAGTGATCTTAGAGGTCTTTTCCAGCCTAAATAACCCTATGATTCTATGAATTTCTTTGGTGAAACCTACTGTCCTGAAACCATGCTGACCAGTATTCACTGCTAAATCCTCCAAGTTACTGCTGGTAGAGAGCTGAAACCAGTTGTTCCATTGCTTTGCTAGAGAGTGTGTCAGAATAACTGGTCTTTTCCACTTTATAAAATACAGTTGTAGTGGTAACTCTTTGATTCATAGAAACTTCTCCATTTGTTTACGATTTATAAAAATACACAGTTGTGTGATTTTCTTCTTGTCAAGTTTCTTGAAGGCTTATAGTGTGTATTATTCACATCTGTAAAGAAAATGTCCTATGTTACTTTTAGAAGCAGATATTTTGTATTACTGACTGCATAAAATGTATATTAAATGTCCTCTATTTTACTTCTTTTCTTTACACTTTTCCTTCCTACGTGATCTAGGTTGCTACATAAAGAGCAGTTTGTCCTGTTACTTAGCAAGGTATAATAGTTTAATGATTCAATGTGTGCCAATCAACTCTGCTTCAGTTTTTTTCATTACAACTGCAGTTGTGAAGCACTGTGGTTTTGAAATGTCTATAGCCAGTAGCAGCATATTTTTACTTAGAATGCTACCCTTTCCTGGTGGGTTTTTTGTGCCATTTTTTTCCTGAAAGTGCAAGTTAGCATCATCAGTTTTAGCTTTCCAATGTCATGACCTATTCTGCCTGCTTCCAGCAATACCAACCGTAACCAACTTCTTATTGACCACGGGCCTTTGTAACTCTGTGTTTTTATTGCAAACCAATAAACTGTCCTGTTTTTATGTAGATGGTGCGTTCAGGTCATAAGTTAGATTTTGTTATTTTCCATTTTTATTTTGAGAGAAGACTTATTCCAAGGAGAAGAGTAAGGTTCCTATCCTTGAGAGCTCTTTGTCTATTTAGCCTTTAGTACCTCACTACTGGTTGCCAGAACTCTCAGAGCAGTTGTCTGAGCATTTTGGTCTGACTTGCTCTGGTTCCTATTTCTCCAGTCTGGGATTTTGCAATACCCAGCCATGATGCAGATTGAATCATAGCTTGCCATTAGATAATATTTGAGTTTTAGATTTGTCCTTGTGTAAATTTTGCAAGTTCTTATGTGTCCTTGGCTTTATCTTTTCCTGGAGTCTAGACACTTAGAATTCTTCTTGCCCCTGTATTTATTCATTTCCCTTCTACAATTCCTAGGTTTGACAATTTGCTTCTCAACATCTCAAAAACATTATTCAGACTTTAATTTTACAGGAATGTATATTTCTGTGTTTAAATTCATAAAAATAGAAGTCTGAATGCCTAAAACAAAAGTCAACTCATGCCTCACAACACTGCTGGTTGGAAATATTCAGAAATTCTAAAATTGCTTTAAAATTGTGAGCTCATAAAATTAATACATATTGGGGATAAGGCAGTAGTGATCTTCCTGTTTTCTGAACTCCTAGAATTCTTGACTTCTAGCTGGTCTTTATCCATCTGGAACAGGAGTTTGCTTTTTAGAATAAAGCTTTGATTCTTCCTTCCACTTTTGGCTTCAGAATATTAAAGTGAACGGAAAACATGTGAAATTATGAATCTTACAATGATAAGATAATGTAATACTGGGGATTTTCCTTACCATCATTCCAGTCCAAACTCTTCTTTTACCCAACTGTACTCTCAAGGTTCTGGTGCTACTCCAGACCTCTTTCTTGGAAGCTTCCCTTTGGCTGTTTGTATTTCTATGGTGTCACGTAGTCCTTTTAGAAAATACACATCACAAAAGGAAATGACATTGTTTCCAAGTTACAGTCCATACTGAATACACAGGTGAAGTAATTGCTCAACGTGCACCAAATTTCCTCCATCTGCCCCAGGCAAGAAGGCTGTGAGTGAAGTGAATTTACTAGGCCTTGTGGTTTGCAGCAGTGATAAAATCAGAAGCAGGTCCTGGCCAGATTTAACAGTACAGATCCAGGGCCAGAAAGGTCTCTCTACTTCATCTCTTTTTCAGAGGGAAAAGGAAGATCTCCCTTCTCTGCCCAATCTTCCATGCTAACCAATGAGATTGGTGGTAGCTTTCCCTTGCTGGTACTGGGAGCCAGGCAAGTCTTGCAACTCATTTTGGAAGAGAATAGGCTTTGCTGGAAAGGCCAAAGGAAGGCTTTGCAGTTGTCCACCCATTTCCTCTGGCACTGTTTTGGATCTGAACACACTCAGACCTATCCTATTTCCACAGAATAACCATTTAAAGGAGGGTGGGTGGGGGTGTCCTTATAATTCCTAAAGATCTGAATATAAAGACATAAATCAATGAATGATTAGCCATCATCAGGCATATAACCATGAACTTTAGATTATTGAGACCTGGGCCCCCTACTGCTCTCTGTACTGATTATAAGAGATGAAACAAACTGTCTCCTTTCAGGCTGCATTTCCACCCTCAGCAGCATTTCTAAGCCTCAGTGTCATTTCATGTATCTCTGCCGACATAAGATTTAAAATTGCCTTTTGGCTATTCTGTTCTGCAGGAAACAAATTGTTAGCAAATCCCTTTGCTAGGAAAGCCTTTTCTGGGTAGTCTGGGAGTTTATTTTTCAATTTAAGCATAGTGTCATTGTCTTTCCCACCCTTTGTAAAGGGAACAAGAGACTGGATTAAAAATTAACTCTTTCCATCTCTTTTTCTACCTCCCTCCATAGTAGGGTCATATACAAGCTGAGATTTAATTCCAAGCCAACTTGAAATTTAGTTTTTTCAGTAGTATTTCAAGAAGAGTTTAATTGTACATATAAAAATATTCTTGCAACAGGAGTTGTTCTTGCATAAGCAGTATCCTCCCCTGTGCACTCTTTACTGCATGAAGAATGGAATGCCTTTGCTGTTTAACTCAGTTAAGTAGGTTTCTGCTCCACAGTGATCACCCAGACTGCTCTTCCAGGGACCTTCTTTTCTTTCTCTGCATTCTCCCTCTGCTCTGATTTCTCTCTGTTAAGGAGCTTGCAGCAAAGAACTCTTATCAAATAATCAATTGATAAGGATAAAGGTTATAGGGTATCCTCTAATTAAAAAAACTACTTTGAACTAGATTGTTCATTGTTCCCCATGCTGTACACATCCTCCTGTGCTGTCTCCTGTATCACCTCCACTTTCCTGTTTGCAGGCCAGCTGGGAATGGCACTGGCTTTTGTGAAGGGCAGGCCAGAGGGGCTGGTGCACATAAAGAGCCAGCCCAGGGAACAGGGCAAACTGCAGGGTTTCTGTCCCCATGTGCCCATCACCAGCTACCAGTGTAACTGGGAAAAGGGCTCCTTTGGGAATGGGGGAATACATGGCAATCCTTTCCCAGCTGCTCCTTCAGGCAGTCCTGTGCACCTGATCCAGCTGCACAAAAAACCCAACGTTGTGAGGGAAGAAAATGTAGGTGTTTCTGCTGTGGTGGCGCTTTGTGGAGGGTGTCAGAGCCACATGTCAGAAGAGGCAGTGCCCACCTCAGAGGTGTCGCAGCTAATTGAAGAGTACACACAGTGACAGCTTCATTTTGGGTAGCACTGTGAAGAGGTCTGAAAATCAGAAATGCCACAGTTGGAGTGCCCACAATTATCTGTGCTGATCCATAAGGTGCAAGAATGGCAGAAGAGGAAGAAAGACACAGAGAGGAGTCTGGGAGACTAAGCACTGCCAGAAAGAGAAAATCCCCTGCTCTGTTGTAATCCCTGTGTTCCTTAAACGTCCTCCCTCCACCCCCTGCCCCCCCAATAACATTTCGATGGCACTGAAAGTTAGTTTCTCCCAGGAGCATGAATACATTCCAGCTCTTTTGCTTGAGGAGAACATCATTAAGTACTGACTAATGTTCCAGGAACTTAGGACCAAGTAATGCTCATATTTTCAAAGGAAAAGTCATAGTCCCATCTTTAGGGGCTCAGTTTTGCTCACCTTTCTTTACTGCGTCTCATGACTGTAGCTCAGGAGTGTTCTGAACATCAGTGTGTTTTCTGGAGTTACATGTGGAACCCAACAGCCCTTTTTAAACTTGTGTTTACATATTCCTTTGTGGCTAGTATAGCTTTTTGGACACCAGGAGGTTTCTTTATCCCTTCTCTAAAGCAATATGACTTACAGCCTGGTTGTGCCTCAACAGAGGGCTTGGCCACCTGATGCCAGAGCAGTGATACCAGGACCAGTGTCAGCATCCATTCAAAGCTCTGAGCTCAGTGTCTCCTAACCTGTGTCTGTGTGAAGGAGTGCTCTCTGATGGTCAGTCTATACTCCCTGGATGGCTAGGATGTTCCACATCAGCAGCAAGGTGTACCTCTCACTTCTGACTTCCTATTTTGTCTTTCATTTTATCTATGTGGATCCTATTTCTGATGCTTTCCAAAACATTTCTAAATATTCAAGCCTTATGCTACCTAGAAGCATTATGTTATTGGTATGTGTGCTCCCTCCAGAAAGATTTCCTAATGTTGCAATGTGTGTGTGTCCATAGTAGGAACACTTAAGATCTCTTGAAAGACTGTCCAAGTAAGTGGTTAAGTGCAGATTTGGAGCCCTTTGCTCAGGAGCTTCCGCCAAATCCCAGTTGATGCATCTAATTTGCTAAAGAATGTGGCTTCTTCTGCTCTCTCAGCAAAGATTTCATTCCTCATGGGCAATGGGAAGCTTGCCCTCTTTATGTTAATGTTCACCAGCTTAGTGTTGTCTGCGACAGCCAAATTTGTTAATAAGGAGAGGAACAGATCAGTTGCTCCCTATGTTCTTTGTTCTCTTGTTGCACTCTGGAGTCCTCCCACTCACACTCAGCCCCTTTTTCATGTGTGAGAGGAACATTTTTTATGCATTAGCCTCCAAGCGTATCTTACACTCTGGGACAAAACCACTCATTCTTCGGTAACACATCTTCCAAACAGGTGCTTCCTCATTTACACCCGGTGGGGGCTTGTTAGCAGCTCTTCCTCTACAGTAAGAGAGGAGCTGCCTACAGAGGATCAAGTATCTCATAAGAAAGCAAGCCCAAGTTTAGCTGCATTGTCACAAAATCATGTTTCCTCTGTCTCCTTTTCAATTCTGTTTCACACTTGGGCAGTATTAAAGCTGATTACTCACTCCAGAAGCTTTGTCTTTGGCTCATGCTAGCACCCTTCTGTAGAATCTGTTCTGTCAGATCTCTCACTTCTGGTTAAAATCTGGTTTGAAAAACAGGTAAACCTATATGATGCCTTTTGTTTGCATATGCTGTTTGGAGAAACTGCAGAAAAGTCAATGTCTTTGAAAAACAGAAGGAAAAAAATTTGAAAGTGTCTACCTGAAGAGAGTGTAAGGTCTGTCCTGAGATGACTCGTGCTTTTGTGACATGACATTCCTTGAAGAGTAAACATCCTCAGAAGAATCCGAATTTTAAATTCATTTTTGTACATAGTATTGCCTGGAGAAAGCAAGATTCCTGAGACTGCCCAACATGCACTTTCCAGGGAATTATTTTTCCAGTGTGTATTTATTTCCCTCTGAATCCAGCAGGTTGGGAGGGATTTTTTTTTTTTCTGTTTTTTTTGTTTGTTTGTTTGTTTTAATCTGTCCTATATTATTTTTCTGCTTCTTTTCTCTCTCCCACTACTCCATAAGCCATTTTTCTTTCTCTCTGTCTAAGTTTCACGCTGAAGTTTACTGCCTGTTTCCTCTCATCCAGCTTTTATCTCTCTGCTTCCCCTTCTTACCCCTTTAATAACACAGGACCTTTTTTGGCATTGTCACAGTTCACAGGAAATTACTGCAGACACCATGGCTTTCTGTGGTCTGTATACCTCTGGCAGATGGAAATAGTATAAAATATTTGTCATCATATTAAATGGTTTTTTAACCAGTTATGGGACAGGTGAAGAACTGGGGAATCTTAGCTATAATCTCACTAATGTAGTATCACCATCCATGAGATAAATTTGGCCTCTATACCTGCAGTCTGACTGTTAATCCATCTCAACCAGAATTTCAGTGTTCCAGACTATGGAACAGCTTCATTGGATCAAGATTATTTGTAGTGTGCCCTTATCACAGATGGCTAAAACAAAACAAAATATGTAGGAATTTCCTATTGTTAAGTGGCCAGGGACATGCACACCCTAGAGGATTTGTCTATGGCAGGAGAATGCAGTAAATTAGAGTTTCAAACCCTTGCAGTCTTACAGATGGAAAAGCAATTTTAAGTGGCTTTTTGGGAGAGTAACTTTTAAACCCTTCATATCATGCAAAACTGGTCCCATCACTTGAAGACAACTTCACTGTTCTCACAGGCAACGTGCATAGAACAGAAATATTTAAAGCCTTTTAAGACATTTCTGGAATAATTACTATGTGTATCACAAACTACACAATGCACGTGGATGTACAGTAAAATTTAGTGTATGTGATCACTCACTTCATTCATCTGACTACATGGGAGGTGCTAATCCAGGATCAAGGAGAATCATTTCTGTGTTTCCCCAAGCACCTGCTCACATCCCCCAGGTAAAAGACAACACAATGGGGAAATTCTGTGTACCAAAAAGCTTGCGTGTCTGAAGTGGGTGAAGCTCTGCGTGTCAATGGGAGATGTCAGAGATTTCTCACCGTGACACAAGAGAAGTCACCAGCTGTGCCACTCTAGAAATTTCCCTTTGCACTTACCCATTCCTGCGCCTGGTTTGCAAACAGCACAGGGATTACATCCCCAGTCCTTCCCAAGGTGCAGAGAGGAGTGGAAACTGCTACCCAAAAATAAAATAAATAAATTCTTGACTCAGGTTACATAAGGGGTGGGCTGTTTTCCAAGTGCCCTGCTGAAAGGGACATGGGTGTCACCTGCAGGCGCACTTGCACGAAGCCTCCTTTGGCTGGGGATGGACGGTGTGTCAGATGCACTGACAGCCTGGGATTTTTGATCTAATGGAGCAGTGGAAAAGACCCAGTTTGGCAAGGACTGGGGGTCAGGGAGGGGGAAACCCGCAGGTACCAGTGCAGCACTTCAGGAGAAAGCAGCCTGTGGAAAGAACAGTGTCCCTAAGCCTTTCTGCCTTTCAGTAAAAGCTGCAATGCTCTCACCATGCGCAGCAATACAGCACTGTTGCAGCAATCCTGCATTGTTCCCCACTGCAGCTGGCCTGGGAAAGGTGAATAAAGACCAACAGAACCCTTATGCCTTATTATCCACTCACCACTCACCTGTCTGGAGCATCCTGCTCGCCTGCTCTGCTCCCCAGCTACTTGGCAAGCATTGTGCCAGAGAGGGCTCTGGATTCTGGGCAGCACAGGTCAGAGTAGAGTGGAAATGTCAGGGCTGTAACTTAAGCAGAGCTCCCAGCTTTGTGCTTCCTATAGCAGACAGCAGCTGTGGAGTGGCCAGCACAGACTGGGAGCTCTCCTGGGTGTACTCTGGCATTGGTCTTTCACCAAAGCCGGCTGATGTGTCTGCTTCTGCCCAGGCTCTCTGCTTTAAGTACAGTGTACTGGGTCAAAAAACCCAAAACCTTAATGTCAGTAAATAAGCTGGTTTATTCATGCTCCTGAGCAGCACATTCCTCTGTAAAAAGCATGGACTTTTGGAAAACCCTTGTGGGTAAGTCTGAAATACATCTGCTGGAGAGGACACTGAATGGCAGGGCATTGTTGTTTTTATTTTCAAGGTGGTATTTTACCACCTCTTAAATTTCTCAAAGAAAAGAACGTGGGTTATTGTGATTGATTTTCAGTTAATTGAGAATACAAATGTGGTCTCTCTTTCTCTCTCCTCCATTTTTCTTATCTATTCCACCACTTTTAATTTCCTATTAATAGACTGTGCTTTTCCTTTTCAACTTAGTGAGAGATTTCTCACCTACACAACCTTAGTCAATGGGAGCACTTACATAAGGACTGCACAGTCTGCCCCTGTGCATCTTAATGACATTGGAGAAATGGTGGGGTTTTTTTCCCCCTTGTTCTTTGGAATTGCATTCTTCTTTCTCAAAGACTTTTTTTGGCCTCACAAAATTAGATCTCAACTTTGCAAAAAACAACCCACTGTGATCACAGTTTCATTGCACAATGCCTGTGCTTTCTTGAATGTTGTTCCCATCTCTTCAAGATTAAGTAAGATCCAGTGGGTTGGACCTTTGATCTGCATAATAAAAGGCAAGGGGGTAGTTTGTAAATCCTTCCTTTCCATCTTTATTCTTTGCAGTTTGGGACCTGAAGACCTGAAATAATTTTTGCTTGCTGAGAGGAAACTTTATGTAATATATGTGGAGATGCTATTATGATAATTAGTGTTGTTAGGAAAAATCAATGTGTGCAAGTCATCCAAAAGCAAGCAATGATCTTCTCACAATCAGCAATTTATCATGCATTGCCAATGCAGGAGGGCTAAGACTATTTTATTCAAATAAATTTCTCATTCATTTAGTCAGTAAATCATGGTGCACTTCATGATAGTAATTTTTAATTTGACTGCATTTTGTTAAGTTTTAATCACACATAATGGATTTTATCTGACAATGAGGTCAACCTGTAGTCTCTTCCTCTGTCATTTGAATCTTACCATCCCATCATGGGGAAGATCACAGTCACACCTGGATGCCCCAGACTGCAAGGAGATAGGGAAATACAAGAGGCACAGGAAGATGAGCTGTTTAGACTAATTTTTAACAATTGAGGCTTAGGTGAAGATTTACTCTGTTCCACTCTTGCTGGAGCAATAACAGATTATACTTGATGTATCTTTGCATCTGACTGTAGCTGAATTTGTTTGAAAACTCTTTGCATTAGCTCTCCAATGAAACTTTTGATCTGACCAGTTTGAGCCTGGGCTGCAGGAGCACCTTTAATCCACTGGGTACCCTGGGAGGGATGTAGCTAATGCTGCTCTTTTGTCTGCATTCCATGGTGAATTTTTCATTGGAAAAGCAGTCGAAGATAAGGCATAGAAGGCAGGGAACCTTTGTGGTTTTCAGTGAGAGACGGGCTCCTCAGTGTCTTCATCTTGAATCTGAACTCTGCTGTGATTTGCTTATTCTTAAGCTGGTAGAAAAAGCCCTGTTGTCTTCCTTTGCAACAGGAATGTGCCCTGGATCTCCCTTCCAGCTTCAGTACAATTCTTCAGGTCTTGCTTTTGTTTCTGAGTTGCTGTGGAATGTTTCCATTTGCTTCTTATATATGTGTTTTGACTTGATGTCCTTCCCCTCTGAAGCAAGCTATGGATGTCTTTTCTCTTTCCTGCTGACTTCCCTGTGTTTTGGTAATCTTCTTTTCCCCTACACTGCCTTGCACAGGTCTGTGTTACATGGTCAGGTGCAGGCTTATTAAACCCCTGGGACAAAGACCTGCATTTCCTGTAGGTGTTCCTGCTCTCCTTCCAGCACAGGAGCTGTCATATGACCACCTGCATAGAAATGATTTTCTCTGCTCCCTTTCATTGGATGCAGCCTTCATGTGAGATCAGTATAATTTATAGAGGTGTTTGGGTTCCTTCAGGGTGAAAGGTCCTCTAGAAGTATAAAATCCTCATAATGTCCCCCAAGGCTGGCCGTTGATCTTGGAAGACCCATTTGATTTCTCGCTCCAGATCCCCTGATTTCTTTCTTTTGTTGTTCCTCTGAGAGAGTGACAATTTAGGGACTGATCCCCCTTTCTCTTACTACAATACTAGAGAGGGAGGAGGAGAATTAATTGTCCATGAATTTTGCAGGACTTTTTTCCTCCTGTATCAAAAGATTGGCATACCTTGCGTGTACTGAGGCTGTGACTCGCCACCCTGTGATGGCTTCTGTGTGGAGCCTGACCTGCTCTTTCTAGGTCAGACTCTCTCTTGTTACACTGCTGCAAGTCAGGAATATTCATTGGATAATGAACTTATGCAGAAGCATTTTAGAAAAAAAAATGTGGTCATTAGTTTGATAAATGGAAATTGAATAAACCTTCTCTGATGTTTTGTTTGTGTGGTTGGAGTTTTTGTTTCCTTAGTATTGAAGAGAAGAGCAACGTGAAAACATTTTGTCTTAGCAGGTTTTTAGTATCTCTCTCTGTGTCTTTGTCTCACTACTGCAACTTTGCCTACAGCTTCATGCATCAGCAATGCAAAGCAGATTTTGAAAGCCAAGGGAATCCAGGCTCTTCCAGATGAACACTGATTTAAAAAAGACAAAAATCTAGAAAAAATAAAGGTTGTTCAAGTGACATATGGTGTGACAGTGACCCTACTGTAAGGACAGATGTACAGAGCTAATGGTAATCCTACACCAGAGCCAGATAACATTCTGAGGTTAGGAAATCAAAGCCCCATGCTTTGGCTTAGCAGAGAATTAGCATGTGGAGCCTGCCTTAGCTCTGGAAACAGGGCAATTCTTAGTCATGTTGCATTTGGGGCTTTCAGCTTTGGCAGCAGCAAGATCCTACCTCATACCGTGCAGGAACATCAGACCCATATAGTTTGACCAGGGAACAGAGTGTATTTAGTAAAGCTTGAGTGTTTAGATGGATTTGTGGAGAAGGTCTATACACCCTCTGATAATTAGTTCTGAGAAGTTCATGTCTATTACTGCAGAAACAGGTCATACGCTGCTTCAAAGCTGTGGAGCTTTTGGATTGGGGAATTAGTGCTGACTTTCAGAGCAGAGTACTGGAGCAGAGGCAGCAGCAGTTGGTACCCAAGGGATGTTTTGGAGCCTTTTTCACATGGGGACCCCAGGAGATAACCTACAGCAAACTAAGCCTCAGGTTTGTACAAGAGCCACCTCTGCTCACAGAAGTTTGATATCCTTTAATGACAGAAGAGAATCCCAAGGCTTGGAGTGCTGCCGTGGTTCCCTTGAGTCCCAGCACAGGCAGCCCCTGGCCAGCAGAGTTTGGGGGCAGCTTCAGTGGCTAGACACTGTGCAAAGGCATATTCTTCTTCCAGAGAAGAGAGGGGAGTACACATGACGCCATTATTTTATTTGCCAGTGGCTTGGCATTTACATGAACGCTGAGCCCTTGTTAAAAAAAAGGCATGATCAGTAGCAAAAACCAGGAATGCTTTGTGTTCTCTGGCAAACTACTTCTACCTCACTCAAGCCCACCTCTCTGCCCTACTTCTTGTGACTCCCCTCTCTTTCTTCTGGTTTTAAAATATATTTTGCAATGAGATCTTCCTTATTTGTATTCTCTGAAAATACAGGAAGTAGGTCATGTCTTCCAATACGTGATATCAGCAGCAATCCTTGGAAAACAGAAATTAATAGGGTAGGACCATAATTTTTTTGGTGCAGTTTTGGATGCGTTAGCAGCATTCTGTTAGGCTTGATTTTTAAAATGGCAAAATGTTTCCAGTATCAACAAATAAGATGATATCACTGCCTTTTTACCATACTCATTCAATTTCTTTTTTATGTTTACTTTTGCTTTCCCTCAAAAAAGTATTTGGGTATAGGAGAAAAACACAAATCAAGAATGTCCAAAACAATATATGATTAAAAAGTGAGAAAGCGTTTTCAGGCTTATTTTGGAAAATGTCCTGACTCAGTTGCAGAAGGAAGACAAGGATTTAAAGAATTTGTTGATGTTATTCTTCAAATCCTATGCACATATTTTGTATCATTATTGTTCAGGAATGGGGACCTGTTATATTTTTTTCTATTTGCTATCAAATATTTTCTGTCATAGTATCTGGATCCAAGTACAAAATTAAGGTTATGACAAAGCTGTATTTCAGTCACTCCAAAGTTGAACTGCTTTATCTATTTAAAAGGCACATCTTTTTGAAAGATTTTTGGGCTTATTCATTACTTTAGAAGCAAGCTTGGGTGTTTAGTGCCACTTCTCTTTGCATTTTGCATTCAAATGGTGGTGTAATTAAAAAAAAATAATTGGCCTCTGTGCATATCTGTCTCTGCTTTTCTGTCTCATCATCTGCTTCTTGTTTCCTTCCTTCAGGCAGAGTTATTTCCTCTTGCTTAGAATAATGTGTGAGGGGGGAAAAGAGGAAACTGATTTAAATACTTAAACCAGGAAATAGTCCACTTACACAATTCCCTCTTGGTTTTTATGGTGTCCCTGGAAGCCAGAGCACAGTTAGTCATTCCTACACTCACAGAGGCAAACAGCCACTGCCAATAGTGAATATTTAAAATCCAGGCTGTTCACACAGTATCCACGTTGGGTTTTGTTGCAAGTGATGGATCACTAATAGTTTAAAACTCAGAGACTGGGAAATTCTTTTGTAAATTGTGGGGGATCATTTCATGCTGTTGAGTGTCCCTGTCAGAGCAGGAAAGTCTATTAGGAGAGGTGGGGTTGTGCATCCAGGAGTTGCTTGCGATATATAATTTCAGTAAAAACTGAAAACATACACACATAGGAAAATCAAACCAAGCAGACAAAATTTCAACTCTGTGCTGCTACTCTCAGATCAAGCACCTAAAAAGGAAACACTACATAATACTTACCTGGCAAATGCGGCCTGATCAGGTTTTTGCCTTGTGAAATATGGTTTGGCTCAGCAACTAATAAAGTTGCTTGTAATGCAGAGAGTTTGCTCAGTAATGGCGTTGTGAAAATTCTTTTTAATTGTTACACATTGTTACAATTGCTTCTGAACTTCATGGTAATTCTATTTTGGAGTACTAAAACTTAGTAGAATTAGTAGAATCATGAGCACTGAGCCAGTCTGCCTGTTCTTGTTCCATGCCCTTGACAGCAGGTGCGGTATTTCAGTTCACCCACCTGTGTTCTTCACATGCAAAGGAAAGTTTTCCAACAGACAGTGATGCTCCCCAGTCCCACAGAAACTGAGTGCAGTCATGTCATTGAGTCTCAAATTCTCATTTCTTGTTTTAAAAATTTCTCTCTCTATCTTTATCATTTTGGTTTGGCTAGACAAGAATGCCTGAACATCTTCCATAGTTGGTAATTTTGACTAGAAACATTGACAGATAAATATAATCCCTGCTACCGTTCCCATCTTCCTGGTTTCACAGGCATTTGCTGTTAGCCCTTAAGAACTGGGAAACAAAATGTAATAAATCTTTCATTTCACCTCCTTGTCACCTTTTTTTATCAGAGTTGCCCTAAAGGGGCTTTTGGTCCCCATGACACCTCTCCATAGTCTCTGTCAGGGATGATATAGCATTGGCATTTTGGGAAATCCTTGTAGTTCTGGGGACTTAATGATTTGGTTTAGGAATCATGGCCTGTTTACTTGAGTCAGTGATCTTACTAGAGAAACCTCCTAGAAACAAGGTTGCAATTTTTTTTGGAGCAAGATGGACAGCCAGGTGCAGGACATAGTTTTTTCCCTAGAATCAATGAGCACCTCTTTGTCATCAGAGTAGAGCAGAAGACTCCAGAGTGGCAATGCTGTCTTGGCAAATGCCTTTTCCATTGCAGAGCTGAACTGCTTAGGATCCCTCCAAAACAGTGCTTGTCAGCAACTCAGTCTTTGACATACTCAAATTTTATCCTACTTCTGTGTACCTGCACTCCTCCTCCTTTAAACATCCCATTGGTTCTTTGAAACCTTGAAAGGGCAAAGGAATGTACTGCTGATTCTTACTTTCTGTTGAATGATGTCCTTGAGTGGCCTCTGAGAGAGATAACACTTCTCAGGCTTATTGCCTTTTTGGTACGGAAACCCCATTTTTTCCCCTCCAAGGGAGGTATGAGTATCCTTGGGTCTCTTACCTCAAAGTTCAGGATAAGCCTTTGCTCTCTTTCTCTGACAAAATCACAGTGAGTGGAAGGAGACTGGGGCTGAAACAGCTGGCATAGAAACCTTGTGAAATACAGAAGTTTCCTTGACTATGGAGTAACTGGGATGTCCAGAGTTCATCCATGGACATAGAGAGGAGGCCATGTCCCTCCTGCTGAGCAGATAGACAGTCATTGAGAAGTGTGCCTTGCTGCAGTTCTCCTTGGGTTCTTCAGTCCTCACTCCCAACACAGCTGCTAAGGACTATTCTTAAACCAGGGGGGGATTTCTTCCCCTCTGCACACTACAGTCGCTTTGCCGAAGAATTAAACAAAGGTGAGATAAAGAGAGGGGCTGAGACATCATCTTGCAAGATGGCTAATGTTGCAGTACTCATCAAACTCCAGCAGAGAAAGAAGGTGCCTTTTTCTGCCTCACCTGTGGACGTGCAGGCCCCGATACGTCCAGCCTCCTTGACCTTACATGCGATTAGTGCACATCTCTGTAATTTCCAGAACTATCTCACTTTAGGAGATTTGATCCTGACTAGCTGGGAGTCTGGCAGATAGCAGAGAGTATATAAGGGGTGCAAACACAGAACTGCTTCTAGGCTTTCTGATTTGTGAGCTAGAATAATGTGTAACAATAGTTACAACTCCATAGCAAAATGTACTAAAATAGAAAGCTTCCTATTTGATTTGCTTTGAGCCACACCTCCACATAATCCAGCCACCCACAAATGAAGCACCAACAGCTTCAGCTTGACATATTTAAATATAGTAAAAAGCTCCTGAGAAGACTTCCAGGACAGCATACGTTTTTTGGGACATGTAGATCCATTTTTCTCTGTAAGAAGGAGAGGCGGTTCTGTGCAGCATGAACAGGAGTGTGGAGCAGCAGTGGGAATTAGAGTGGATTTGCCTCCATCACTCTAGAGAGTGATCACTTTAGAGTTCCACCTTTTTAAATGGCTGGCTGAAATCATGCATGATTAATGGACAAAATGAAAATTAGATTATGTGTCTTCACTCTTCCTGTGACCTCTACTTTCTCCTGTATCAACTTAAAGCAGCTGGGGGTGGGAGGGGAAGAGAACGAAAAGAATTAAAATCCTGTATAAAAATCCAGAAGTGAAAGGGAAGAGGAAAGGAAAGGTGCAGAGCCCCTCTGTAAATTATATGCTGTCACCAAGAATCATGGCTTCTGAAGTATGAATCCCACAGTACTAAAGCTTGAGGAATTAAAACATGGAAAAAATGCCAAATTTTCAGGTTGTCTGTCAGTAGCACTACATATGCCAATCACCCATGTGGAACTGCATTCCCTGGGGAATTTGGTTTCCCTGTGCAGCTGCACACAGGAGGTGACCTGTGGTTCAGACACAGTTAAGCCATTGGAACAGATCCTTTCCCCTCTCTGGAAGAAAGTTTTAGTGTGTTGCCCATTTTTGGACTCCTGTTTGGGCTATACATTTAAAGACATGAGTCTTAAAGGCAGAGGAAAATCACTGCTTGCCTGCAGGGGTGGGGCTCTTTGGCAGTTTTGACAGCCTTCAGTGCTATCTTGTGATCAGAGCATGGATCTCTGCACTCACTCAGGGGCACCTGCATGTGTGGAGGCACCAGGAGCCTGTTCTCTTTTCATGCCTCTGTCTGTTATTTCAGAAAGCAAAGGTTTTCCATTCCACTTATGGACTGCTTTCACAGAACGAAATGCATCTTGCTGTGCCCTCTACAACTTCATTCTTTGAAGGAAAAATGCACATATGAATCCTATATTCACTTAACATAGCTAAAAATCAATGTGTTACATGATTTGCTACCCCAATAACCTCAATGGGTAGGTTAACACAGGGTGAGTAGAGCAGGAGTATGGTATCAGACGGCATGAAATTGTTTATTCTCCCCTATTTTCCATGTGCAGCCATTGGCCTTGGGGACTCAAGCAATGGAATTTCATTTGAAGAGACCAAAACTCCCATGTGATTCTTGCCTATTCCTGTGTCTCAGAAGGGTTGATGAGTGAGAACCATACTTTCAGAAGACAATCTATGTTCTCCAGCTTACATTTTAACATGGGGTTTTTATTTGGTGTCTTCTTTGGAAGGTCTCAGATCCTGCAACTTCATTTTTGTGTTTTAGGAAAGGCATCTTCTAGGAAAGGAAAGCTTGAACCTGGCACCTGCAAAAATGGGGCCAAGGAGAAAAAGACAAAACATTATACTAAGAAGAAATAGTGAGGTCTGATCTCTTCTCTCTGGTGACCAGAGACAATATCTGAGGGAATGGCCTGAAGCTGAGTCAGGGAGGTTCAGTGTCAGAAGAAAGCTTTTCATCCCAGAGGTGGTTGAGCCTGGAACAGACTCCACAGAGCAGTGGTCACAGCACCAAGCCTGACAAAGTTCATGGAGTGTGCTCTCAGGCACAGGGTGTGAGTCCTAGGATATTCTGTGCAGGGCCAGGAGTTGGACTCTATGATCCTTGTCAGACCCTTCGAACTCATGATATTCTATAATTTTGGGGATTTGCTTCCTGATTTTTAAAAGTTCAGGGTTGGCTGTTCTGTGATGGTCTCTTGCATAAGAGTAACAAATTGCTGTAAGAAACTTCATCATTTCCTTTGGGAGTCACTAACTAGGTCATGGGTATTGCTGCTGTGGAGGTACATAAAGTTTCCTTTAAATTGTTCTGAAAATCAGAGGCTTAAAGGAAGAGAAAATGGTTCTGAGCAGAAGTTCTATTTCAGGATTGGCATGTTTTTCTGTCCTTTAATCAACTTGTCCATATTCCATTCTTCTGTTGTTGTCACTTGAGTTATGAGAGTTGGGCAGTCCAAAATGGTGGTGGGTAATGATAACTGTAACGAAGATCTCCTTGTGCCTAACATTGCACAGCTCTCAACAGGCTGGTTTCGCCACTTTCTACCTCAAGTCTTCTGCTGTTCCACTGGCCTACAGCAGGAGATCCCATCTTCATGGCATCATGCTGCAGGGGCATGCTGAGGAACCCAGGACATGGTGCACCCTTGTTCTTTGTCTCATTCATGCCTTTTTTTTTTTTGACTTTGATGTCAGAATTTTCTGTGCCTGTCCTGTCATCTTCTAATGGTTTCCTTTGTAAAGGGGAGCCCTCTGAGAGTGTGTCATCTCTGCTAGAGCTGTCTGTTGCCACAGGGAGAGATACAACTGAAGTGACCCACCTCTGAAACTCATAGTGGGAGACCAAGCACTGCAGCTTTTATCTGGAGTTGCTCATCAAGGTCAGTCTGATCCCTGAGAAATCTCTCTGTCACCTGTTTCTGCTAGAGTTCTACAGTGAGCTTGTGATTTGTCATTCAGTTTGCTCCCTGTAAAAATCATCCTCTTGTGTGAAGGGAAAGGTAGAGCCTTAGAGAATTGCAGGAAGCATCTTTCATGAGATTTTTGAAGCCCGTTTGTCAAGGCTGTCATTTTCTTATGAAGACCATTGACTCAAATGCCTCAAACAGCAAGTTAATGACCATGTTCCTCGAAGAGGAGTAGGTGGTCATGGTACATGTCCAAGAGCTGACTACATGTATAATTGAACATACATTTCTACTCAGGTATTTTGACCAGTCCGCTAATAGCTGTGAATAAGGTATTCTGCCCTCTTCTATCAGTTCATCCGCCACTGTCACCTGCTTAGTAAGATATATGCTGCTTTTTATGCATATAACTCTTGTTAATGCTAAGGATCATTATGAGTGTGGTTTGAGAGGTGTCCTTGCTTTATCCTTTCAGGATATTGTCCCTGAAGAGAAGGAGTTACTGCTGTGTACGATATGGCTGTCCAGAAATGCTTGCAAATCAAATGCTTTCATTTGCTGTTTATGCAGGGAGTGGGAAGGAAGGGGGCTGTACACCTTAAAAAATCCTCTCACCCAGCATCTCGCTTTAAAGAACAAAGTCTTTTTAGGTTTGCAGGAACACATTCAGTTACATACATTTTGAATAATTTGACATGAACGTGTATTGGTAGTTAGATATCTGTCTGCAAAGTCTATTTTTAAAAAATTTGTTTTGGTTTGGTGCAATCCCTGTCTAAGCAGAGAGTGGGTGTCAGGAAATCCTAAGTTTGTTTCCAGCCTCTAACACAGCTGTCCACATAACATACAGTGAGTCACTTAATTTCTATTTTTCTTCATCTCTTACTGGTTGAACAGTTTCCCAATGTATCTTTTCTTTCATGTTGCCCATCTGTTCAGTTCTGTGCTTTTTTTTTATTTGGCCTACGATTTCCATTATTCCTCCAGCAAGGCGTGTAGTCAGGGCATAAGGCATAGCAAGTGGTGATTGTCTGTTCAACATATAGCAACTGTGAGTGAAGAAAAGCAGAGCTTTATTTACACAACAGTGCCAGTCTGTGCCATGGCACCACAGTCAGTGCGCAGGAGGCTTGCAGCCACGCAGCTACACATGTTCTGGAATACGGGTTCTCCATGTGTTGTTTTTCAGCCTCCTGAGAGAGCTTGCCTGATAGTTGTGGGATCTGGATCTGCTGCGTATTCAGTGTAATTTTTGTACCAGCTGATAGCATAAAGGCTGAATTAATTTGCTTCATGTTAGACGTGGCTCTCTGCAAAGAAACAAATGTTTTAAGAAAGCCCTCCATGATGTAATTAGTTGTCTGTAAGCCATGGTATCATTGTGCAGGGTAATTAGTCGTGTTTATTTAAAGGAGCCCCAGAAAGCTATTAGCAGGTCCATGTCCAGTGGATCAAGAAGAGGAAAAAGAAAAGATAAAACCCACTGTGTGGTGGTTATTAGTCCTTTCATCATACTAAGGGACAGCTTGTAAGGAATTGGACTTGCTGTCAGGGATCCCGAGTACCAGCAATCATGCAGGGGCATTGCTTCTCCTTGCCAGTGATAAGGGCGACTTGTGGTGGCTTGGATAGGATGCTAATTTTTATCTGCTAAGTGCATGATGCTTGTAAAAACACAAGTGGCCTTGTTACCACTTGACAGGACACTAGTTTTGGCTGTTTATGCTGACACACAACTGCAGTCTTTTAAAGCTCCAACCTGGGCTCAGATTAATTAGAGGACTTCAGAAATTGTAGTGATACAGCATCTGGGCTGATTTCTTTATGCTCTCTGCTCCAAGCAAGAGGGAGAGACAGTGTAGCCCAGTGGATGATCTTCACTTGCTTGTCAGATTTATTTTCTGGGGTGAAATAGTGGCTTTTGGAAAAGTGAATGAGGTACTTCATTTATCTGTAGGTTGACTAACACAGGATAGGGAAGGTAACTTTGTCTGCAAGCCTTGAGAGATGAAAAGGAAACAGGCTCCAGCACAGGTTGTGTGCAGCTGGCTGGTGACCCCAGATCCCAGCAGTGATGCTTCTGAAGAAAGAGCTGTGGCAGTGGCTAGGCTCAAACAAATCTTGCATAGATTTAGGACTCCTGAACTGAAAAGTCTTAAAAAGAGTGTCACCTACAGCATTTGCTTCTGAAACCTGTGGCATTTAATATGTTGGAGTTTTTTTCCTAAAGGATTTCTAAACCATCTTATATAGGCTATTAGTGAATTATTTCCCTGTTCTGTAATTGGCTTATAAATTTTACAGAGGGGTTATTAGCTATAAAGGCTTGTGACAAAAGACCTGTGTGAAGGAGGAAACCTTAGTTAAACTTTTCTTCCCTGCCTCCACCCCTAGATTTAGCAGCTGTGCTAAGTCTGTGCAGGCTTTCCATCTTTGTAAAGATGGGTACCTGTGAGGAGATCAGTGAGTGATCCTAAGCTCCAAGGAAAGGGCATCTCCCAAGAGGGGGAGAAAACCTTCTGGAGTTCCCCATTGGGACTGCAGTAAGTATTAGTGATGAGCTGCCGGAGTCACCTAAAATAGAGACTATAGGTAACTGTCAGGGCCCTGATCTGAGCATCTGCACTGAGAATGTTCCCATTTACTACCCTAAATCCACACACAAGTTGGAACAAAGCTGTGTCTTACCAAATTCTGTCAGGTCAGGCAAGAGGATGTTGCTGCCTGCAAAAAAGGGACAGTCTTCACAAAGAACTAGGAAACCTCTGGCAGAGGCGTGTGACTAGAATCCATTTAATATTTGTCAAGGCTCCTTTGTCTGTGCTTCTGCAGAAGCTCATTTTCAGATCTCTGCTCTCCAAGGTGTCCTGAGTAAATTCTGTATATAAACCAAGCCATTAAATAAATAAGTAATCCCCATCTTCTCAGTACCCTCAAGTCAGATTTTATATCAGGGCTGTTCCTTAGATATCTTTTACTTCTAAGTGCTCTCACTTCCAGATACCGTATAATATAAATAATACTGCTAGGAATCTGAAAGCTGAAGATTTTTATGGCCAAACTGATATTATTCTCTGAATTCACATTACTAATTTTCCTGCTTGTGGCTGGCATCTGGCCCTCCTTAACATGTAGCCATCCTGCTCTATTCCACCATCAGCTGCCCTGGGATTGCTGCACGTGTAATGCACCTGTAATCATTCAGCCTGAAAGCATGGGGGAATGTAGCCGTCCAAACATGTGAGTAAGATTTTTGCAAGCATATTTGAGTCATTTGTCAAGAGTTTCTTGTTACCATGGGAATTAATGAGTGAGAGAAGGCATAAGTCAATCTTATTCCTTGCTTTAGCCTCAAGTCTGCCTGCATCAAGTTGCAGGCCCTATAATTTAGACCCGTGGGGGACTGAGAAAGCTCCTTTTCTTTTTCAATTATTATTGTAGTGAGTAGGTGGTGACCTATCATGGGAGGAGAGGAATTGTGTGTCTACTTGTTAGAATAGCCCACTACTGCAGTCCAAACTTCCTTGTGTGGCTGTAAATATGCCAGGCCTGCCTTTGTGGTGAACTACAAATGCTCTCAGACTTTTGAGAAGCCTGGGGAGTCAATTCCACGCTCTAAGGAAGAACAATTCATCCCTTTTCCCATCCCCCTGTACATGCATACACCATCCCCTTGTCTCTTTTTAGGTCATTTATAATCAGCAGTCATGGAGCACTGGCCTCATTAGTGATATAGCCATTCCTTCAGCGCTTCAGAAATAATCATTTAGAAAAAATGCATGGTTTTCTTCCCTTGAGAGCCTGTGAGTGATGAATTTATTTCAATCTGGCTGTCTTGGCTGTCTTGCTCAGACTTATCTCCATATTTATTTCAACAAATAATGTACTATGGTGTCCTGGTTTAAGGCAAATTTGGGGGAGAACCTCCAAAGGGGTTCCTCTAAAAAGCAGAGTCAAGCGGCCCCTCCCCCAACCAGTGGGGGAAAAGATTTCCTTGGAGAAAGGTGGAAAAACCTGTTTATTTAACAGGCAAAGCATCCACCAGCACAAAAAAAAAAAAACGAACAATATCAAACAATAAAACCCCTTGCTGCTCTGAAGAGATGGCAAACTCAGAAAGTGCCCTTGGTGGGTTGTAGCTCAGCTCACTCAGTCTCTCATCAGTCCCTCTGGTGCTGGAAATGCCGCAGCCCAGGCCCGACCCGGTGGCCACAGGTGCGAGCTGCCAGTGCTCTGCTGGGTGTTCAGAGCAGAGCAGGTTTAAACAGGTCCAAGAAAAAGAAAAACTACAGTCCTG
>JAYDZK010000202.1:10507075-10534644 GCA_034509185.1 Euphonia xanthogaster | reverse complement strand
TTTTTTTCCCCCCCCCCCCCCCCCCCCCCCCACCCCTTCACTCTCAGAACCAGTCTTAAATGTGCAAAACTTATTTCTGGGCTACACAAACAAATGGGGATAAAATTCAGCATCAACAAGTCACCCCAGGACATATGGGAACAACAAAACAGAGACAGGACAGTCTGGGCAGGGAAGGGTTAACCAGGGAGATTGGAAAGCTGGGGCTCAGGGGCATTTTTTATTCAGAATAATTTTTTAATGTATATTTCTGAGTGTTTTTGTTTGTAGACCTTCAGAAACCCTGGGATTTGGATGTTGGTTTATTCATAGGACATCATTTAAAGAACAGACACTCTCCCCTGAGTGATCCCAGCCACCAACCTTTCTCCTTTAGGGACCGCTCCTTTTGTAAGAGTGGACAGGTGATTAACTTTCCATGCCAGCTAATGACTTGAGTCTCTCACAAGCAAACACTGCTAGTTGTGACTGGCTGGGAGGGCCAGGGCTGCTGTCCTGGGGTCCATGTCCTCAGCAGCCCCCTGCACTCAAAATCCAGCTGGATATTCCTCCATCTCAAGGAATCAGCACTTGCAGCTACTGTAAACCAGACTCACAGAGGGACTTCAGCTTGTGATTTTTACTATGCCACTGGCCATTCCAGTAACTGAGTGTTATACTCTGGAAGCTGAAACTCCAAGCTCAGTGGCCAAGGACTGGGAGGCAGAGCTTTTCTTCAGACGTCCTGGGCAGCCCAGCTGTGCTATCACTTCCCAGTGTGCACATCAGAATTAAGCACAGCCTTTTCCTCCAAGCTACCACAGTCACAGTAGGTTTATTTGAATAACATTAAATGCTCTGTATTCCTTGAAATAATGCTTTCTAAGGATTGGCTTTCCAAATGGCTAAGCTCTTCCTGTTAGACCACTTGGCACCCTTGCTGCTAGGGAAATAAATCTGAGTATATGGCATCACTTCATGCCATGTGGTTGCAAGCACAAGTCAGCTCTGTGTGACAGGTGTTTTATTTGAAGTTTGGGTCTATGTGTACTTACGAAAAGGAAAGCTGAGCCTGTCCTCTGCCAAAATATAGCCCCTCTCCTTCCCTCTTCCCCTCTCATGCAAGCTCACATGTGAAGTGGTTTTTCCATTAGGGCTTGTGCCTGAGTTTCATTTCTTCCCTGGGATGGCTTTTCTGAAGCATCTGGAACTTGTGATTTTTGTGTGCAGCTGTAAAGTACGTGTAATTTGCCTTGCTCTACGTTTTCTGAAGCAGCTCCTATCCAGATTTACTTACAGGTAGCATTTGTGAACAGAACACCCAGCATTTGACTGCAGGGTTCCAAGCAGTGATGCACGTAGCAGCCCCGTTGTATATTTTGTGTATGTGCACAAATATTCTTAATGCCTCTTCCAGGCTTTTTTTTTCCTTAGTGAGCATGGCATTCATTTACCAGAAACCCTTCCCCTGCTGACTTGTTAATTAATACATATTCCCAAAGTTTTCTTTCGTCCTCTATCCCTTTTATACTGAACTTTCAAAGGCTCAAGCTAACCAGCTTTCTGCCAGCATAAGGATAAAAGGTTAGTGACTAATATTTTAAAGTGTTGCTTGTGTCAGCCTTCAAATGTAGACACAAATATCCCCTCCAGCCTTTCCTATTAAGGCAAAATGATCGTTTAGTTATTTTCAGGTGATTTCTTCATGCATTGCTTTCTAATCACCTTGGTAGCAGGACTGTAACTAGGTAATGGGGAATAACTAGCGGTTGGCTTGCTGTCTTCTTCCATGAGAAAAATCGGTGCATGCATCTTCCCTACCTTAGAGATAAGCATCAGCAACTCAGGAAGTGTGGGGGAGTGTTTATAACTGGGAAGGCTCAGAAAGGTGGCATCTCTCTTCGAACAGGCAGAGTTCTCAGGGGAGGAATTTAGCACTTTATTCTTTCCAGCTGCTGGTTGGGAATGCTTTCAGCTTTTGCAAAGTCATACCTCCCTTGCCTTAAAAAAATTTACCCTTCAGAGGGTAAAGAGGAAGCATAGATCCATATCTTTGAAACACTGCAACTGGTCACCTTTGTTTTACAGGTGGAGACAATGACTTGAAAAGAATTTCACAACAGGCAACAGTTGGGGGAGAAGGGGTGGATTCTGAAAGAGAGCAGGTAGCTTTCACTTTGCTGTATAGACCTCAAGGATATCTCTGCTTTCTGATGGAGAAACTCCTGAAAGTCTCAAAGATATTTTTTCATCTTTATTGAAAAGCTGGAAGTTTTACATTTACAGAACAGAAGTCCTTTGTTACAAATTTTTCAGTTCTCATTGAAATAGATATGAGGGAGAATTCATACCACACAAACTCAGGGGGAAGCAGCATTTTAAATTGAATGATTAAAAACCTTGCCTTCTGCCATTGCTTCATTTTTCACTTGTGACTCCTGTGATGTCACCCATTTTCTCTTCTCTAGCTGTAATAGCTTTTGCTGGAGAAGAGAGGAGAAACTCACCTTGGGTTTCCATAACCAATGTCAAAGGTAAGGGAAAAAGAAAATAGAGGAGAGGGGATATCTCTTTTAATCTTTCCAGATCAGAATGATCAAGATCCACACCTGATACATTCTCTTGATGCTCATTAAGTTGCTCTCGTGGTTACCTACTATAAAACATTAAGGCTTCAGGTCCGAGAGCAGGCTAAGATTCTGTGCTGGCTATCACTCCCAGATGAATGATCAGAAGTGACAGGTCAATACATCCAACAAAACCTTGGCTGAAACCAAGTTCATTGTTAAGGCAGTGTGAAAGGAGGTCCCTCTGTGCAGCTGAGGTCGCTGGATCCTACACCTAACGTGTGAGCCAACTAAACCACAGTTTACACCAAAAGTTTGCGAGCTTCTGGAACTGTATGGTTGCTAGTGATATTAATTTACTACAAATCCTTCCTGTAAGCTCTTTGTAGAGTTTCACACTGTGAGCTTCTTTTTCTGTTAATCTTTTCTTTTGTGGGGCTGAGTTTAGCGCTGGTGAGGAAAGGCAGCCTGATGTCCATGGAAAATTAAATCCTTTATTTATCCATAGACTAAGCACCAGCTGTTCCAGCAGTAGAACCCACTGCAAGATTGAATTCAGCTCAGTCAGCCTTCTCCTTCCACTTGGTTTGCCTTCTCCGACTGCCTGTTGTGTAGTGAAATTGGTAACATGGATGTAAAATCCATTCTAAATTAGACTGAGACCACTCAAGAGTTTTTGCCTTTCAATAGTTCTGCAGGTTTTGTCAAGTAAAGTAAGACTGAGTCACTTGCTTCAAATCTGTCAGTCAAAGCAGGTGCTCCAGAAGAGCTGTGCTTTACCTTTAAGATTCACAAAATGTGGTATATGCTACCCACTAGCTGAGCTCAAGGGTGTAGGGGTTTCTGCATCTATCTGTGGAAAAACTCTGCAAAACCCTGACCAACACCCTGCCCTTTACAAAAACACTACGCAGAGCTCAGGTGCTGCTGCTGCTTTCACGCAGGACAGGTAGGTCGTCCTGGAGACACCACTCTTCCAGCATCCTCATGTCCCAGCAAAAGGTCCCCAGCTGGACCACAGGGCTCCCTAAAAGGCTGAGTTGTAAGATCACTGCTTAAGCACAACAAGCTTCGAGCTTCTTCACTGCCTGGGCCTGTGACCTGGGCATCATAAGTGAGGTAATTTTCAATGTGCATTCTGGCCTTAAGAAGAGTTGAAGCCTTCATCAGTAAAGTATGTTTAAAGGAGAATCAACAAAATGCAGACCAAAAGTTGGAGGAAGTGGTGAACATTTTCATGAAAAAACCATTACATTTTCTAGTTACTTTTGCTCTCAACACTAGGTCCTGATCCATTTTCATCCCTATTATATTGGCTTGTTAACAGCTACTGAGGCCAGTTTTAAAGCTGGAGCAAAACCACCAAGTTCTTACTATTTATCCTGATGTTTCAGCCTCAGGTGGATTTGCTTTAGGCTGTGAACACAAGCCAGCCTCCTGTAGTGCTTCCCTTTTTTTTCATCTGTTTGTGTATCATGAAAGTGAACCTAGATTAATTGTATTTTTCTTCCTCTCTAGACCTGACTATCTTGAGTAGCTGTAACACCTGCAGGATATGGTTCAGTCAGGGATTCAGATGGATTAATACCTTCCTTTAGCCCATGGCCAAATGCAAGGAATCCCATCCCAAAGCATCCTACCTTTCTTTAGTTTGGCTTTTGCAATACTGGTTTTAGACTCCATCAGATTTCCACAGCTTTGGCTTGTAGATGATATGAGCAATCCTCCTTACCCTCCTTCCTTTTATACTTAGTTTTGCTGGTATTTTTGGAGTGAGCAGTTCATCAGACTGAGCAAATTCTGTCCAAACCCACACAGTTTTTGAGGAAGTGATGCTTTTACACCAGAAATCCTGGAACAAAAGCAGTGCCCTCAGTTACCAAGCTAGCACTGAGCAACCCGGCTCTGTTTCTAGTCTGTGTCCCGCTCTTAACCCCACAGCCATTTTTTAATTGCCTTGTAATAGTTTGGCTACTTCCACCACCCCAGAGCCCTGTTTACCAGAGCCACCAAAACAGGGAATTTTGCAGCAGTTTGCGCAGCAGGATTGTGGTTGGATGTGGGATCAGAAGTCACCAATTGTTGATAGCTACTGGGGAAGCTGCTGCTGTAAGAGGTCTGCACTAGCCTCAAGCCAAGCCACAGTTCCCCTAACAAAACTTGCTGTCAAATCTTTGCAGCCTTTGGCCGATATCTGACACAACTTTACTGAAAAGTTTGCAGGTTTCCTGACAGACTTACCAGGATCAGGATTTAGCCCTTCTTAGCTGGTATGGCGCTGAACCATACTTTGGCTTATCTACTCTAGGTAGGGAAATAAGATGTGCCTTGTCTTATGTAACTTGGGGGCTTGCAGCCATGCCCGAATGCAAGGTTCTTTTTGTTACCTGTAGAAAAGTTGAGGTGAGATTCATTTTCTTGCAGTTTCTTTCATTTTTCTAAAAATTGCTTGGAGATGGTGGAAGGTAAGTCCTTGGTTTTAATTCCTCTGAGCCTAAACTTAGATTTATGTACAGGAGAATAGCCTCTAACAAAGCTGTGTCACCAGCAGGTAGAGATGATATAAGCAGCAATGTCAGAAACACTGTAGAAATCCTCATGTAATGCACAGGGATGGAGGTCTGGAATAATTTCCACTGCTGGCATATCTCACTCTCCTACACATGCAAAAAATGGAGAGTGAGGAGCTTTGGGTTAGAGCAAGTTTTGCAGCTCTGCATCAAAATGGCAGCGGTTTGTTAGGGCCTTTCTTCCAGAGTTCCTTCTTTCCTGGCTGACACCAGACAGAAATGAGAAATATGGTGTTTTCTTGTTGCTTTGCCCTGGTGCCATTCTCCTGTTCTCCCCGCTCCATCCTCCCCCCTCCCCTACTCCCCTGCACTCCTCTTACTCCCCACTGCCCACATTGAACATGTACAGATTTTATGGTTCACTGGAGAATAAGTGGCTGTCATTTCACAGATGGGCCAGGATGTAATTAGCCACAATGCATCGAAGTAATGGAACAGATGTCTCTTTGTAAACTGAGTTTGCTGTTGCACACTCTGTGTGTGTGACCTGCCGACTGCTGCAGGCAATTCCTCCCAGCCCACTCACCCCCTCCCCTCGCTCTGTTGCCAAGCCAAGGGCTCAGCTCACATCAAGTGTTTGTGTGTTTGCAGGTTTGTTTGTCTCCCCTTTTCCTGCGGTCTCTCCTGTTGTAAGGCCACTGATTATGTGATGGATTGTTAGCAAGAAGAACCTGCATTTATCGATGGAGTCATTCAAAACAGAAAAGGTGATACCCCTCTTATGAGATAATTGGCAGTTTCAAGTTGCTCTTATTAGTCGATGATAATACACCAGTAAAATCATAAATTACTGTTGTGATGCCCAGCCTCCTCCTTTCTTTTTTTCTTCTTTCTTTAACTGAAACTAAAATAGCTGTTCTCCCTGAGCCCTCAAATTAGTATTTATATTTTACATAAAAGATAGACTGTTGGATTGGTTACAATGTGATAATACACACAAGCTGACAACAAACACAGCCACTCTCAGAAAGGTGCCCATCTGACTCAGATAGGAACTGCAATCCAACCACCAGTACAAACTTAAAAGGGGCAAAACCAGAACCTGCTCATTTTGTAGAGCATGCTTGTCTTTGTCAAGTACAGAAAATGGATACATTTAATTTATCTAGGGAATGGTGTCCCTGTACATGGAGCGTTGGAATGAGATGATATTTAAGGTCTCTTCCAACCAAAACCATTCTATAATTTTATAATTCAAAGAATTTTCTCTGTTAAAATTATTGATACATACTTTCAGGCTATATCTATTCAGGTTTTCCATTCCTTTATCTCCTGAACCCTGTGCATCTTAGCGCTGGCAGCTCTCCAGTTGTGCTGCTTTAGCTGCTACCGCTGAGGGTTTTCTGCCAATGCTCCACACCAAGTCAGGGGGCAAAGAGACCCACAGGGTCAGGCTGGCTCTTGGCCTTCAACGCTGAATTTGGCTTCACTTACAGCTCAGCCAGGCCATGGAAGAGCTAAACACCATGACCAGGCACCAGTTACTATCAGCAGAAACCTAATGGTGACACAAACAGCAAGGAGATTTAGAGTAAATACATGATTGTGTTTTTGATGCTTCTGGATATTGTCAATGTTTGTGTGTCAGAACACTCATAGTCAAATCATGCAGGTAGTCCTTCTGCCTCTGTGTGTGTGTGCTTGCATGCAGTTAAGGTTTATTTTCACACAAATTTCCTGAAGAGACACATTGTTTCCCCAGGGCAGTTTTGATGAGATGTGTCCCATTAGTTCCCCTGGCTTTCACCCAGCAAGCTTAACTTCGAATTGCACATCTTCTGAGTGTTAATTGTGGTGAGATACATTCAATGATGATGGCAAAAAGCAGGTCTTTTGTGTAGGTAGGACTAAGTTTTTACCTCGAGCTAAAATGATAAAGAGTCAAACTAGCACAGTGATGTGTGTAAATACACTGGATCTGTGGAAACTAAAGAGCAGTATCATAACCCAAAATAATCCTCTGCTGTTTTGTGGATAAGGCATTGGCCTGCTGCCATCTTCAACCCATGGCGTGGTTGATTAAAGATTTTAAAGGACACAAAAATTTGGGATCGGGCTATAGCTTCATGGGTACATCTCAGAATAGCCACAGTGAAATACAAGAGAGAAATAATAACCCAGTTGGTGCCTGTCTTTGAAAGCAAATCATCATGCAGTGGGTTTCTCTACCCTACCACAAAGCTCTTTTCACTTGTATGGACACATGCACTGAGCAATCCCCATGCTGGCCTGAAAGTCAGGAAACACAGAACTTACCAGCCCTGCAAGTAGCCATCGTGGAGGGCACCAGAGCTTTTCCAGTAGTCTTTCAGGTCATCTGAAAGGTATGTGCACAGGATTGGCAGTGCTAGAAAAGTCTTCTGAGTCTTATGAGACCAGCAGCAAATTTTACAAATACTGTAGTGCAGATTCCTTTCAGTCAAAGACCATATAATGAGAAGTAGCCTTTAGTGCAAGAGTGTGCATTTCCACAGGAAAAAAAAAATAAAGCAAATTATGCTGTGGAGTTGAGAGTGTAGCTTTTAGTTTCCTCTGACAGTTTAAGTAGTAGGTATTTTATGAAATAAAGAAATACAGAGTTTTGACACAGTTTTGTTGTGCAGCTATTCCTGGCCAAGGCTTGTTTCTGCCTAGCAATTAGCGAAGGGAGCAAGGCACATGGGTCTAGTCCAGGCTCATGACCTCACTAAATCCACTGACCCAAAGGTCTGCCAATGGGGTTGGACGTGCAGGTGTCTCTGTCTGGCAGAGCCATTCATATCAGCAGTAACACTTCCATGCCGTTCTGTCAGTGCTGGTTCTCTGCAAATCTCATGTCCCCCAAGGAGGACTTTCCTGAGCTATCTATTTCCAGCTCCTTCCTTTGTGTTTGATTTTTTTTCCTTTTGACACTCATCTCACCTGCATTAATGGAAAGCACTCTTAACCCACATTATTGGGAGAGAAAATATGGGCATTGGTTGTGATTTTTCAAACTTGTTTAATAAAAAAGGTCCTGTGGGTTCCCTGGGTTTCAGTCAACATTGTTGGTCTGCAATAAAGTTGATACTTACATGGTATTTGCTGATTTCATCTGGTCCCTGCCTTTCAAGAGGCAAAACTTGAGGTTTGTTATGTCTTTGCAATACAGTAAAATTGCAAAGCAGGTACAATGGATTGGTTGAGCTTTTCCTTTGCCTTGTCTCAGAAGAACCAAGCCTGTTCCTGCAAGTGCAGGATGGTCTCGTTAGGGAGAAAGAGGGAGTTTCTGTTTGGATCTAAACATAGGCAGTTTCTGGCAGCTTAAACTCCAAGTGGTCAATCCCTGGTCAGTGACAATTGCACAACACTTCAGAAGACACTGTACAGCAGCAAGTTCTTATGACAATGAACTATCCATACTGAACTCTTTTCAAAATAGTATACAGTTTATTTGACAACAATGACTCTTTTTTTACTGTCTAAATAATAGCTTTCATGCTCCCAAAGCCCTTTCTCGGGCAAAGCTCCCGCTGACCCAGCAGAAGGAAGACTGAGTTGAAACCGTGACAACAGCTATCACAGAATCACAGAATGGTTTGCATTGGAAGGAACCTTAAAGATCATCTCATTCGAATACTCCTGCCATGGGTAGGGACACCTTCTACTAGACCAAGTTGCTCAGAGCCCCATCCAGCCTGGCCTTGAGCAGTCCCAGGGTGGGGCATCCACAGCTTGTCTGGGCAACCTGTGCCAGTACCTCACCACCTTCACAGAAAAGAATTTGTTCCTAATATCCAATCTAAACTTACCCTCTGTCAGCGAAGCCATTCCCTGTTGTCCTGTCACTACATGCCCTTGTAAAATGTCCCAGTCCAGCTCTCTGTGGGCTCTCCCTTAGGTACTGGAAGGTGCTATAATGTACTGGAAGGCTGCATATAGGATTTAAGTGCATGGTACTTGATTTTAAAACAACAGCAGCTGATCACCAAATGCACATCTGTCTTTGCAATTACCTGTGACAGTTTACACAGCATCCTAAGATGGTAGTTTTTCTGTATACTCTGATGATGTACCATATATGGATGGGGTAAACTGAGGCAGGGAGCAATTAAGTACCCAATTCTGTCCCCAGCACATACCAGTGAGGGTCATAAAATGGGATTTTGTGGTTCTGAATGGTAGGACATGCATTAAATATGGAGAATCACGACTTGTCACTGATGTTTAATGTTGGATTGTGTTAGTGGAAAGAGTTTTCCTGCAAATCCCTATGCTTCCAGTGCATGTGTTACTGGAACCCTCTAGCAGGGACCCTCTAGCTTGTTAATGGTGGGTCCCTGGCACTATGGTTTTGGGGATTGCTGCTGCAAACCAGCACAGGTACTGAGAGCAAAACTACTTATCCTTCACAAGAGCAGTGCAACCTTACTGTGAGGTGAGGGTGACCCTGGAGGAAACACAATCAAGCATTCCTAGGTTCATGCTTTAGTGCTGCTGGAGTCTGGCACTACTTTGGTTCCTCTGTAGACTTGACATGTTTCAAAGTATGTCCCTAGGCCCAAGGACAACTTTAGGTCCCTTTGAAAAACATGGCCTGACCCTTTAGGGCAGCATAACGGACTGGTTAAGGTGGGATTACTGTGAATGTGAACTCCAGAGGCTTTATAGCAAAGCAAAGGTCCTGCTTGCTGTACTGTGCTGCAGGGAAAGGCTCTGGGTGCCAGGAGGAGGCAGCCCAGGAGACAGCCAAGTGTCCAGGAGGACATGGAAAAAGCCTGTGTCACAGGGCAGGTGAAAGCTGGGCCCAGGATAATGGTCCATCAGGACAATCATTCGAGAACATGTATTCCTTTCTCTTTACATCTGACTGGTTATCTATTGCTGCTCTTTACTGCAGTTTGCTTGTAGAGCTTCATAACTTTTGAAGGTATAAGAATAGGGCTTTCTTTCCTCTTTCTTTTTTTCTTTTTTTTTTCCTATTTCTCTTGCCTTGAAGTAATAATCTATATTTAGGTCAGTGACATGATGAAAGATGTTTATGTGTTTTTATCTAAAGCTGGAAATTGCCTTTCCGGATATCACTGAATGGAAAAAAGCTAATGGGGCCTTGTTGTGCTTTCACTGTTTTTGCAGTGGTCTTGTTTTAGCACTAAGGCACATGAAGCATCCCTTCCCCACCGCATGGCCCTCGGCTCTCAGCTCTCTCTGCATCCTCTGCTGGCTCCCCTATACAGAGGGGACCCGGAGAAGAGCAAGGGAAGGTCACATGAAGTTGTTTCCATCTCCAGCCACCTGGAGGAGGCATTGCCAGCACTGGCCTATTAAGTAGAGAATGGCACTGAAAAATCCTGTGGCACTGATAAATCCTGTCCACTAAGGAACTGAGCCTTTTTAATATGCAAGTGCTTAGTCAAAGAAAGTAAACGGACATCTCCTTCTGCTGGGAATTATTAGACAAATGTCTCCCTCCCCTTACCCTCCTTCCTTCCTCCTCCCTTCCATTTAAGTGTAGGAAATTCTGCTTGCCTTATTTGATAAAGAGGAGGAGGGGAAAGGACATGTACTGAATCATGGTTAAGCTGCTGTCTTCTACCTCAAGACCTTCCAGTATAGATGTGCTTCATTAGTTTGATAAGCAGACACCAAAAAGGGAGAGGGGTGTGGGGCTTGCATGAGGGGATCTGCCTAGGGGCTGCCCGGAGGTTTAAGAAGATGAACTGCTAATGATGTTGAAGCTGTACCTTTTTGGGACCTTGGCTCCTGGAGGAAAAATGGGCCCTTTTCACTAATTGTGTTGTGCTCAGTAGTGTGGTGGAAAGGATCTCACAGGGGAATGAAACAGAATGAATATAGGCTGGGCTCTTCCCCTGAGCAGCCCCCTCTCCCCTCCTCCCCCATGCCAACCCTCCCTCCTTCAGTGGCGTATCTGGCATGAAGTAATCCTAAATACTGGGAGATAACATTAAGAAAAGAGATTATTCAGTCATTTTTTTGGACGGCCTGGTGCAAGCCTTATGAACTGAACATAGATTTTTAACAAATGTTGTCCAAATTGGCAGTGCAAATGTTTTGATGAATAGCTACCAGCAAGACTGTGAACCTTGGATGTGGCCCCACCTGTGTGCAAACACAGGATCTGAGGACTTTAAAATGTTGCTCTCTCTAATCCTGTGCCAGCCCCTTTGCTCTCTGACTGATCCATGTCTCAGGAGCACATAACAGTATTTTCCCTGTGCAGTGGGGTGTGCAGGTTTTCACCTCAGGTGCTGTTGAGTATTTCCACGTGTACTTATTTTCCTTTCATGCTGCACCCGTTGGGAAGGTAAAGAGCAATTCCCAGGTGCACTTACTATTCCCATGATGAGCACCCTTGCTCACCGTGGCCTTTCCTTTCTCCTGCAGCGATGTTAGTCCTGCTCAGCAAACTCTGGTGTTACACTGTATTCTCTGTGAGTTTTGGTGTGGGAGGGACTGGTAGTGGAGTGACAGGCTGTGCTAGGCTATGCCAGAGAGCCTGGTTCCATACTCCTGCCAAATGCCACCCCACTGAACCACCCCATGTAACTGGGCTCCTCCCCCCCGGACAAAGGAGGCAGAGGCTTGGCACCGTTTCTTTCTCAAATACGAGCAGGCACAGCAAGCCCAAACCATGCAGATTGATGGCCCTCTAGGTTCAAAAGAGACTTTTTTAACCTAGGCATAGCATCGTCTTAAAATTTGTATATCCCTGCCACAATCAGTGGCTGGCTAGTCAGTGACAAACAGGTGAGAATCACTTGAAAAGCTGTTCCATAAGGGGGACATGGGTGGAAGTTAGGAAACAGCTGGATACCCAGGGAACTGCCCCAAATGTGAGATTTCCCCACTGTCAAGGAAAAAGAGCATGATAATGTAGTGTCTCTGGAGCATTTCAGCAGCACAGGAGTGGGTAGTAGGTTTAAAGCAGAAGAATGTTTTGGGTTTGTTTTGTTTGTTTTTCTGCACAACATCAACTGATGCACAACACAATAATATGCAGAATTCCCTGCTGCACGCTGCTGCAGAGATTGTATGTAATAGGAATTGTTTAAATGCACCAAGGAGAGCTTTGCAGGTAAGAACAAGGGTTTTAGATCTATATAGTCACCAGTACAGGATGCTCTTAATCCTAATTGCTGGACGCTGGGAGAGATCCCAGGGGCCAGCTTACTGTGCATCCGTCCTTGCTCGCTTTTCCTAACAATTTGTGGCTGGCTACTGTCAGAGATGGGACACTGGGCTAACAAAACCTCTAAGTGTAACAACATTACGTTGCACTGACAGGACAAGAATGGAATGAATGCCTGAACTGGGACATGGTGGGATAACCTGGGCAGCACAGGCTGCAGAGCAGAGCTTTACGGCACTGCTGCTGGTCATAAGTGGTTCCATACATGACTTCCTCAGCATTCCTTTGATGGGGTTGGTAAAAAGAGGAGTGCTGGCAGATGGTGCAATAAATGCTGATGTTATATGTGTTGTAAAGTACTTCACAGGGAGAGGTGAACATTTCCCAGGGATTGGTGTGACAAGGCTGAGAGACAGACTGTTTGAAGTTATGACCAACTGCATCTCTTCCTTTCTTTTCAGAGGTGACTTTACATAGTGGGTGATACAGACAACCACAGACATCCCCAACCAAAGCTTATTTGAGAGGTTTTGCCTGCATTCCACCCTGCTGCCTCCTGCCTCAGCCCCATGCCTGTCCTCTGACATTCAGGGAGGGACTGACAGGGGCAGCTTGGTGGCTGCTCCCACCCAACCTCCCATTCTGTAGTGCTACTGGTCCTCCCTCTCACTCAGCATATGTTGTATTTGCACCTCTGCCCTGACCAAAATCCCTGCTCTGTCAGCTCCCAACAGCAGAGGTGGTAGGGGGAGGAAGTTGGATCACCCCCACTCATGGTGGAGTGCAAGGCAGTCTGTTCTTGCAGAGAAAATGTGCATCACATGGGGTGATGGAGAAGGGACTGTGCCTTGGTCCCTGTAATTATACCCATCTGTTACTTCCCTGTCTCTGCCGGTGCTGCTGAAACACACAAAGAATCACAAGTGTGATTTAAGCCCCTGGAGAAGACAATGGCTACATTTGAACAAGCCAAGCTGGCTTCCAGAGCCCCACTTATACTGCCCCACTTATGGTGCTGCATGCTGGGCTGGGGAGGGCCACTCTGGTCAAAGACATCAGCTCTCCTGCCCCATCATTATTAACTCAGAACCTTTTTGTAGCTTCTGCTGCTGTTGTCAGACTGGTGCAGGAAGGGCAATGTTAGAGCACGTCCTCCTTTCCCTACTACAGGAACTGGTTTGGGAGTTCAGTGCTTTCCACATTAGTTGCACTGATAAACTGGTTTGCACTGCAGTTGCTCTTGTTGTCTGTGCCCTCTTGTCATTGCTGTTGACTCATCAGGCTGAAGTGTCTGAGCTTAATTGAAGCAGTAACAATGCAATCAACATTTCTCTCTATTTTTATCTGCATCTCCCCCTCCCCTCTGTTTTTTCTGCTACTTGACATGCTATTTCTGGGGCTGAGAGCTTGGCAGCCTTGCCAAGGGTTGCATTGGAAGGGAATGGAGCCACAAAGAGAGTAAACACACCAAAAGTAACAGTTTTTTTCTTTTTCTGAGTGCAGCTGGACTCTGCATTGCATTCATCCTTGCTGTGCCTTGTCAGGTCCCCCTGTCATCCTTCCTGCAGCTGAAGAAGGCCTGGGCAGAGGGAAGCAATTCTATAGCAGGGCTGCATTGATACAACTAATTAGCATAATATTAGCATAACCCTCTTTGTTTAACAGAGTACTCAGCTCTCCTCTTTTATCCAAGTGATGTGACCAGAGGCAGGGAGCAGTGACTGGTCTTGGTGCAATTTTTATAAGAGATTGGGGGTGAAGATTCTGCCAGCTTGGTCTTTGAACACCAAAGCATTCTCCCCTGCCTTGAGGAGAGCAGCTATAGCCTGCCAGCTATAGTCTGTAGCAAGGAGATCATTTTCCTGGAATATTGAAGCTGGAAGTTCTCAAGTCTCTGTAAACATGTCCACTTAGAGAAAAAGGAGTGATGGGAGGCAGGAAGGAGTAAGAAAATGTGGCCATTTTGTAATAAATGAAATAGCATCTTTTGAATGCAGTTTCTGTGGACGGAGTAGCAAAAACCACGTGTAGCTCAAAGGTTTTAAAAGGATGCCAGCTGGCTTTAAAATTTTTTTTCTTCTGAAATCAGTTAGGGTTACTATTGATGTTGGTAAAATCTAAAGTGCAAAGGAGAAAAAGTATGAGGCAGACCAGTGTTTTTATTTTTTCCCCTATCAAATGTCTTGGTGCACTGAGCAGTGCATGTGTGTCATTGGTGTCCAAGCTTTTTCCATCCCCCAAATGCATATTTAGCTCTTCTGCAAAGTGATGGCAGGCAGAGAATCATCTGAAAGTATGAAAACATCAATAGAAAAAACCCAGAAGTGAAAGCAGGCATCTGGGTAGGTAAATTTATTGAAAATACTGTAGCTTATGTCTGTGAAATGCCTGGATTTCAGGTTGACAGAGTCCTTTGCCATGAGACATGCCTCTCCTTTGTGTGAACCTTACCACCCTGCATCCTCTTTCTGCACCTTTTTAGCATTGTTACTAGACTGCTCATCTCTATTTTGTAATCCTGTTCACTTCTTTTCATACAGAATTAACATACTTTTCTCCTCCTCCATACCTCTCGGCAGTACAGAGAAAGACTGCTGCTTTGTATCAAACCCAGAATTGTTTTTAAGGCAATAAATATATATCTAGACCTCTTACCATTGATGCTGTCATCTGTGCTGGCATCCACAATAATTTTGTGTCCTTGTGTTAGACTTTGCCTCCCAAATATATATACGAAGCCCAAATTGTGTTATCTAGAGAACAAATGCCTTCAAATCTGCTCAAAGGGTGTGTAAGAACCAGCCACTAAGGCAAGGAAGGCAAGAGGCAGCTAACTTAGTTAAATATTTGTTAATACCTCTTGCTGTTGGCAGTGCCTGAAGTTGTAATCAGCTCTGTCTGTGTGTCTCTCTATGCCTTCTGCCTATGTGTGTGCCTTTCTGGGCACAGTTTTGGATGATTTGTGCGTAGCTGCACGCCTGCTGGCATGTGTCCCGCGTGTGCGCAGTGCTCTGGCGCTGTGTGCCTGCCTGCTCGACACGGGCTCTGTTCCGCTGTGTCCCAGCATGTCTGCCTGCCTGGGGTCTCTGGAACGTGCCAGGATCTGCCTCGCTGTGCTCCTGAGCGGAATATGCGGATGTCCCCGGCTGCCTGAGCACGTCTCTTCCCCGTGCCTCGTATGCCTGGACGTGGAAGGGGATGCAGGATGCTTTGTGCGTGGCAGGGCTGGCAGCATTTGAAGATGACTCTGCTCGTGTTGAGCTGAGGACTCCATCGTTTCCCTCTGTCAGCCTAACTGACACTTGCACCGGGAAGGAAAAGCTGTTGCCTTCGTGGCTTCAGGGAAGTGAAATAAAATGCCGCTTGCAGTCAGTGGGAGTGGGGATCACTTTGCAGATGTCAGCTCCTTAAAAATGGCCTCGCTTAAAATATCTATCTGGAGTGAAGCAAATGGATTTTTCTCTTAAAAGGAGGGGCTTGTACCCTTGCATGGTGTTGGATTTCCTCCCCCCGCCAAAATCCAGGCAGAATGCTGTGCTCTGAAGGGAAGGTCTTTAAAAACAAAACAAAAGGCAGCTGTCAATTTAATCCAAGCTCCCTGATAAAATTCCAGCAGAGTTCCTTTTCTCAGAGATGAAATAAGAACCCTGGCAGGCCCTCTTGACTGGCCACATAAATCATTTGTGGTAATTGCTCTGAGAAAGACGAGTGCCTCTTAGGTGCAGGGAGGGGGGAAGGCGCCCACAGCCGCTGCACAGCACCGCAGGTACCCCAGCTTGTGGGGACCCCTGCAGCAGGGGTGGGTGCTGCAAACCCGAGAGGACAATGTGCTGCAGAGGATGAATAATAGGGTTTCCTGTTGCCTTCCCTTTGTTGTTGGTCCTGCTTTTAATTGCCCTAGAGGGATTAGAAGTCAGACGGTGGGGGAGGATTTGGGGAAGGAGGGGCTGAGAAGGAGAGGGGGATGGAAGGATGAAGGCGCAGGGAAGGTGGAGGGAATGAGATGGAGGTGAGAGGAAGAAGGAAGAGATTGATCTAAGTGACTAGCGTTTAGTGCAGTGGGGCACAATTTCAATTAGCTAATATCTCCTTGGGTTGGTACATGACTCTGCATGCTCCTTGTTGCTCCAATTAGGAGTAGAACGGCAATAAAAAGCAGAGTGCCAGGCTCTGGTGTCAGCTTTTTTGGCTGCAGCAGTGCAGGGGGACAGCTGCTCCAGGAAGCCGCAAAGCTGTGATTGCACTTTCCCTGGGAACTCGTAAAGATGGGGATAATAAAATAACAGGAATCTGAAGCAGCACTACAGGAGTGGCCACCAGCCACAAACTCCACGAAGAGGGCATTGCTCTATGCAATCCTTTGCTTTGAGGGTAGAAGCAGCAGGGTGTAGTTGTTATCATATTTAGTATAAATCTGCAACTGCTGCTTCAAAATGAGCTTTTCTTAAGCGTTTGTCAAACCCCAGTGGTCTGAGTAGTTTTGGAGGCATAGCTGTGGCTAAGAATAAAAATGTAAATTATACATAAAATAGAGTCAGTGCATACGAACAAGGGAGATAAAGGTGACGGGCATGAGGACCAGAGTGGGAGCCTGGAGGTCTGGCTTGTATTCCTGTTCTGCCACTGGACCAGACTCCTCTCTTCTGAGCCCACCACCACTTGGAACCTACCTGGAGCAGTCTCAGGGTTATGGGATTGATATGTGAGCTGGGCAGCAGAGTTGCATGGAGGCACAAGAGCCACTGCTGTGGGAGCAGCGACATGCTGGCTTTCAGCATCTCATAAATGTGCTGCTGCTTCTCTGTGTGAGCCCTGCCTGCTGCCTTGCAGGTGAGTATTGCTGTTCAGCAATTTAGCTTTGAAACACAACCTGCACCAATCGGTTCTGTGGCACCCACTTATTCTGCTGATCTCCACAGGGGGAGCCCACTGCCATTCCTAGTGCAGAGCCAGAGCTGACATGGCCTCTTTTCTTTGCCACAAACAAGCTGCTCTGCCAGTGTGTCAGACATCTCATTCCCTTCCTCTTTTGTGGGCATGGAGCCCAGCTGCTGAGCACATGCTGCAGTCTCTCTCTGAGCAGGGCCCTAAGAGAAAAACTGAGGAACAAAGGAGTGCAGCCAGCATGGCTGACTGGCAGCTGGAGTCAGTCTCCCAGACAAGTTGCTTGTACTGTTTCCAGCACAGTCTCTGGGCTGAGAAGAGGGGACAAAGATGTGCTCACTGTACATATTCCCTGCTGCTCACTCCAAGGTTCCACAAGTGCCAAGCTCTGGGAATGGCCCTCAGAGCCAGTAGCATCCCCTGCTTTTTGGGTTGCCGCTTCCATGCCCTTCAGGGTCTCCTCTCTCTCTTTGAAAATACACAGGCACTTGCAACAGAGAGAAATAAATAGTTTATGGGTGGGAAAATTGTTTGTGGGTGGGAATGAGTTAAGGTGTGTGGGAGAACAACTGCAAAGGTATGGCACATGGCCTTCCACATGTGTGTGCTACACACATGTATGTACATGACAGGGCCTGTATTGAACCAGACTGTGGTAAGTCCCTCAGTCACCCTCCCTCCTTCTGAGGGCCTTGGCCTAGAAACATGTGTGAGTTAACGTGCAGCAGTGGAGGAAGTTGCTGTGCCCGGCTGTCATCCATCCGTGATCTCGAAGTAGCTGCCCTTGGAGCAAGAGCCACTTAATCATTTTTGAATCAGCTCCTGAACAGCCATAGCTCACAGCCCAGCACATTAAGGTGAACTGGCACAGACTGCAGTTTGCCTTAATGGGCTGCAGCCGTGCAGGAGAGGCTTTTCCAGCAATGAAGCTCTCTCTGTCACACAGGTGGGGAGTGTAGTGGGATGGACACGGCCCCAGCCTCATCTGTCAGTGCTGGAGAGGTAACTGACAGATGGAAGGTGCACGAGCTTGCATGCTGCAGGAGAGCGCACGGATTTTAGCCTGCTTCCCACACATGCAGGGAGCCCTCCTGGCCCAGTCCCCCTCTGTCATCGCCAGTAGTTGTGCCAACAGCACCAGTTAGTGATGGGGTTATCCTCCTAATTATCAGAAAGGAAGCAGTTGATTTCCCTTTTAGGAAAACAGGGACACAAAGAGGTAAAGAGCCAAGAGTGAAGTAGTTTGGGATAAAAACCTCTGTGTCAGCAGTGGCATCCTACTATTTCTCTAGTACACAATTCTTGCTTTCTTAAACCCTCTCATTCTAATCAGTTCTGCATGAAAAGTACATACTGTCTTGCAGGTACAACATTCAGTTTTCTGTTCCATTTATTCTCCCAATTGCTTGCATTTTTCCTTTTCTGTTCTTACCACTTTTGTAAAATGTATTAATCTACATTTTCTGCCGTTTAAAAATGAACCAGAATTAAAAGTGCCTTGCCTTTGAGGTGACGCTGAAAGAAATCATAAAATGGTGTTAAAATATCTTCACCCACATTCTATTTCACGGTGGGTCGCAGTTCTAAGGAAGCTGCTGACTGGGTGGAAAAACTGGCAGTTCCCATGTGGTGTGATGGGGAAGGGATTTCCTACCCTGCAGCCCTTAGGACAAATGTGATAAAACCCTTGTGTCACTTAGCGAGGACTGTCACCTCAAGAGCCACCATCCCACCCTTGCAGACAGGCTCAATGATCCTGCAGGCTGGCATGGGAGAGGGAGGTGAACTGTCCCTGCTCCCTGCTACAGCCTCTGGACTGCCTCACTGAGAGCTACACTGAGTCACTGGCATCTCTCACCAGCTCTCAGTTATGGTGAGAGAGTGGTTCCAGTCTCTCTGGGGGAGAGACAGAGGGTGAGGCACTACAGGAGTTCCCAGTCAGAGGGAAAAGGAGGATGGCCTGGAGATAGGGCCTGTCTCTCTCTCTCTCTTCCCTAGCAGTTCCAGAAGCTATCCCAGGGCCACCTGCCAGGTGTTTCATTTGTTACGCTGCTGAATGCAGGGAGGCTGCTTCATAGGATGGCTGTCCAGAAAACTGGGCTAGATTCCCCCATGAGACCCAGGCTGCTGAAGTTACCTCCCAGGTGCCTCCCAGAGAGCTAACTGAGTACTCCTTTGTAAAGGATAAATAAAGCTCTGGGAAACCTTCACTGAAAATATAGAAGAGTCTACATCTCTTTTACAGTTAAATGTGTGATCATTCCTGTTAACTGATGGATTGTGACCCCTTGAAGTGCTTCTGAGTCACGGTAAAGTTGTTTCCTTGCTTGCTGGATTTTAAAATAATCTTTGTATCTTCCTGTAGACTTTACTAGGGCTCTGGTTTGCACATGATTCCACTGGAGCTGGCTTGAGGAGCACATTTCTACTGAGCCAGCTAAAATGTCTACCTCACTGCTCTCTCGTCAGGTGGAACATTCAGAGATGCTCTCTAAACCTGAGCCCTACAGGCTCATGAGGGCTGTAGGATCCCAGGGGTACTTGGACACCTTGTGTTGATATTAATAGCAGCTGAGAGCATGCAAGTCAATGTATGATATAAAGGTGAGCAAGTGTATGCTCTCAGGCCAAAGCTGGAAGCTTCCCACAGAGAACAGGATAGGGTTTTTAGTTAAAGCTATCTACTTTTGGATCTACAGTCTGTGCAGGTGTTGCAGTGAGAGCTCTCCTTTATTTTTCCTGGACAGCACAGAAGGTGGAACTCAGGGAAAACATTACTACAGGCAACCTAGTATATGCTTGGGGTCAGAGAGAAACATTGTACTGACATTAACACAAACCCCAGTCCTGTTTTTAACCTCTACTGTGTAAAATGCATAATCCAGGGTTATCTTTCACTTAAGTGTAAGCAATCACTAAACTAAATTTCCAGCTGTGAATACAGCTTACCCTGTAACTGCAGCACTTGGATGCTGACAGATGTGTTACCAGCTGACACTTGGAAAGCCAGATTGATTGGCACAAATAGAAATTCAGAGATTTATTTGAGAGTTGTATAGGATCTTCCGAGCATCTCCTCCATTCAGGCTGTCAGTTCTGCCTTATAAGCACATCTGAAAGGTGGCTGTACAGGTTCTGCTTAGATGCAACATGGCAGAATTACAGTTTGTTCTAATTTTTTACAGGTATAATAAAATAAAGTCTAAGGTTTATTTCAGTTCATTGCATAAGGTTTTCTGTAAGCTACAGATCTGGAAACTGCTTGGTTAGTTCAGGGTGATATGCTGGCATATCTAGCCCCTCCTCTGAGGCTGTGCAAGGTACTAAAGCAGAGAGCCTCAGAATCTAAATGGTATTTTAGCATGATATATTTCATTCTGTTTTCACTGTAATGTCTTTTTAATGACAGTACAGAAATCTCTGCAAGGTGTACTTTCCACCTGTATCTCCATACTCAGGTCTTATACATTTGTACTCAGGAGGTGCATTCACTTTGTTCTTCCTAACTTGGATCAAGCAGATTTTATTTGAGCACATCTCTGGCTGTGTTATGCCCTATACCTGAATAATTAGGAACTGAATTCCCAATTAGCTCGCCTTTTGCAACTGAAATCCTGTTGATTTCAACAGTATAGCCTTGTTTGAAATACACAGTGAAACTGCTCTCCCAGTGCATCCCAGGGGAACCTTGTAATCTTATTAGATGCACCTGCTGCCATTTCATTTTAACCTCTAAGTTTTTCCCTGAAGCATAATGAATTCAATATTCCTCTGGCACAGAAAACCGTCCCAAATGTGCTTTGCCATCACTTTGAGGAGGAGCATACCTGCCTCTGAGGCACTGCCAGCAGCACCTCCATCCTTCACTGCCCAACCTTGAGCAGCTGGGAATCATCTCCACCTTTTGCAGGTGCCAGCAGACCCTCCTAGGTCCCATGGATGCTCACATGACCATTCCTGGTGTGTGTCCCAGCCCCACAGAGGTGCTGCAGGTGCTTATGGGGAGCTGTGCCCTCCTCTCAGTCTGCAGAAACTTGACTCTAAATCTTTTTAGGTGGCTGTTACATCAGTAATAAAGCAGGATATATAGTGTTTTTGAAGCTTCTGGGATATTTGGCCTCTTCACTGCTGGCTTCACAGCTGTTACTTCTAATCAACAGGGCAGACACCATAGAAATGTCAAATTTAATAAACACTCTTTCATTTCAAGTTGGGTTTAGGTTTTACTGGTGGAGAGGAGGGACCGCTGACCTCGCAATCTCCCATGTCAGAGCTGCTCACAGAATACATGTCGCTTCCACCTTTGCTGCCCTCCCATGTCCTGTAAATGGAGCTGGCGGGGGGCAGGGGGGAATGACATTAAGCACCTGACAAGTGACCAGCCTGCGTCCATGGACCTGGCATCCCTACCTAGCATCCCGTTCTGGCCAGCGGGTGGAAGCCAATACCTCGGGAGAAATGTGAGGGCATGAGAGGGCAAAGGAACTTTCCCCAAGAGACTCTCTGAGCTTTCAGTGGTCTTCATCTCAGGGACTTCAAGAAGCACCTATCATGTCTCTGTGTTTAATTAGAAGTGTATAATTAGCAGTGGCTCTGTTTGGATCTCATGCTGCTTTGAGCCCAGACTCTGCCAAACATGGTAAGTACTGTAGAGCAGCCACTTAAAAATCTGGAAATAAAAAAATGGCAGAGTCAGCTGGGAGCTTGACGTGGTGGGCTGAGACCTGGGTTTTGCCTTCAGGGCTCAGGTTCCTCTTTGCACCTCCCAATCTGTGCCAGGCCATGATCTCTCCAAGAAGACTTGCCCTCAGTACCACTCTCTTGCCATAAGGCTTTGACTGCCCACCAGCTTTCCCTTGCCCCTTCTCCCTGCCATTGTTGGCAGTGATGTTGCCCACCCTCACTATCTCTACACAGGCCTTGTCCATTGTGTCCTGTCCCCTCTATAAGGCAAAGCCACATGGGCATCCTGTAACATTTTTATTGCTCTTTGTTGGCCTTGCTATGTCTAGGAAAACTACCAGGTGTTATCCAAGGTTTGGGGAGAGCAGCTTCTTGCAGGTACCATTTTTTATCAAAGCTGTGTGGGTTAAGGAAAGAAAAAGAAGAGGAAGAATACTGATTTGTTCATTTTTCAGTCACTGCTGTGGAATTACAGGCATGGGAATGAATCCATTCCCAGGAAGCCACTGGCAGAATTTGTTAAAGGGTATGAGATGAAGTATTCTCAGCAAGTGGAAGTAAATCATGGTGAGAAAGAGACAGGGAGAGGGGGAAGGCCCCCATGAGCCCCATTGCAGATGCTGCCTTCTCAGCCCAGCAGCATTCCAGGGCAGACACTGATGTGGTTTGGCTTTCAGGACTCCCACCACCACTTTCAGACCCAGGAAAAGCATTCCCCTCTCACAGTGCTGTCAGAAGCTGTTACACAAGAGGCTCTGCATCTCCATGTTCCACTTGTGCATGTGTATCTCAGCATGGGGGAAAGCAGGCAGGGTTTCATGCTGATCCTGGGGAATCTGGCTTCCTTTAAATTCAGGATCTCTGCTCAAACTCATTTTTTCCCCCAGCAATCCCTCTTTGTCAGGACCTCAGTATTTTCTGGAAACATGTAATATGTCTGGCCATTTCTGTCTGTTGAGGAAAATGAACGTGTGGGTTGTAATATGTATTAATTCCCTGGAGGAACATTGAACTGTTTCCTCTGCCCAGGTGGAAAAGGATAAACACAGCCACTGACATGCTGTTTAGTCTGAAAATAGCCCACTGAATGCATAATGAAGAGCCTCCCGAGGTGTTACTCTGCATGTTAAAATGGTGTTCAGCAGCCTGTGCTGTCACACAACATAATTAGACAATAAATGTGCATCTAATCAGCCTCCAAAAAGCTGACTGTCACTGTCTGGCCATTAGTATTACCTGTCTGTTCAATGCTAGCCACATCTTTGGGAAACAAGAACTTCGTTGGTCCCAAAAATACGTCTTGTTTGTGAGCAAGACAAATGAGGAACTCTATGTCTTGGCTTTGTGCTCAGTGTGCATTTCATGCTGAACAGCCCCTTGGGTTTAGCTGGTGAGGACAAAGGAAAATGAACGTTTTTCTGCCATGGGAGGATTTCTGAATGATCAGAGGAAAGAGCACCCCATGTCCTTTGTCAGCCTAACGAAGGCAGAGCAGCTGAGGGTCCTTCAGTGAATGATGCGGCATCTTCTGGTGCACGCAGTCCCTGCCTGCACTGAAATAAAAATCGTCAACCTTGATCCTTTAAAACACAAGCCAGGTTTTGAGCAAAATGGCTCAGGTTGGAGTCAATTGACAAGTGGCTTCTGCTGTTTAATTCACACCCTCGTAACAACACTTGCATGAATGATATATAGACAACCACTTTTGTCTCTGAACGTTTGACAGCAATTAGGGCTTCACTCCAGGGCAGAACATCCTACTAACACTGGATTGCTGGAGAAGGAGGTTAGGGTAAAGAAATTAGCCATCTGTCTGGTGGAGACTGTATCCTCCAGGAGGCAGTTGGATGTCAAGAACAGGAAAAATGTTTCCATTCTCATTGTCCCACACTTCAGTTGTACACAAAGGCATGAAAGGCGCATTCACTCCGAGTTATGCAGAGGTCTGCCACCAGCCACCCCAACAAACACTCCCTGGCAGTTGCAGCAAGTGGCAGCTGAGAGCTGCCCCCCTCTGTGCTGCTTGCAGAGGAACCTGTCAATTTTGGCTGTCCCGTCATGGAGAGCTGGGGGGCAGGGACGTAGGTGTTCAGCAGAGGAAAGCAGAGCCTGACTGCAAATGAGGAGGCAAAGTGGTCCTTACAGCCCTTCACTTCAGGCAGGAGGAGGGATCCAGTGCAGGCTTGGGCTCTGCAGCACATTTCTGTGCTGTGAGCCCTGGGTACAGCACTGTGGCCATGCCAGAGAGGAGTGGGCAGGTCTCATCAGCCCTGGGTGGCTGTTTGTCAGCTCACCCAGCGTGGCCATGCTCCGCATCGCTTGGAGCAGCACATCCATCACACTGATGCTTGGATCCTTGATTTAAGGAACTCCTCATTGCTGAGGACAGTCCCTGCTAGATTAGGCTGGTTGAGGGTTTAGGGAGCATGTGTTGACATTTGGTCATGTTAGTCACACTGAGCTACACAGCCAGAGAAAACTGCCAGGTCTCTTGCTGCCTGCTCTGAAGGACTCCCTCTATGATTTCTGCTGCACAGGCATGTTACTTTTTCTTGTTTTCTTTTTTTTTTTTTTTAAGAAAACAATCAGCTACAGCATTTTCTTGTCAAGAATCTAGTTCTGATAAACACAATGCCCTTGCACAAGTCCCCTAGCTTGATGATTATAAAATTCAAATGTAGGACAATTTTTCTTGCCTAATTTTTAAATGTGTATGTGTGTCTATAAGAGAAAAACACTTGTGAGAGAGAAAGGGGCAGCAGAACATCTATTTTTATTGTCTGTATTTTTCAGCTTCGAAGGGTAACTTGATTCCACACTACTGTCATGGTAAAAAAAATACAACTCACCAGTAAAGCTGCTCTTGTCAGCCTTCCTAATTGTACCTAATTGAAAGCAAACCAGTGGGAGACTCCAACTCAGAACTACAATTTAATAGGAAAATGAAAATAAATGCAAAAAAACCTCACTGGCTTAACCTGACAGAGTCACTTGACACCCTCTTGGTCAGGGTGTTGGTAGCAGTCCAATAAAATGGTGGCTGCAGCCCTCAAGAATTGACAGGTGTGACTCTGTTGAAGCAGTGATCCCTTAGAAAGGTCTGGTCCTCCTCTGAATGTCCAGTGGTGGTTATGTAGCTCTTGTCCTCTGGCAATCCAAGAGATAAGGCTGCTTGTGGTGCCCTCAGATTATATCCAGTTAGGAATGCTTGGCTCCTCCCTCTGGGTGGAGCATCTAACAATGGGATGGTGTAATTTCAAGAGTCATGCAGTCAGACTTTGATGGCCCATTAGCAGAAGATATCCCCTGGAGTTATCAGGGATGAGACATGGAAGAGATAAAGAACACTGCCACACCTGGTTTTAACAGTTTATGGAGATGATGATAGAATACTTTTTTGTTTGTTGGTTTTGTGGGTTTTTTGTTGTTGTTGTTGTGGGGGGTTTTTTTGTTTGCTTTTTTGTTTGGCTGGTTTTGGGGGATTTGTTGGTTTTTATTGGTTTTGTGGGTTTTTTGTTGTTGTTGTGGGGCTTTTTTGTTTGGTTTTTTTTGTTTGGTTGATTTGGGGGGGGGGCTTGTTTGTTTTTTGGTGTTTTCTTTTTGTTTGTTTGGGTTTTTTTGTTTTGGTTTGGTTTGGAATTTTTGTGTTCCATTTTATATTGTAACCTAAGACACTAATGTGCAAAGAAAGCCACACACAATAGCTAAGGTAGGGCTCTGGCCCCCTGATGTGCCCCAGATGACAACTGGCATCTCCCTTCCTCCAGATCCTTCACACTAATTCTTGTACATTTATTAAGTGGAAGACTGTAATGAAAGTTAACTCTCTGAAGCTTCCAAATCTCAAGCAAGACTTGCAACAGTGACAGAACTGGGAACTCCTCTGTTTCCTTCCTGGACCCTCTCATGTGTGCCTTTCAAGGCTTGGGCATCGAACTGTTACCTTTTCCCAGTCTCTTGTCTGACAACTTCCTACTCCTGCACTGGGCTGTGGGCTGGAAGTACTAACTTGTGGTCAGCTGGGCTGACTTTGGATAAATCTGGCTTCCTCATAGGAGCACATGGCCAGTGGCAAACCAAGTTTTCTTTATTAACAGTAGGGACAGTCCCTGTGATTAAAAATATTTTAAATCAGTGGTGCCCATGCACACCTGCCTGCCCAGCAGATGATACCTCCAGTAGATTTTTTGGGACATCCCAGCAGATGTCTCTCTCAGTTGTCCTTCCTCAGCAAATGCTTTCTTTGTCATGGAGTCCCTCTCTGAACTTCCTCAGTTTTTGTTCTTATTCTCCTCTAATTTGTGTGGAGTCCTTCCCAAACCATTTGTTATCTGCGTAGAGGCAGATGGTCAGACCTGCAGTGCTAATAGGGCACGTTTTATCTCTCAGAAGACCCATGATCACTCATGGGTCAGGACTACTTGTTTCATTCTTGGTATCCTTTAGTGAAACAAAATCATTACATTTACATAGTAAACATTACACTAACCAGGTCAACTTATAGAACTCATAAAATGTTACTGTGGTTGTTTTAGGGAAGGAAGATCCAGAAACCAGCCTGGCACAGAGATCCAACAGGACACTTTCTGCACCTTGTATGAAAATCATAGATTTAGTATTTCACAAATTTAGTATTTAGTGTTTCAGAGCAAAGTTTTGTAGGGACATCTTCTTCTTACCCAGTTGTTAGGATTTAATTACATATTCCAGGAGCAGCCAGTACCTAAAATAAGTGGAGAACTGATGTGAAATCCTCTGACCTCTTACAGTCCTTCACAACCCTTGGTAAAAAGGAGCAGGGAAAGCAAAAGATTAAGTGTATAATGACAGTGGAATCCTTAGGAAAAAAATGGGAAAAGAAAGTAAAGGAGAAGGAGAGAAATTTTATTACTTGTTTCCTTTTGTAGCTTGGATTTGGTTTGGATCTGCTCTTTGCTTCATCTGCTCTTGCTGCTGCTGCCACCAGTATTTATTATTCATTATTTTAGCACAGTTAAGGAAAAATAGTTGAAATAAACTCAAGAGCATGACACTGGGTAACAAATGACTTCGAATTCTGTCCTCCAGCATAAAGTTTGAGATTCATATTTCAAAGGCTATATAGATGGAAGATCCCACTGTGGATGAAAATAAAATCCAGCTGGTGGGTATATGGATCTGTAAATAGATGCTGGTGGGCTTTTTTTCCTAACCAATCTGGCTGCTGAAACTTTCAGTAGCCTGGACCTGAACACAAGCACAGTTCTGTTTTATGACATGAGTACTTATTGAGAGGCTTTACGGTGGACCCAGTGATAAAGGATGTTTACAAACATGAGTTATGAGTGAGATTATTACTTCAGATGAGCCCAGGACTGCAACAGGGCTTTGAGCTGTCCAGATTCTCCCAGCGCCTCAAATTCTGAAATGGCCTTATCTGGCAAACCCCATTTTCTACAGAAAAAAGTGTTAGATGTTGGTATAGAAGACATAAAAATGCTAAGCATCAGAAACCTACTTAAGCAGTTTACAGAGTGTTGAAATGATGTGGGTAGAGATTCTCTGAAAGGCATTTTTGGTTAAAGTTAAGACTTTCTAGTGACAGAAATAGTTGGGTGTTACTGGCTCATTTACTATCTTCACTCTGGTTGCAATCTCTGTGATTGTGTTAGTTTGACACAGACTGGTTTTTGGTAGCAGGGGAGGGCCACAGAGGTGGCTCCTGTGAGAAGCTGCTGGAAGCTTCCACCATGGCCGACAGAGCCAGTCTCTGATGGCTCTGAAGATGGACTTGCTGCT
>JAYDZK010000202.1:10461924-10506975 GCA_034509185.1 Euphonia xanthogaster | reverse complement strand
TGGAAACTAGAAATGGAAATACATCTCCTGGGCATTATTAGCTAAAAAGATGACTGCCTACGTGCTAAAGGACAGTTTCTAACATCCTCACAAAATACTCCTACTGTAAAATGCACATATCACTGTCTCTAATTTTGCAATTCTTTTTGCTTTCAAAACCACGCATGAATTAAATAAATTGCTTCCCTGTTAACAGGTTTAAGACATTTTGTTTTAAAATGATGCAGAAATTGCATCTGCATTTTTGCAGATGGACAGACATACATACATTTTTATTACTTTACCATATCATACAGGATCAGTCAGGTTTGAGAGGGAGTCTCTTTAAAACTGTTATTCATACACATACCCAAAACTTCAAACATTGTTTCCATCACTGAAATATTTGTCCTGAAAACAGACACTCTCATGAGCCCTTTCTTGTTCTTCAATATGTTATGAATACTCAGTATTTGATCATTAATAGTGCATCAGCTAGGATTAATACTTTGCAGCATATTTAGGATTCAGTACTTTGCCTAGCTATTCCCTCCTACTCATCCATTTTCCTACAAATACATACATTTTGAATGTTCTGGGTTTCTCACCCATTGGATATTGCCCTTTCCTGGTGCAGGTGTTACCATGACCAGAGATATCTAGAAGGAAATGCATTTAAACAGGAAAGGAAGAAAATGGCTCTGAGGTGTAATTTATAATAGAAGTATCCCTGTAATGAGTAGAAAAATGAAAATGCAGCTACTTGAAAGGCAGTACCTTCTGCTTCTCTCTTGATTTGACTTCTGAAGTACACAAATGCATGAACCCACATGTACAATGTGTGCTGGCAAGCCCACCACTCTCTGCCCATATCCGGAGAAGCATGTAAATTTTGAGTAATTTTAAAATTTTAGCTTAATAAAAAACAAAAAAGAATGAATAGAAAGGGGAAACTGGGAAAAAATTGAAAGGAAACAGGGAGAACAGCAAGTGTGTCAGAGCAGAGGAATCCTACATTCCTTCACAAAGTTTGTCCGAAGTGAAAACATTGCAAATCACATCTCCTTGACCTAAAAGAACACCAACTTTTCCTAGACCCTACACAGTGAAAAGATTGAAGTTTTGCAGAACAAACTTTGCTTTTTACAAATCTCTACACACAAGTTATTATATATTTGACAACCCAAAATAGCCTTTATTTGCCACATCTAGGTACAGGACCTCTATCAACAAAGTGTTTTCTTGATACATTTGCTGTCCTCTGAGAAACATCTGTTTCAGCTCCTTTCACTGACACACGAGTGATAGGTCAGGGGACACAACTGAGATTCTCACTCTAAAAGCCAATAATGCACAGTCTGAGTCTTCAGTGGAGGGAAGAGCTGCTGCAGAAGGGTTCTAATTGCCCCCTGCTCTGTCAGCACTGGAGCTGTGAATGGGGAGAGAGTCAGAGAGGCAAGAAACCAGCAATCTGCAGCAAGCCAGTGACCTGGAATATTTAATCAGGAAGAGTATGAAGTACTCAAAGAGAACTCACACAAATGGAGGCAGATGGAATTTCATTCTTTTTAGCAAAATAAATGTATTTGAAGAGAGTAAAAAGAAGTAGCAGAGATGACATGCACAGTTATTTGACTGGCTTTGAATTGTCTTATCCACAGAAATTGATGGGAAACAGCTTAGTAACAAAAGCAAAGAAGTAAAACAAGTTCAGGGCATTTGCTCACCAATGACACTGTTGATCCACTCCAATCCTGGACAAGTCATTTTACTGTATTCTCAGAGACGGCTGTCAAGATCTGGTTTTAAAGGTTATTAGAGATGTGTCTGCCTGAATTAAGGTGCAAATGAGACCACAGGCAAATGTAAAGAGCATGGGTTTTATTTGATAGCAAATATGAGATCAAGAAAGAGAGGGAGAGAAAGGAAAGAAGTAGAAAATAGGTGGGGGGGACAGAAAGAGAGTGACTAAGAGATAATAAAGGAAATATCACTATCAGTGGATCCCAACAATGCTCCCTTGATCCTCTCCAGCTGGTCTTCTTGGCAGTGAAGGTCTCCCCAAAAAGCACAGAATCTGATGGGTTAATACATGCTCAGGCCAGGTGGCAAAACCCAGGCACCTCCCTGGTGGGGGGAGTTTGGCATTGTCCCTTACAACAGACTCTGGGTTTGTGGCATCACCTGCAGTCCTGTGGTGCCAGGCCTCAGGAATGACTCTGGGGGCACTTTGAGGGCCTTAGAGGGATTAAGGCGCCCCCTCAGCTCCTCTCATGGGAATGCCCCATGGATGTGGCCCATGGGATTGGGGGTTTCCCAGCTGGGCTGGTTTGTGTAAGGGAGGATGGGTGTTCACTGCCTCTAACCAGAGGTTGCACCACACACCCAAAACCTCCTACCCCCACCCTCACCTGGGGGGCAACATCTGTACAAACCTGAACACTGTGGGCTGTGGTCTTCCTCACCCCAAATCCAGACAGGAAAGAGTCTCTGCTGCTTTTGGATCTCTTGTGGATGCACTCCTTTTTCCCAGCCTTGTTTGTTTCTCCTCTGGCCTGAGGTGACTGAAGAATGGGTTTCTCTTTATCTAACCTCTGCACTTTGACTCACAGTCCAAAGTTCTTCAAGGAGGTTTCTGTGGTTCTAGCTTCCTTATACAGTTTTTGTTAAAATGAGCAAAACTTCATATCAATGTTTGAGGCATGAATTATTTCAGTCTTTAGCAACAGCTAATAATAGGGGTCACCAATTTCTGTGAAATATTTTGGAAAGATTTATGAACTGACATTGACTTTAAAACACTAATGAAAATGAAATCTTGAAGAAAATTTTCTCAGGATTCAGACACAGCAAATTATTTTCCAAATATTATCTATAATATTTAATTTTTCACAAAGATACATTGCTTCTCCATACCATGTATCTGAGAAAACGTCTTTTTTTAATTATTGCGAATAAATTTTCTAGAAATTATTTTCTTCTTCCTATTTGTGTCTACATTTGTTTCTACTGCTTCTAATGGCAGAAAACTAGCTTAATTCTACCAAGAAAATAAAATTTGTATCTTATAATACTAGTTCTGTTCTGAGTACACCTGGAAAGTTTAAATGCTTAACTACAGCTCTTCTGAACTAAATGACATTTGAAGCTACTTCTGCATGGTCTTGCAGCATGAGATTAATTTATCCTTTCTCCTTGATTGATTGTTTTTGTTTTGCTCTAAATATAATGCTTCATCAAATTTTGCTAAGCAACTTGTGAGACACATCTCATTCAGCCCCTTTTCCTTTAATGACAACAATGGTAAACACATTGCTTGCTTGTTTAGCTAGCAATGGCTTCAGAATGACCCACAAACCTCATTTGGCCTACAGAGCTATAAAATACTGCCCAGCATTGCTAAAATTCATGGTACATCTCCTCCAAAATCCCTGTATAAAAATTATTCAGCCCTGTTAGGGAAACCATTTTGATTTAATAGCATTTAGGAAATACAGTGTAAGGCTTTTCATGAGAGGTCTCTGTGTGAGTAGAGGAAAAGGGGCCATTCATCCTGGTTCCACAAATTCACGCAGGGGGTTGTTTTATTGAGGCTTCTTACATCCACAGATCCTCCAGCAGCCTGGATCCCAGCTGTCCTGTGCTTTTATTTCCTACACAGCCTCTACACTGCAAGAGGGAACACCATATTTTAATGGCAGCTCTTTAATTTCTTTCTCCTTTGTCCATCTACTGCAAATGCAGAAGCTTTGTTCCTTTTATGTAGAAGGATTTCAGCCCTTTGCTGGTAAGGAAACTGAGTTTTAATTAATTTAACATAAATAGTTCTAATTCAGACTTAGGCTATGAGCAAGGCTGGTGCCTCTCTCATGTCTTCTTCTGTGTATTCTTTTCTGGGGAGATGGTAAACCGGCAGTTTTTAAAAACTCTTATTCCCTCAATTTTATAATAAGTACTCATACAATCAGAACATTTCTTCTTAATAAATCCTTAGCTTCCTAGAAAAACAATTCCTTCTAATTATGTATTTGTATTGCCCATGAAATTCTAAATTAATTAGATTGCTACTAGATTAATCTCTCTCATACTTGCTAAAGGTAATAATTGCTCTTGCAACAATCAATACACATTTAATTAATAGGAAAATAATTTGCTTGTTAAATTAAAGTTACTTTCCCATGTTTTGCTGAGTATTTGCATTGAAATGCCATTTTTCATCTTCTGCAGTAAATTTAAATTTGGAGATAAGGTAGCTAAGTCCCATGGCTATTTTCCAGGTTTTGAAATCAGCAAGACTTTTGCACATACATTAAAATAAACATTAGAATAGGATATAAAACATTCCATCACACTACTCAGATGTAAATCAGTCTCTCTGCACCTTTTTGTTCTGAAATCACTGTTATACCTAAGTCTAGCTTGAGAGAAAATGGTTAGTTTTCAAGCTATCTCAATTTCTGAAGATTTGTGAAACATGCAAAGGTATTTTTTCTGGTTTGTTTATCAAAGGAGTGGAGCTAACAAAGGAACTATCAATTTTGTAGATAGGGAATTTTCAGTTGGAGTTTAGAGCATACTTAACTACACAGGTCTTGGTCATGAGGCAAAAATTCACAGGAACTTGATTTCTCCAGATTCTTTGCTTGGGGAATCATTCTCAATAAGGAAGTCAACAAGTATAAGGGAAGTATGCATTCTGTGAAGTAATCACAGCTTAGACAGAATAGATTCAGATTAGATATTAGAAAAAAAAATCACTTTTAGGGTGTCCAGGCATTGGAATAGATTGCCCAGGGGGGAGCTGGAGTCACCATCTTTGGAAGTGCTCAAAAAGAATCTGGACCTGGCCCTGGCTGTTGGGATTTAGCAGTTTAGGGGTTACAGTGGCAGTGGATTGATGGTTGGACTTGGTGATCTTAAAGGTCTCTTGCAATACTGATGATGCTATGTTTTTGTTGTTGTTGTTGTTGTTTTTGTTGTTGTTGTTGTTTTTTGGTGGGGGTGGGGGGAATGGAAAACAGCAACTATGACTACATTATAGATTTGTGGACTCCATTAGCAGAAAGCTGTAGGAACCCTGTAGGAACAAGGCAAAGCAGAAACGTGTGGTAACATTGAAATACCATTGAGAGAGTCGAATTTAAGCTTAGTAGGCTGGAAATGTGGTCATATATACTTTATCCATTTAGGAAGAAGCTGAAAACAGAAATGAGGAAACTGTGTGATTCACAACCTTGCCTGGATTGGTTTCTAGAAATTTTAATTGCATCCTTACAGAGGAAAGACACTAATATTACTTAAGAATGTGACAAGTGAAAATATGCCTATAATTCAAAATCCCAGTTCTATTATCATCTCCCTTTTTCCAGTATTGGCACAGATGTTTAAATCAACACTGGGGATTTCTTCCCCTAATATTTGTTTTAAAATGTTAAGTATCATAGAAATGTTTTCCAAACAGGTGCTATTCTGATGATTTACTTTGTATGGAGTCCAGACATTTCAACAAGCAAATAATAGATAATATAATTTTTAAAGGCATTTGTTTATGACTCAACATGCAGATACTATCCAAGATTAACACTGTTCATCCTCCTCCCATACGTATTGTCATGGTTTAGGAATGGCACTCCCCAATTCAGTATCCTCACCAAGATTCTTCAAGCTACTGCAAAAGTAACAACTAACCTGACCAGGACACTTATTTTCAAAGAAGAGACAGACTGAGTCTCCCTCAGTCTCTCAGCCACCAAATTTTCATTTTTTGGCTCTTCTGTCTCTCTACCCAAGTATCTAACATTTTGCCCTTTCTCAGATTAATATTCTGTCTCTCACCTGGGGTCCCTGAATTTTCAGTAATTAATTCATTTACTTTATAGTACAAGAATTCAGGCACATCTGCTCCAAAAAGAATAAGAGCAAGACATATAGACCTTGAAAGGGTACACTAATTAAAAAACAGTATGTAAGAGATTAATTAAGTATTTCTTGCTACTTAAAAGAATGTATTCAAAGAAAAAAATATAGTGGAAAGGCATTTAAAATTTTTAGTCAATAGAGTATAAATTACTTTTGACCCTTAATTCACTTATTTTCAGCAAAAGTTTTCCAACTCGGCTGTCAGAACTATAGAAAATTTTTCATTTAAAAATAAATTAATTCTAGAGATCCCATTCTTTATAAATTTTTGTTCTGGTTCAGGATGAAGTGATAAACTAGTATATATCATTTCAGGAAGAAATAGTCAGACAGCTCTATGAATACAGGCATTTAAAAAACTAATATTCAAAGCTTTCTTGAATTTAAGTAAAAATGGAACTGAAATAGGCTTATGAGCAGCCAGTCTAAGGAACACAGGTGCTTTAAGTGATGGAGAAATATGTTGAATTAGAACTGGCTTTCTCTTACTCAGTAGCAACAGCTGCCATAAAAGCTAATCCTCTGATCAGCTCCACAGGCTTTCCACTAGCACATCCCACAGACAATCATATCTTTAAACAGAAATGGAACAGACTGCATTCTTGTCTTGTCCATTATTTACATAAAAACAAAACCAGTCCTTGTCATTTGATTTGTTCTGCTACGCGTTAAAACGATACCGTTTTTAATTTCCAAGAGATGTGATAACGTGGATCAAGTGACTCTTACAGAGGCACACCACTGTGTTGGGCCACATGATGGGAAAACATGAATTTTGGAGGTGTGAGATTAGTACAGAATCAAAGTTTGGGATTTTAGTATAGGATCAAAGCATTCCTTAGTTCTTGTGACAGAAAGATCTGAGAGAAGCTGTGGCAAGGAAGAAGCATTGCATTAGAGAAAGGTTCCTGATAGTAGGGACAAGTTTTACAGCTGATGTGTAACACTGCTCCTCCCTGGCTCTGGCATGCCACACACAAAGTAGAATTGTCCTTTGATCTGCAGATATTTTGAACGGTTCAGCTCAACGGGAGCTTTGATTGCATTTAAATGCACACAAACACAGAACACCATACTAATTTTTAGTTCTCTTTAATATCTCTATTTTGGCTTTTCCTCTTCTTGTTGAGATATTCCTATACAGCTGCTAAATAGGCTAAAAAGTAAAACAATTTACATTCAGAAGCTCCTGAATCTACCTCCAGAAGCTCCCATTTCCAAATGAGAGTGAAATCCTGAGTTTATGCTCTCTGCCACGGATCAGTTTCCATAATGCACAATGATTTATCCTTCTGGTTTCTTCTTTCAAAACAGACTTTGGAACTTAAGGTCTGAATGCTGCCAGTTCTCACTGACTGCAAAAGTAGGCATCAGCCGAAGCGTTGCCACTGGTCCGTAAAATCTATAAAGGTCCATAAAGGTCAAGGCAAACAAGCCAAGCAAGCTGAGTCCAGGCAAAGCTCATGGAAAGCATTTTGTGCAAGTCAAGAGACAATGAAATGCATATGTTGTATCTGTGAACAGCACTGCAAGTGGTAATTGTCATGATGTGCTAGAAAAGCCCTTGTTTTCCCTATTAATCTTATTTAAAATAGCTATAATTTTTCCTGAGATTCATATAAAAGTTATTTGAAGCATCTCCATTTATCATTCCTTCATGACAGATAAATGGTTTAATTAAACATACTCTATTGTCATCAGCTGAGAGGTAATACCATTCAAGGTTCTCATATTATTATCTATCTATTATTATATATTCATATACAGTACATTTTCCTGACATTCATTTCTACAAAGTAAATGCTATGCATTAGTGTGAACCTCTCTAAACTCAATGGTTAGCTAGTGATGATTCCTTTAATCAATGAAACTTGCATCATTTTTTTTCCTTACTCAAGGTTTTGCTCTTCTTACAAGTTGCCTTATAGCCAGCTGCTCATAGTCAGTACTATTCAACAGAAAAAAATTATATTGACCAACTCCAAAGAAAAACTCAGTTAGCCTAAGATTTTATAGATTATGATTTGTTATACATAATATTAGAGAGCTCACATTTAAGGAAATGTCCTCAATGACTGCAGCTGTAACTTCATATGCCCATAAATAGCTCATTATATTCTGTATGGTTGTGCAAGAACTTAGTCATTATCAGAAAGGAAATAGAAAAATATTCCCTGAAGTATTTGTCTTTTATTGAAAACTGCGATAACATTATCTTACTTTCTTCAGAACTCATCATTTTCCTTGGACATCTGATAACTGAAGAGAAAACTTATTCTGCTGTTTAGTGCTAGAATGTTTTATTAATAAAGCCAAACTTTAGTTGCTCATCTTTAATTCTAAGAGGTGTCTGAATTCTTTGACGTGTAGTAAAATTTAGAGATACTTGGATTTTAAGAAATTAAAGTAGATATAGTTTAGCAATATCTGGTATTTAGATGTATGGATTGTAGTCTGGACTAACTGTAAAGAATTTTTTAAAAACTTGAATATATTACTATTTTGAAGGCAGAGAAAATAAAGAAACATGATGTCCAAGGCCAAAGCTTTTAATTAGTTCCTAAAGCTTTACATCTCACAGATCAAAAAGGACAGATACGATCACTTACAAAATGGTGTTGCTTATCCTAGGAAAATATTAAATGCTGGTCCTTGCATAAATTGTGAGGTGGAAGAAGTAAATTATTACATTCTTTTCTCATGTGTCATTCTTATAACTTAATATTAATTTTACACCAACTCAGGATAGGCCCAAATGTTTTTAAAATAATAGATTACAGTTCAATTGTTAAAATAGGTTCTTTTAAGCAAAATAACATTTCACTTCAAACAGATGGACAAAGCTTTCTTTTATGTGGAACAAAAGAAAAGCCTCAATTAAAATGTTCAGAACTGCAGGCACCAACAAGTAAAAGGAAGCTTAAAGCTGTTTAGTCTAGTTTTATCTTAAAAAGGCATTTGTTCTGAAGCAGTTCTGTTCTCCCTGGTGTTCCAGAAACAAATTGTCTCACCTTGGTTTCAATGGAATGGCACCTTTCCAATTCATACAGGCGCAATGATTATTTCCTCCTACCATACAAGGGGTTTAAAATGAATAACCCAATTATCCAGAATTATAGGGCAACTTGGTCTGCAGGCTTTTATTCAGCATGGGAGCAAACAAAAAGCATACAGCTAAAGCACAGCTGCAGTAAAGAATTTTAATATATCAACAGCCTTGGCGTTGGCTCCAGCCTGGCACTAAGTTTTAGGATGTAATGGGAATGCACCTAAGCCTCTCCAGAAGCAATAGCTATGAACACCAGGTATGTGTATCCCTACAAGTTACTTATAATGAAGTATTTTATTTCCTTGGAAGATCTATCAATTTATTCAGGTGTTCAGTCATGGTTTTGCTACAAAATAACTGAAAAGTGTTCTTTTATAATAATAATAATAATAATATACATCCAGCTGCACATAAATATCCAGGGTACAATGGCCACATAGTATAGGAATAAAATAAGGTAAACAAAACATAGGCTATTAATAAAACAGGGTGAACATGCAAAATACTATTTATCATTTTCAGATTTCCACTTTAGGTGTTTTATAGCCTGACTCCAGGGGTACAATAACTATTCCCTTCAGAACTACCCGAAAGCTATGAACTATTTCCACATTAACACTTCAGTATCAGATTATTTTTATTACTATTTAAAATATATAGTAATTCATTGTCTGATTCTAAAAGTTTACTGTTTGATTCAAAACCTGAAAAATAAGCAAGAGTACTGGTAGATAGAGAAAACGGAATTTTCCTGCTTGCTTTGCTTTTCCTTCTGTCTTCACATTAGTTAAAGGGAAAGAAAAAACTTCTAATTTTGTAGTTGCATTCATAAGTGTTTATTTTGCAGAAAATATTGAAAAATGGTTTGGTTTCTTTTTTTTTTTTTTTGGGGTGGGGGGGATTGTGGTGAAGTTGGGTGGGTTTTTTGTTCTCGTGAGGTTTTGTTTCTTTGTTTCTTATTTGCTTCCATTTTTATTCTCTCCAACTGAAGTACATGATTTTATCCCCATTCAAACTGTTTGCCAACTGTTAGGAAAACACAGGGAAACATTTCCCAATTCTGTGTGGCTTTCTTATTTAAAATTGTCAAACCTAGATGAACATCCCTATGTGAAATAGACTTGGCTTTAAGCACGGTAAATGTTCTTTAACATCCTTGGGAGCCAGTCATATTAGTATATACTGGCCTCCATGACTTGAACGAGGTCCTACTAGCATTGATGGATTACTTCAGCAAAATCCCTTGCAGTTAAAAGCATTTGAAAGACACCCAAGGGGAGAAATAGCATTAAACCAGAGATATATTTATTTATTGCCAGGCAGGGATGCCCTCAGCAAGGAGTAAATCAAAGATATCTCACACAGTCTTAAGAAAATAGATGTTGAAATGACAAATTTCCCATGGTCTTTGAATCAAGAAAAACACTAGTTTGAAACAGTTAACCAGAGCAGAACATTTATAAGTGATCATCACTTGAGGATGCTTGGAGAGTAATGGAGAAGTTAGGACATGAGCATATTTGTAAGAGTGACTCTCCCAGAGCCCGTATTTAAACTCTTTGCAGGAAATGCTTAAAATCACTTACTTTACTTACATGTTTGCGCACTTGTGGGGCCAAGATCAAAGTCTAATGCCGACCACTACTGCTGTGAAATAAGAAGTTAAATTAAAAAACCCTCTTATTTGATGAATATAAAATATATAATGATTGCCATATAAAATAGAGATTACCACAGTATAAAATGATTGCCGTTGTTGTTATATATTTAAGATTTTGTTGAACCAGTGCTAACTTGGCACGATCTGAATGGTAGGAACATCCACTTAAATAGAGAACTTGTATACCTGTGACCTTATCCATACCTTGCAGCAAAATATAGTATAATTTGTGGATTTCAACTGGGCCACATAGTACTTCTCAGGAAGACTTTGCTACGCCAGCTAAGCTCCCTGTGAAGTCATTGAAGTCTTCCCATTTTTCTCAGTAGGAGATGGAATGGATCAATCTATAATAGCTTTGACCTTTTTTAAGGTTGGGAGCTGGTATTGCACTAGAATAATCCAAGTCAATAGTCAAAGAATACCTATAAAATGCGTATTTTTTTTCTCTACTGCAGCTGTCTTCTAGAAGGTTGCGTTCCTAAAAGAAATTGTAAATATAAATTCCTTCTCTACTCAGAGTTAACAGGGAGAATTCAATCTTGCAACAGAACTGGACAAACTTAAGGCAAAAACCAAAGCCATACGTCTCCCACAGGGACCATATGGGCAGCATGTTAAACATTTATCAGTCTCTGCTGCCACTCTGGTACCAGTGACTGCCATCACTTCCATCTGCCTCTGTTTCACAAAGCAGGGCAGGGGATGATGCAGGGATTGAGCCTGGTTTCTATAACAAATCAACATAATTTCTGCCACAGCCCCTAAATGTAGTGCTGTTAAGCCTCAGCCTAAGCATAGGAACTATTTCAAAACATCAGCATTTTCTTCCAGATGGATGGAGACCTCGGTTTTCAGTATTTCTTTGCATACATTAACAAAAGTAATTTTCTTAAAAAGAGGACTTGTCATTGTTAAGATGGTTGTAACAAACAGAAAAACACCATACATTTAAGAAGGCTTCTCTTTCCTTTATTTTAGCAGCTTGCTGTCTTTTTATATCTTCTCACAAAGTTTATGTCTATTCATTTGCCACAGTAAATCAACATAATGTTCATTAGCAAGGCGGTCTCCACTACTGTTTTCTGCCAAAACCTAATTGCAGAGCCCTCGTTTATCTGTTCTTCTTCTCCATTTCCACACCAATGGCCTTGATAGAACTCCTTTCAGGGGCAAAGGTGACTACTTATCAACTTTTCTTCTTCAACTAAGTCTTTCTGACTCAGACCACCTGTGAGCTCCTTCCACAAGGACTGAGTTTTAGAGAAGACCATAAAGATTTTGTAGCAGACAATCAGTCCAGAACAACTTCAAAGTTTTGTAAAAAGCTTCAGTTTCTTAAGCTGCTTTAAGTGAAATAAAAAATCCTAGGAAAACATTAAAATGTAATCTGAACTCAAGAGCAATGTTGATGTCAACATCAAAGACTGTACTTATGCCAGGTGTACAGATCAGAGCATTTGACTGTGCACAGTAACCAACTCTTTTTGTTGTGTTGCCTCAAAGACAGAGCTGGGCAGAGGCTGCTTTTCACTGGGTGTCACCTGAAAAAATGAAGCCATTGCTTATTCCCTTGATGCCTAAAGATTTTTGCTTTATAAACATTTTTCATAGTTGGTAACTTTGTAGAGTATTAATACATGGTTGTAGTTTCTAGTACTTTTCCTGCCCTTTTCCCCTTACATTTTAGAAAGTCAGATAATCTTCTAACACATTCCTGAAATACTGTTTTGTCTTATGTTGAAGAAGAAAACCTCAAACAAGGACATTTTGTTTTACAGCTAGAATCTAAGAAGACACAACAAGAAATGGGGCAAAGAAGCCCTGGGTCAACTCCAATGGGACAGAATATGGGAGAAAATTACCTAACAATAATTGGAGAATTATTAGACAATTATTCTCTAATTGGGAAATATTTGTTAGATATGCTAATTTGCTAAAGTTATAAAGTTGCAGAAATCCAAGGCCAGGTGTGCCCATAACCACCATGGGGGCACCAGGAAGCTTCTAAGAAAGGCCTGATTTTTATCTTACTATTTTAATACTGCTGCAAGAGTTTTGTCTTTTGATATTAGGCCACAGCATGAGGGCAAGCAAGTATCTATTCCTGTATGCCACAGATTCAAGGAAATGAGACAGGGCACAGAAGAAAGGCAGGGAGAGAGAGGAAAAATGTCTGAAGATAAAGGAAGGACCAAAAGCCTTATGAGAGGAGCAAGGGACAACAGGTCTTCACAGAATTTGACAATAAATAGTCCAACAAGGATCAAAAGACTAGCATTAAGTGAATTGAAATCTAGAAACATTTTAAATTATAGAATAAATATAACATGAAACTCAAGCCCGTCAGGCAAATCACCAGTGTTATAATGAGATTTCATTACAATTATTTTCAACATGCTTTTTCCAGAGCTGCAGCACCTTGTTGCAAAAATTAATCTTCTGTTTTGGTCTAGCATCTTTTTTTGTTGATTTGGCACAGCCTAGATTTTTGGTAGCAGGGGAGTACCACAGAAATAGTTTCTGTGAGAAGCTGCTAGAAGTTTCCAACATGTCAGACAGAGCCAATCTCTAATGGCTCTGAAGATGGACATTCTGCTGGCCTAATTAGAGAAATTAGTAACGCCTCTGTGATGACACTTTTAAGAAAAAACCAAAACAATGCAGGACCAGTTTATTTCCAGGGGTGGCCTCTGCCATCTCAGCACAGCCTGCAGTGAGCCTTGCATGCCTGGCCAGCCCTAGCCATCCAAGCCATGAGCAGAAGGGCAGGGGTGGTTGTGGTGACATCTCCTCCCTGGCACCCTGTGTAAAGAGAGGTGTTAAACAGCACCAGGGCTGCCACTGGCAGGGCCACCTGGCCAGCGGTGGAAACATGGTGAGCAACTCCCCACTGTGGAGCCTAGACAAAATCAACCTCTTGGCACTGTGGGATCCTGCAGGAATCATTAAATTAGTGGAATTTGTTGGCATTGATACCTACAGGCAGCAGTTTTTCTTCTACTCAGAGAAGAAGAGGAAGTGGGGACACGAGAGGGAAAACAACATGGCGGCACAAAGGTGTCAGTGGAAAAGAGAGAGAGGAGGTGCTCCAAGCATTGGAGCTGAGATTCCTCTGCGAGCTGTAGTGAGGACCATGGTGAAGCAGGCTGTCGCCCTGTAGTGAATGAAGTCTGTGGGGGATGCAGAGATCCACTCACAGCCCATGGGAAAAGTGCTCACACCAGAGCGGGTGGATGCCAGAGAAAGCTGTGATCCAGTGGGAGACCCAACAGGGGAGAGAGGGCCCTGCTTCCAGAGACAGAGAGACCTTGCTCCCAAACCAGAGCAGCCTATCCTGCACCCCGTAGATAAGTGACCCACACTGCAACAGTTTCGGGAAGACTGTCTGCCCTTGGGAGGGACCCTTCAGCATAGCAGAAGAAAGACTCCTCTCCCTGAGCAAACAGAAAAGTCGAGTGACAAACTGACCAAAACTTCCGCACCCTGTCTCCCTCCTCTGTCAGTGGGAAGGAGGGACAGTGAAAAAGCTGGGTGGAAAAAGCTGTTTTAATAACTTATTTTGCTTCTCATTATCCTCCTCTGACTCTTAATAATAAATTACTTTCTACCTTTAAATTTAAGCCTATTTTGCCCTTGGGCTGTTTTTCTCCCAATCGTTATCTAAACTCATGAACCCTTCATTAATTCCTTTTTTTTCCCCCTCTCTTCTGCCCAACTGTAGCTGAAGGGGGTAAGCAGACAACTCTCGTGAGTGCCTGGTATTTAGCCAGTGTCAAACCACAACAGCAATCTAAAATTGCTGACTTTTGTTGAGACTGGTTTGTACAATACAAGTTTCATTTGGGTCGGCAGAAAAGCTGGTGTGAAGGCGAGGGCTATGTGTGTGCCTGGATGTAAATCCCTGAAAACAGATGTTTCTGTTGAATAATAAAACATGTTGAGACTGAGAATCTTGGGGCACTTTACATGCTGCTGCAGACTAATATGGAAAAGTAGAAGAGAGCAAGGATGGGCCATGCACTAAAACAGGGAGCTGTTGAGAATGGATGGAGAGTAGTCAGCATAGAAAAAAAATCATGTAGAAGATTTGAACAGAAGTTACTGTGGCTTTGCTGCCCCAGAAGGTAAAAGTTTGTTCTTTCCACTTCCCTCAGCCAGCTGTCCCTTCTCTTTCTTTGCATCATAAGTGGGCACTGCAGTAAAATTCCTTACAAGTGTTATTTCTTCAGGAAGGATTACTGCTTCCTGCCGTATCTCCTGTGATGTGAAATCTGGGATGTGCTTAATGAAGTGAGGTAATCACATGAACCTCACAAGCAGAGATGTATGTGGACAGCAATGAAAGCTAAAGCTATGCAATGTGTACCATGGCCTGGAGGAAAGGGAGATCATTTAACAATGAGAAAAATAAGAAAAAGAAATAAGTGCTTCCTTCCAGACCTTGGTGAAGACCATCCCTGCTTTCCCAAATAAATCCTCTTAAGTTTCCACAGAGCGTGTGTGCGGTTGAGGAAACACTCCTAATTTGTTGTCTTGCAGAAGGGTGGTTCCCTGTGCCTTTGGAAAGAGGTCTTTTCTCAAACCAAACAACAACAAAAACCTTCGCTCCAGGAAGCCAAAACCTGGTTTGAAAGTGTACAAGTACATCCATTGATTTTGGCATGGTCTCTCTGCAAGAGACCAAGAACAAATTTTGCTCTGAAAGCAATGAGACGTGTGTGGAAGAAGCAGTAACACTCTGCACATGTGTCACAACACACTGAAAATATTATCCCCACTGTTTAATACATTCAGAATCTCATAGTGGTTTCTGGGCAAGCAAAGGGCTGCTGCATCTTGTATTTCTTTGTTTGTAGTGCTCCAGATAGCCACTTAAACTTTGGGGGGAAAAGTCTTAAAAATGGGTATTAAGCAAGAAGGAAAACCTATTTTCCAATTCTAAATATAACTAAATGCCATCATAGAATTTTGTTACACTGGCAACTCTAGAAATAAATTTAATCCTTTTCTAAATTATTTTGCTTTAAGTTTCTGCCTTCCCAGACTTCTTCAGGGAAAATTGTGTCTCTTCTGTTTATTCTTTTTGGAATCTGGCCATGTATAAGTGGTAATGTTGTTACACTGTGGGATTTTATCTGTTGGTTTTTGTCCCAAGACCTGGATTCCTGGAGTCAGATAATTGAATGTCTCACTACAGCTCTTGTATTTTTTAAGCAAGTTTCTGTACTCCATGGATGTAAAGTTTCACATCTGGAGCAGAACCAGCTGCAGGTGTACTTTCTGTCCTTAACTCTCTGGTGGAGGAAGGCAAGATGAGCTTCTGATTTTGAAACATGAGAGAGCTCCAGCACTAAGATTTGCAGCACTCCAGAAACCAGGATCATCCTGTCCTTCTGTGAGTTTCTTGCAGAAGCAGTGATTGCCAGAGAGATGCATCTTCCAGTGGTATTTACAGCTTGATGTTGATTGTATGGCACAAGTCATTAGAAACCTGACCATTTTCTTATTCCCTTCATACTGTGAGCAGGGCATTTCACTTCCAGGTTGTGGAAGCTTGCAGGTCACTTTCTTACCTATCATCTCACCTTCCCATTGGGATGTGTTTGCTAAGCCTAAGCAGCACTTCAGAGCTGAGTGAAACTCAGAGTCATCTGATGTCTGAGTAGGCACCTCTGGTTAGAGTTAAGGTCCCAGATCTTCTCTCAGTGCCAAGTGGCAGCTTCAGGGAGTGCATCCAGGGAGATTGGTCAAGTAGCACCTTGCTGTACATGCAGGGATGTGGTTTCACTGCCAGTGCAGCCTGAACCTGCTGGCATGTCACCCCCTCCTTGGGCTGGGACCCAGCAAGCTTGTGGCATGTTGGTGGCTCTGACAGAAACTAGCTTGGAAAGCTTCTGATGAAGCTCATCAGAAGGAGGCTTGTAGGGAAGACAACATTCCCCTTTTGAGAAATGGCAAGGCAGTTTTGCCCCATAGAGCCTCTAAGGAGTCTCCTTTTCCAGCAGCCATGTGAATGAAAGACCACAGGTAAAGGCTGCTTTACCTGCACCCACCACATTTTTCCTTTGTACTGACTTGGACTTTCTTCTTTCAGATGTGAAAGAAAGAGCTGGCAGGGGATGCCTTCCCTTCTTGCAAATGAGATTTCAGTACCCAAAGAAGTTGACAGCATCCCTCTCTATCTTATACTCTGACACAGTGGAAGGCTTCAGCTTAACCCTGGTAGTTATGCCATAATTGTCTGAACTCATCCAGGGGGAAGCTGTGGAAAAGTGACACATGTATCCCTTCTTTTTTTTAAAATGTCACTCATCCAATTGGCTTTTAACAAGAGCACTCTCCAGGCCGTCTCTAGAAGGACCTGTCTGCTAATGGGCATATATCACAAACTTCTTGATCACCTCCTCTTCCCAGGCTTTTTATTGTTTGTTAAGGAGCATTGATGTGCTGCAAGATTCTCGTTACAGTAATTCCAGTGTGTTGGACTAAAAAGTCCTCATGGGAGCTGAGAGATGAGCTAGCTGATCTTCTCCATCACTGCTTTCTGTGATTCTGTCGTTTGTATGTGACACTTCTCTAAACACTGCCCTTAGAGAGCACTGCTGGCAATACAGGTCTGAAATGCTGGGATTATGCAAGGAGAGTCTTCCTAGCTCAAAGCAAATCACATAATAGAAGGTGTAGACAGCTTAACCAAAGCAGGGGTTTTGCAGTCTAAGCATGTGGTGCGTACTCAGGGGACTGTGGCTCCACTCCCATTGTCTGCCACTCAGGTTGTGACTTGGCATGGCAACTCTTTTGGAGCATGGTGCATTGCTCTGCAGAGCTGTCACCATGCTGAAGAGCCACCCCAGGAGAGCAGGCTGCTGAGCAGCCTCATAGCCTGGAACATGCTCTGGTAGCTGGTGCAGAAGAGCTCCACACCTTCCTCAGTTCTTCCACTCATGCGTGATCTCTGGGGTTACTCCCTGCTTGGGGGGATCTCCTGTTCACTAAACTTTGCTTCCTGTGGACACAGCAGTGAGTCAGTGCTGGTGGTGTAGCAGAGCCCGAGAGACACCACCACAGCCATGAGCGCTGCTGAAAGCAGCCCAGAGCAGCAACTGTGGCCAGTCTTGGCCCTCATCTCCACATCCTCCCTTAAATCTCCTGACAGCAACTGAGCCTTGCTGTGGCATGGCAGAGGGGCCAGGTGTGTGCCTGGTAGTGTGCAGCACTCAAGTGATGCCTGACAAAGGGGAAGCAGTTTGCTGAAGGGGGAACACACAGCTGTCAGCTCCCTACAACCATGATGGATTCATGGGGCTCTGCTGCTCCATCTCACCCTGGCAGATATAAGGAGCTGCTTGTCTCAGAATCCTCAGAAGCTGACACTGCCTGGGCCACAGAAAATCCCACAGTTTTAACCAAGAATCCTGTTGTCTTTCTCCTGCCTGCTCCTTAATCTATTTTTTTAGTGACATTGCTCAAAGGAAGTGGAAATAACATAGGATAGAGAAATTTATTTTCTTTTTTGAGTCTTGAGGAAGGCTTTTTTGTCAGTCAATTTGTTTGGTTGCATGCAGACAATAAATACAATTCTGGGCTTTAATTTGGAAAAATTGTTTTGTCTGAGAGTGTAACTAAAGCATGCTGGCACTGTAGCTGCCTGAATCCTGTTGCCTTGCTGGGGTTGGGGCAGTTTGCTGGAATCGGAGGAAGTGTCACTGTTCTGTAGGGGTGGAGATGCTAAGGCATCAGGCACAGTAGTGATTTGTCCAAAATCTGCATTGTGAATATATCAGGCTGCCCTGCCAAAAACCAGTCTTACAACATCTTCTCCTGTGTAGGGTTAATAAAAACATATCCTGCACACTTCCTAAAGCTGCATACACCTACCTGCCCCCTTTCCACCAGCTAATGACCTGTCTGGAAGCAAAGAAATGTATCTGTTCTTGGGAGACCAAGAACAAGGCAAGATGGCACCCCAGGCTTTTTGCCTGAAAGAAAACATCTAAATAAGATTCTGAAATAAGTTCCTTTTTCCCCCATATCAACAGCATGCAGGACCCTAAGGCCACAGTACTTCCTTACATTCCTACTGACAGAATGCTCTGGATCCCAAGGAGCTCTTCAAAGAGGGACAACTTGTTTATATTTACTCCTTTTTGATCATGCTTCATAAGCACACAGAGCTGTCCTGTCCCTGAGCAAAGAGAGGTGTGCTCTGGCTGACTGGAATTACTTGGACAGTACAGAGCATTCCCAAAGCTGAGCTGAAATGCTAACAGTCAGCTAGGCATCACTTGAGAAAAAATTATAAGATAGAGTAAGAAAGCACTAACAGAAAACGGGAGCTGTTTTTGCATCCTGCTTTTTCATTATCTCAGTAGGGAAAGGATCTGTGTTGTATTCATGCCTTAACTGTGGTGAAGTAAAGGGGCCTGATCCTTCTCCAAGACAAAGGTGAGGTTGTGGCCAAGGTGTCCTGTGCTTGCCCAGTGCTGGAGTGGTTGCTCAGGAGCCATGAGAGCATCGGGCAAAATGCCATTGAAAAACATCAGGGACAAGGATTTGATGGGATTCACTGTCTGTTCACTTGCCCTGGAATTGGTTCCACAACCCATGTGTAGATATTCTTTATGGAAAAGAAAGCCTATGTTAGATGTGTGTTCTCTTTTATGATTTCTCTCTCTTGACATGGATCTGACGACTCTTAAAACTTCTGAAAGCTTCCGAGGAGGAGGAAGAGATCTCTGTGTGCTTGTTCAGCACTAGTCTCTAGTTCTCTTTCCTCAGACTTCTCCCCCTCCCATCTACTCATGAGCATGGGATTGGGAACAGGATGTATCAATTCAGCCTTATCCCAGCAAGAGATAGCTGTTGCTATTTTGGGTTCCATGGGTGCACCCTGCCTGCCGTGAACCTAGCACAGTGAAGCATTTTATTCAGCCTCTTCGCTCATTTGAGAGGAGGTTGTTAAGCACTCTGACCACCACTGAAGCCCCACTTTTACAGCTGGCCATGAATTTCCAAGTGTGCAGTGATATCTTTAGCTCTGACTCCAGAGATTTCCTGTGGAGCTGCAAGATGCAATCCTGCAAGCACACTGGTGCTAAATATACTTTCCTGAGCTGATATGCAGCCAGACAAAGAGGGGCAGTGTCAACACCAGCCTTTTCCAGTGCTGAAAGGGTTGAGTCATTCTGGAGGATGTGAGGCCTAGTTCAATTAATTAGGCAATTAAGTTTGTTTTGGTATTTAACCAATCTTTGGACCTCTCTGTGTTTATCTTGTTTGCACACTTGTAGAAAATGCCGTGTGACCGTTGCAGAGGAAGCTTTTCACCCTCCAGGCAGACTTTGGCTGCAAAACAATGTTGTAGGTTTTCACTTGTATAAGGCCACAGCCTTTAAGAAAGTTGAGAAAATAAATTTTGAAGCAGTCCAAATTTAGTGAGGGATAATAATAGTAAAAACCTGGAAATGAGACAGACAACACTGGTTTGTTTCACATACAATCACCAAACTGCCAAATTGCTGCCACACAGTTTAGATAATAAGGAAATATTTTGAGGGAATGAAATAAAGCTAATTAGTCCTTCAGATTGTGCACCTTGATTTTGCCATTATAAATTTTCAGTCATTTTCTCCTGCAAACAGCTGTGTCCATGGCCAGCACCTACTGAGGATGCAGCACCTTTCCTCCTTTGCATATGCATTTGGCTTTTGATCTGTGTGAGTGTGGAGCTGTTTGGTTTTCCAAAGAAAGGGTGCTTCCAGGTGAAATTATGGCTGTCAGTGCACTTACAGTCTCTGTGGAGAGCTACAGGACAGAGGTTCACAGTGTGCTCTGAGGACGAACAGCAGGAAGACAGAGCCACTCCACAAGCTTCCTGTACCACTTCCCCCAGCAGCTTTTGAAGGCTTGTGGCTCTGCCTTGACTTGCATGTTTGCTGATTTTAGTGGCTAGCCAAAGCAGCTGGAGTTTGCTGCAGGATTGTTTCTGAAATGTTAGGGAGAGGAAGAATGAGGTTTATTTATGCTTGGGGTTTTTTTCCTGAGCATTGTCGCCATGCCTTTTTCAGGCAATGGTGTGTTTATATCTCTTAAGAGAGAAATGTCTCATTGTAAGCACTGAAAACAAGCACTACTACCTCAGCTCAGAGTAACAGAATAATTTGGAAGGAAGCCAGCAAAGAAAACATGCCACTTATAGTTAAATAAAAATAATACTTCTGGTTGATGAGTATAGGGCAACAATGCACATTGCTGATGTGTTGTGCTTGTTAAAGAGCTGATGTTTTTGCAGTGACAAACTGAACGCTGAAGTCTGATGACTCTGTTACAATTTGGAGATGTCTGGCAAAGTTAGACATGTGTCATCATGCTAAGAATCCCAATCCTTTCTGTACAGCTGAACTGCCTTACAAGGGCGCACAGGTATTCTGGCTGCAGGACAAGGAAGTGCGAGCACTGCAGTTGAGTTGCCAGAGATGTCCATGACACGTGAAAGCAGCACAGCACTGGAGAGTCCCAACACTTCTGCCAGTGGTGTGGCCTTCCTGCCTGACTGCTGGATTTCTCACAGAGGAAATGCCCCAGATCACACCCTGAGCATTGGCCATCTCTGGCAGCTCCTAGGATGTTTTGGAGAAGAGGCCTGGCAACTTTGGAAAGACCTGGAGTCAGCCCACTGAGTCAGCACGGTAACTCAGTGGATATAAACTTGGCATTTTTCTAAAAGCAAAACCACCACTGCATTTCATTCACAGCCAAATGGGTAAAGACTTTCTGTCTTTGTGCCTATCTGTGGTAGCAAATCCTTAGCAGCATCTTCAGCTGCTTGTTTCCCAGATCCTTTTGGTAGCTTTTGGTGAAGCCCAAAAAGATGCCAGCACCAGGATGGATGGTAATTCTGATGGACACCACAGCTGCCAGTCTGTGTGCCAGAGATACCTCAGTCTTATGTGTGTTTTTATGTATAATATCTAGAAAATCAGGTGTGGGGTAATTAGGTTGAAATCCAGTGAAAATTCAACAAAATGTTTGCACCCAAAGGATACAGGTCAACATTTTCAGGGGCTACCGTGGAGATGTCTGAGTGCTTTGATTTTTGGACACTAAGAAGCAGATGAGAGTCTTCAGAGACTCACAAAAATTGTGACACTCCTAGTAGTGATGACTGCATCTTTTATTTGAAACATTATGAACTCAGCTTACCAGCTAGAATATAGCACAGGAATCTCACCTTACATGGTGTTAGGGGGAACATTTGGTTAACAAGTTTGGTAATGAAGCAATAGTGCTGCTAAAAAGTGACCCAGGCCTGTTAAACCTGTCTGAAGTAAGAATTGTGATTCATTTAGGTGTTTCCTACTAGGTACCCAGTCTATTGCAGTGTTGTAGGTAGTTTTGGAGGAAAAAAAAATTCAGATGCTAATGACAGTTACAGCTAAAACCTAAGGGAAGGTGGAGCTAAACAGAAGAAGGATTCATTAGAGAACAAAAGAAACACCAGAGACTTTGAACCTAGGAGTCTCCCACACATCAACTAGGTGTACAGCCCATACGCTACAGGTGTGTGTTACATCAACACAAAAGGTAATGATATGTCTACAAAGGGCTGAATGCATCTGTTTGATATTTTGTAGTGAATTATATTTAAGCAGATGGGAAGATGCAAAATCCTCAGTCCCTCCACATATCAGAAATAAGGTATTAGGAAGTTCAAAGCTGTCTTCTGCAGTTTTGTAGACTCACAGCTGACAGCCACACCATGTATTGGTAAATTGGAGCCCTGCTCTATGATTGGGAAGTACAGCCCATGGTTTCACAAAGCCAGTGTTGGCTTTGCTTCATGAAAGGTTTGAGGTATGAGCTCTCTAGGCAAAGTCTTTTGAATACAAAGGGTGAAGTAGATGGAAGGAAAGAAGCAACCCATATCAATGGGGATTTCAGAGCCTCCCTTTTTCCATGGTTCACCAGGTGAACACTGGAGGGATGCTCAGAGAGGGACCCATGTTTGGGACAGGGCACACACAGAGCTCCCAGCCAGCCCCTATTTCCCCAAATACTAACTGATTCAGCCTGGAGAGCAGGGGTGTGCATAGCACTGATTACCAAGATGACTGTGCAGTCAGACTCAAAATAATTGGGCCTCCAAATCAGGATTTGGTCACAGGGGAAAATGACTACTGTGCCAGTAACCCAGGGTGTAGCAGAAGGAAGCCCAAGTAGACGTACTTACACCAGAAAGTTGTACTACAGGAGTTTGCCCAACAACCTGCTTTGTGCCTCACTGCAGAAAATAAAGCAGTATCAGTGTCCAGAACTGACTTCTCGTGATCAGGATTGGGAGTTCCTGGCTTTACTGTAGCTTTTCTTATTCCTTCTGAGGAGAGGACAGCTGGGAGATGTGAATAAGTTGTGGCTTTTGCTAGTGACTTCTACAACAGCCAGGCTGGACCCTTAGGGTGGGGCCAAGAAGATCTCAAGGGAAGCAAGAAAGGGGATGGGATTCTTGCAGCTGCAGAAAGATCAGGGTCAGAATGCAAGTGCATTACAGATACTTATTCATCCATAGAGAAGCAACCAAAATACGCCATTAGCACCACGTTCTTCAGAATTGGATTTATTTAGCTCTAGGTACATCTGTATAGTTTCTCTTGTGCTGTTCCCTTTTTTTTTGCCATTGTACATTGGTCTCTCATTGAGCATTTGAATAGAAAAGGTATCGAAGCTGCTTTGGAAGATCTTTAATTGTAGGTTGCTCCATTTTTCATTATACATTATGAAAAAATGGAGTAAGGAAATGTGAATGCTCAGCTAGAGGAGGTCTCCGACAACCTAGGCACCTGCCAATGTCATTAGCTCCTTTGGATTTTGCACTGTAGGGACTTAAAGGAAATGTTCCCTAAAAATAGCCATCCAACTTACAAAATGAGTCAGCCAAACCTTCCTTCAGCTGAGCCACAGCTGCCTGAGCATTCTGAGAAGTGGTAATAGCTGTGTTATGGATGCTTTTTCCTTTTCTCAGGAGACCCAGCTTTACAAAGGATAAAGAATGATGCCCTGTTTTCAGTTACAAAACTTCTAATATCACCTAAAAGGGAGCAGAGAGATTCTGTCATTCCATCAGCATTTTAGATTTTTGCAGAGCCTGGCCTTGGTTTGGTGACTGGGATTTGAGTCACCAGTGCTCTGCCACTTACTGTGGGTTTTTTTCAGATACACAAACAGCTTTGCATTGGGACCCTGAGACATGGTCAAATTCACAGTGATGGCAGGTTGTATTAATGAAGGGCATCATTCTTTGCAAACAGTGGTGGTTTTAATTAATAACTCCAGCAGGACTTTTCTGAGATTTGCATTTTTCTATTCCATATCCTTTTTAAGTTACTGAGATAATGAAATTACAAGGATGAAAGTGGGGGCAGGGGGAACGCAACTCAAAGTCTGGAAAATAATTGCTGCATTTTTTTCTAAAGAAAGACTGTAGTCTTCATTCCTGTTAGTGATAGCTCAAACAAGGCACCAGAGTTGACTGGCAACTGCACCAATTAGCAATGCTGCTGTTGGTTTGTGAATTGCATGTGAAATGTAGAATTTGTCCAGAAGTGCTAATGCAAATTGCTCAACAAAAATGTGCCTTCTGTGTCAAGTCTTTTCACTTGTTCTGACACACTGATGTCTCCCCAGATTTCTCTGATCGGCAGATCCCTCTCTCAGTTGACAGCTACCAGAGCTCATAAAGTAATGAAAATATTTTTTATTGCCATTAGCTGTGTCTTTTCAAGGAGGACTCCAAGCCAGCACCAGCTACTTGCTATACAACATAATGATGACTTTTATTTATAGCGTATTGGACTTCACATTTTCAGACTTAAATGCTAAAAGCCCAGTAAATGCCTAAGATTTTACCTGCACAGAAGTTCAAAGACCTGGTTATCTGCCACAACAGTAATTTGGTCACTTTGCATGTGTTCAGCATCCCCTGTTATTGTACATGGTGATAACCTTTGTACAGCACTGGAGGGGGCTGAGTTGCAATTGCCATGGGAACTGTAACTTAACATTTCCTGGCTTTTTCAGCACACGATAGCTCATCCTTATAATGTGTTCTTTAAGAGAAGAAGTAGTAAAGCAAGGGTACAGTGAAATAATGGTATGTTCACACCTACAGAATATAAGATAGTGTATTTAGCTGTATGCAGATTGAAGTTGGATTTGTTACACTATTTAGTCGTAGTCCCAGTTTACGAGTCTCATTGTTCTGGGCTCTCTGCAGATGCAGGATGTAAATATGTTTCCTTCCCCACAAATACTTCTAACCTAAGAGCAAGATAAGAGAAAATGCAGGGAGACAAACACACCAGGGAGTACAAGGAAACAGAAGAATTCTGGACATCATGGAGACAGAAACTTCTACAAATATAACTATACTGGGGCACGGGTCAGGGTCAGATTTGGGTGATTTGGAAACTCTCCTCCCAAGAATGACATCCAGGAGGGAGGAAAGCATGAAGGCACTTATAGCTAAAATATAACATGTGGAAAAGAGTGGGTTGTGATGGGGTGACAGAAAGTCTCAGCAGTGAAAGAGAGATGATGTGTGAGGTGGCATATGCTGCAGCTGAATTTGAGAGCAAGGGAGGGTGTGGAATTCCAGAGTAAAGGGAATTGAAGAGAGGGCCACAACGAGAGAGATAGCACAGGCAGGATGACAGGCAAAAAAAGTGAGCAGGACAGCAGAACTTGGGCAGTCTACAAGCAGGGTAAGATTGCAAGTGTCAGGGTGTGAGGCAGCAGGAGCCTGGCTGTGGGGCTGCACAGAGCATTGGGGCACAGATAACAACCAGGCCATGGACTGAGTGACAGCCAGACCATGGGGACTGGAGCACAGAGAGGACAGCAGGCCTAGGGAGTAAGATGAGAGCCTACTTTGAGCTTGAGCTGTCAGATATCCACAAGACAGTCCCAGAGGCAGGGCATGAATTTAGTTGGAACAGACGGGACGTGGCCAGGGACAGAGAGGCAGGTCGGTGAGTCACTGGTGCAGAGAAGGTTCCTGAATGTACAGAGGGAGAACTCACTCTGAGACATGAGGGAGAAGGAAAAGAGACAAGGAAGGAGGACACAGAGGCAAAGAGCAGCAGCAGGTGGGAGGGTGAGCAGTGACAAACTAGTCTGAGTAACCCTGAGCAAGCAAAGGAAGGTGTTGGAGTCAAGTAGGAACACTGGGAAAGGAGGACCAGATTTCCAGAAGGAGCTGACAGGCTGTGACAGAGAGCCTGGCGTAGTGCAGAGCTGCAGCCAGACAAAGAAAATTAGAAACTCTCTGATTCTGCTTCGGTGACAGGAGAGATGTGAAAGCCCATTTGAGAAAGAATCTGTTGGAGATGGAGCCTAAATTCAGTCTAAATCATATAAATCAGCAGCAGCAAACTCAATAAGCTTACAGCTGACAGTGAGAAGAGATAGAAAGTGAGAGCTGGAGAGTCACAAGGAGTCAAAGGTTGTTTGGATTTTTTTTTTTTTTTACACATGAAGATAAAGCATGTTTGTGCTGCAATGGGAAAGAGCAAGAGGAGAGAGAGATATACAAAAGGAGAAGGCATATGGGGCAAGAGAGATGAGAAGAGAGGCCACAGTGAGGTTGCCAGGATAAGTATAAGGGCTGGGGACCACTGATGAGGCCACCTCTTCTGTGTCCAGGAGCAGGGAGCTGGGCAGGATGGGAAGTGGGGGTAGAGGGAGATCATGTCTTGCTTTAAGTCTCTTTTGGGAGAGATCAACAAAATCCTGTGCAAAGTCCAATGAAGGCAGGGCTTCAGAAGTGAATCCAAGGCTGCAAAAAGGCAGCTGGGGTTGTGCTGTGAGGGCTCGTTAAGCTGGCAAAGATAAGTAGGCATTAGGAAGATGGCAGCATAGAAGGAGGCAAAAAAAAAAGCATTCATGTTGTTGAGGGAGGAAAAAATAAGGAGGAAATGTAAGGTTTAAGAGATATCAAGGCTATCTAGAAAGACTCAGGCAGCATTCATAAGGGCTTGGTCAGCAAAGCAAGCTATGCCTTAGAGACCTGGAAGTCTAGGGATAAAGTCAGTTCTTCAAAAACTTGAATTCAGCTAGGCCTTGCAAAGGAAATTAATTCAATGGTGAGGTTTTCCTTAGTTGTATAAATAGAGGGAGCCATACGTTATTGGACATATTGAGGTTAAAGACCTTAAAGACAAGGTAGGCATAGCCCAAATCAGAATGCCTTATTCAGTTTTCAGTAAGACTAAGATGACTGTGTCAAAGTAAAGGCCAGGTGGCTAATGGGAATGCAAAAACAACATCCAAGAGGGAGGAAAAATCAAAAGAGTTTCAAGTGCTGGAACTAGGTGGTCTGGGTTGCTTGGATTCAAGGATGTCAAAAGAACTAGCTAATGAAATCCTACACCTGGTTGTGCCATCCCAACCAGCCTGGTTTATCAGCAGCTACTTATGTGAAACCACAGCAAAGATCCTGTTGCTTTGCCAGGCAGCTGGACCACTTCCCTTGGGCCTGTCAGCTACCTTATGGAAATATTTGGCTCTTGATTTAAGATGGAAGTCCCACCTCCAGAGGGGCTGCACAGACGAGCACATGCAAACAAGGCAAGGGAGTTATTCCAGCTCTCTGAAGCCACTGTCAGGCAGAGGAAGATCATGGAATGTATGCATGAATAGGTACAGATGAACATTCTTCATAAGCACCAATGCCTTTATCAGCCCCACTCATAATCTGCTGAAGCCCACCAGGGATCTGAGTTACTGTGTACCCAAGGTACACCCTCCCTCTGCCTCCTGTATGGGCACAGAGCAGAAGGAAGCCCTCACTTCCCCCAACCCTGCTGTGTGTGATCCTCTCCTGAGGGCACGGTGTGAATGAGGGAGGAGAGAGCCGTGGGACAGAAGCTGTGCCAGGAAATACCCAGGAAGGCAGTGCAGCTTTACTGCGAGCACCAGGGACATGGGGACACGCTCCCTGACGCCTTCCTGCATTCCTACTAGGCCAGAGTCAGTCACAGAATCAGGGACAGTGCAGGAGAGGTCCCTGGAGCCATGCAGGAAGAGGGCTACCTTGTGAGAGCCTTTGCCATACATTTTTCTGTGGATTTTTTTTTTTTTTTTTTTGCCTTGGCAGAAGCAACACCATGGGGGTGACTGCAGCTTCTTCCCAATTTCTGAGGTAAGGTGCCTTCTGCATATGGGAAGGAGAGCATATGGCCCACAGTGTTTATTTCTCAGCCAGGATTCTTTCAGGCTTGGCAAATTACACACTGCTTGCTGAGGAGCAACACAAGTGCCAAGTTGGAATTTCTAAAAATGAAAGATTTAATTCATCACAGCACAGAGAAAATGATCTGAAAAACACCTTTAAGTGTGAAAAAATACCTTTTGTTTATGCTCAAACAAAACAACCAAGAGGAAGTTTAAAAAAATTCCAGCTAGAGTAAAAAAAAAATCTCTGCAGTCATCCACAGGAGACTTCAGGCAGCTTCTGCTAGGCGTGAGCTAGAGCCAGGCTCTTCAAAATACCTCAACAACCAGTGAGCTCCATGGGATCCAAGGAGATATTGTGGTACAGGCTCAGGCCATTAGAAGGAAAGGGGCTGCCTGATAATGTAGAATGTTAACTTCTAGAGAGCTCCATTAGAGCATCTTTTTCTTACACCTTTGCTTTTTCCAAGCCCCACACTTTTCCCTGTGTGTGCTTAGAAGCTTTTCTTTCTCTTACATCATTTATTTTTATTGTGCCATTTTCCTTCTTTTCCCCCTTTTCATTGGCCCTGTGTGAGTGTTTGTTTAAACCATTTGCCTGCTTTCATCTTCCATTTTTCTTCTTTCCCTCTTTTCAGGAGCTCTCTAGCCATGATTATCCTTACAATTCACATCAGCTCTCCTCCCTCCTGCTCCAGGATGGGCTTGAAGGAGGCATTGATTAAAGCTAAAACCTGCAGCAGGAAAATTTCTATCAGGCACCAGCTTCAGGGTCCAGTGGCTTCCATAAGCACAGCTCTCACTTAGTTTTTCTCCAGGACCAGTTCCCAAAGTCCCAGGAAATCTGCTAAGGCAGAGCTGAGCTGGCACTGAAATGGCAAGTCACAGCTCCCCTAGAGGGGCTGATTTGTATCCTTGGAAGCCATCAGCTGTGGGAGAAGGCAGCAGGGATGTGGCATGGAAAAGCTTTGGCATGGGCCAGGTTTTCAACTCCCTTCCCTTGCCTTTTGCTCCCTGAAGGTTCCCTCTTGCTTTCTGAGTGCTAGGACACACTGTGGAATGCCATGGTGGCACAGCAGTCTTTGAGTGGAGTAATTACAGCCTTCACAGTACGCCTAAAATTTAAGGTTGGGCACATCAGTGTTTCTTCAAATCCTCGCCCTCTTCCCTGCCACCAGCCTTGCCTGCAGGCCAGTGCAATCGCAAGGAAAATAGTTATTTGAGATAAATGAATGCTTCTCAGTGCACAAACCCACCCATTATATTCTTACACTCCATACCGTGGTCTTATGCTGGTGAAACTGGGGGTAAACAAAACTGAAAGTAGAAGTGGTTTCCCCTGCAAAGGTTTCTTTCTTGAGAGAAGGGAGAGATGACCAGAGCTATTATTTGTAAAAGAGGAAATGAGCCTGGTTTTATTAAGCTGGTTGAAGTTTCGTGGCATTCTGTTGAAATGCTACATTCCTGAATCCATCATTCCTGAGTTCCATCGGTTGTGCTCAGGGTTTGTGGAGTGAAACCCCTGGGCTGGAGCAGAAGTGGGTGTGTGGAGGGGTGCCAGCAAAGCCCCTTCTTCTCACAGGCTTTGAGAAGAACTTCTGCTGGCCTTTAGCTCTTAAAAAGTATTAGAAAAACTGTTGCCCCTTTTCGAGCCCTTTGTTGCCTACTTCATCACCAGAAATGAAGACAGTGGAAAATTCCTCGAAGAAAACAAAAATACACCAAAGTCTGACAGATCCTGTTTGTTCTGTGGGCAGAATAAAACTGTATGGAAAACACAGGGAGGAGAGATGCAGGTGAAGAGAGGTGAAAGGAAAACAAATCGGCTGCATGCAGAGGTCTGGTGTCAAACATCAGAGGGATCTTGTTTGCTCAGATACTGTATGAAAGACCATGGCAACCGGGGGCCTGGGGGGAGAGGAGAGGTTTGCAGCCCCTCCCTGAGGCTGGATGACAGAGGAAATAGGTGAAGCAATCTGCTCTGCTGAGCCTGCTGCTGGAGCTGGATTGTGAACCAGCATATTCCATCCCTTCATCCTATACACTGTTTTTTCTGAGGCAAAAAACACCCCCAGAAGTCTGAAATTAATGGATTTGTAATTTCCTTAGTCTGTCAGATGGTACCATTCTGAGAAAGGTGGCTTTGCTGTGGGCAGTCTGATTTAGAGAGAGGATTAAGATCCCTGCAAGACACAATAAGTCACAACATTACAAGGAATTCAATAGAAATATTTCTGAGGGAGTACAGGAATGTGCTTTCAGGCTGCTCTGAAAACACTGGGTAGAGATGATGTTTTACTCTGACCTAGTGTATGGAAATGGAGTAATAGTTTTGATCTCAGTAATAGGTTAGAGATCCTTCTTAACAGACAGCCACACACACACACACACACACACAGAGATATGCAGGCAGTGCCTGTGTCCCCAGCAGCAGCCCAGGGCTGTGCAGAGGTGAGGACAGACAGTGCTGTTCATCAGCATGGTACATCACCTTGTGCATCACACCCATTCCACTGCACTAGTGTTGTGTTTCTCCAGAAAGGCATGCATCCTTGAAGACTTCAAATTGTGGAGATCTGCCATTTCTGAGAGGTAATAGAATCAGAGGGTGAAAATGTGATTCTTTCTGATTTGAATCTGTCTTCAGCTTCCAGTCCTTGTATCTGGTTTTGCCTTCTTCGCTGGATAAAAGAGCTCTTTAAGGAATTTCTTCCCTCATGAAGGTATTTTTATCCACCATGGTCAAAAGCATCTCTCCGTTCTTTTTGTGGTAAGCTAAATGGATTGAGCTCTTTAAGTCACTCGCTGGCAGGCATTTTCTGCCACAAATCATTTTTTTGTCTACTTTTTCTGCTCTGACTCTAAAATGTAGATGTCTGATTGTATACATTTTTCGAGTGTCATTCTTCTGATGCAGTGTGCAGGATAAGCTACGTCCTGGCTTCTATTTGCTCTTTATATTCAACATTCATTCACTCACATGACACAGAACAGCACAGAAAATTGTGTTTGTTTGTCTGTTTTACACATTCCCAACCCGGCTTTCCAGTCTGTGTTTCTTGCAGCTTGTTGGGCAGTGCTTTGCTCTGAGACGTGGAATGCCCATCCTCTTGATTTCTGCCAGTAGTTGCCTGGAACAGCCCCCTTTTCTCTGAGGTGCCACTTTGGCCCCCTGGACTTCAGTGGGAGCAGAGCTGGCAGAATGCATCCTCCAAAAGCATCAGTCTGTGCACAGAGGGAAAATGGGCAGGCTTGGGTGTCCCCACCTGGTCCTTGGGGCTTCAGCTGGTGGTCGTTCTGCTTGTTCTGAAAGGAAATTGTGTGATTGATTTTAGCTGCAGTTGGGGGATTGAATGACATGTGGAAGGAATAAATCACTGCATGATAAGGAAGAGGCACATAAGATTTGAGACAAAGAGGAAAATCTCGTTTCCACTCCCCTTTGTTATCCTTTTACTGTGCATAACTGTACATACCACACATGTTACTCTGAGCTCCTGCAGAGTATTCCATCACTCCAGTAGAGCCCTGGAAATACACTGGGAGGACACAGGATTTATCTTCCTGTTGCTTAACTAAGGATCAATTATCTACAGGGGGCAACTCCCATGGAGGCATTAAGTAAGCAGGCAGATCCCTGCCCAAGTTCATCTTACCTGGTGCCCTGCAGCTGTCCAAAGCTACAAACCTGTCCAGGTGTGTTATGCTGACCATTTGGAAAGAGTGGCTGCTTTTCAGCTCTGTGAACAGGCAGCTCTTTGGCTCCTTCAATACCTGCTTTTGTTCCCAGGGGCCAAGCTCTTAATTCTGTCCCAGGCTGCCTTAAGAGTGGACAGCTGAGGCTGCAGGGGCAGGAGGGCTCCCAGGAGGCTGATGTAGGGCCAGCCTGCGTTTGAACTTGCTCTGTGTCACAGCTGAGGGGCCTTGGCAGCATTCTCCCTTTATGTAACCAGCTCTTAGCTTCACCTGTCCCTCGATGAGGACCCTGCAGTGGAGCTGCAGCACCACTGTTCCTGACTGGAATGTCTGTGACTCTGCTCGAGCCACTGTTAGCAGGAGAGAGCTGTTTGCAGCCTGAGAGCAGCACACAGTGGCTTTGAGTGGTGTTAAAAAGAGCCAGCGTGAAAAATGAGAAATCACATTGTACCATTTTCCCAGATATCACAACCTGAGAATACAATCTGTATTCCAAAGAATTGTTTCCCCTTCCAGGGCATCTTGTCACTCTCTTCAGGGACTACCTGCCCACAGAGCACCCCTGGGCACACATGAATACAGGGCCCTGGGGGAAAGAGCTGGGCAGTCCCCTTGCTACTGCAGACCCCTAGGAATTACAGGGTGAGCCAAGCTGAGTGCATGGGCCACTGGGGAGACCAGCATGGGTGAGATGCAGCTACAGGCTGGGAGCTGATGGGGGTGTCTGGAGAGTGAAGCAAGAGGCAGCAGTGCCAGTTATTGGAGAAAGGAAAATGCAGAGGCTGGGCAGAGGGTGTAGGAAGGAGAAAGGTATAGCAGGGAGTGAGGAGGAGGAGGAGAAGCAGGAAGGCTCAGGGTGCAGCAGGAGCAAAGAGGGCTGTCAGTGAAGCTTGCATTAGTTTGGTTTTTAAGCTCTGTAAGTGTGAAAGTGCTGCACTTAGCCTGAGTTGCTTGACTTGGTGTTCGGCTCCTGTGGTGAGACTGCATCTGGGTCTGGAGCTGCCATGGCTTGTAAGAGGCAGCCCTGTAGAGTCCAGTGTTGCTTCCTCCATCCCCGGTTCCCTGCCACATTGCTAGGTGTCATCTCCACACACTCCCCTCGGAGGACAGCAGCAGCAGTGCCAGCTGCAGAGCTAAAGCTCTGGGGAAAGAGCTCTGCTCCCAGGTGCTAGGGAGCATTTTTCTGCAGACAATTTTTGCCTGGGCTGTGCTCTTATTTTCAGGACACACAACCCAGGGCTTCTCCCGGATGATCTCAGGAGGGCCTTTCATAATCAGCTGGGAAGAGTTTTTGCCAAGAAAAAAAAGGAAAGGAAAAGAAATGTTCTAGGCAGGAGGGTGGTCTAGATGAAAAAGGCCTGGCTTTAACAACAGGAAGTTTTCATGATGTACCTCGAAATGACTAAACACACAACACTGGAAGTGACACCTGTGTGCTAATCTTCGTATTTCCTTCAGCTGTTGCACAGTTCACCGGGCTCATGTCAGCTGGTGGCATTCCTTTCAAAATTTTCTTCCTTTTGAACTCCAGAATTAATTTATAACATAATTCATTAGAGAATGGAGTGCTTTCTGCATGGGATGAACGTGTCCCTCAGCTATACCCGTGTGTGCATTAGGAGCCAGGACAGGAATTCTGTAGGAAGTTTTTTTTAAGGCAATTCAGTGAGGACTTGGGCTGCAGCCCCAAAGGCAGCTGTGCACTGAAGCTCGCAGAGGAAGCTCCAAGGGATGTCACAGCATGCCCTTCAGCCCCTGGGGTTTTTCCCCTCCTTTTTCTTCACCTTGTAGTGGCTGCAGCAAAGGCTCTATTATTTGTCAGCATGGCCTTGCTTTTGTCTATAAATGGAAGCAGTTGGCCATTATCCCAGTATAACACAGGATAGTCCTGTGCATCAGTTATCCAATTGGTAGCTTGATGACTTCATCAGAAGCCAGGGGAGGGCCAGGGGGTGGTAGGAAAAGGTTTTGCCATCAGTTCTGCTGGAGACAGCCAGTAAATGTGTGTGTGCCCCCAAAGCAAAGAAAGCAGGAGCTCAGCAACAGGCGTGGGTGAAGGGTTTGGTGCAGGAGCAGCTGAGGGATCCTTAGTGATTTCTTAACCTCAGCTTGGGGGAGACCCAGCCACTGCTGCAGCCCTGGCCCTTAGGATGCTGCAGGGACCATGCTTGACCAGGCAAAGGGCAGTGGGTGATGGGACTGGGGGGAAAGTGGAAAGAGGAACAGGGAGAGAACTTTCAGGCCAATATAGACGTTAAAAGGAGAAAGAACCTAAATATTGGAGAGTTGCCTTTCAGTAAAGCCCTTCAGGGAGCATCTGTGAAAAGTAGAGATGTGGACAAATTGTATTTGTTATTTCCACAGGAGGGTCATTGAAAACCTGACGTTCATGCAAAAAGGCTGACCCTCATTTCCCAAGCTACACTCCAGCATGAACTTAAGCCTTTCCCTGACTGGGTGGGGGTGGGTGCTGCAAGATCACCTTTCTGTACGCCCACATCACACAGGGACTGACAGAACTCAAACGCCCAGCGAGGCAGGTGAATCCGAACCTCACCCTGGCAGGTTTTGCGCAAAGGATGCTAAAACAATACAGGTCCTTTCCATCAGGCTGGTGGTTTTGAATAAGTACCTGTCGTCTCTATCCATCAGTTAAAGAGGTTCTACGGGCTCTCAACACCCCAGATAGGGACCGGGCCCGCAGTTTTCAAATACGGCATCGAGGGCAGCGTGGTGCCGAGCCGGGCCCCCAGGGAGCGCTGGCGGTGTCGTGAGTCCCGTTGGCCCTGGCCGCGGGACAGACGGCCTGGGGCTGGGCGGGGGCGGCTCGGAGGCCCGCACCGAGTCCCGGGAATGCTCCCCGGAGGCCCCGGGAAGAGGCGGGCACCGCTCGGCTCCGCCTGGGCAGCGCCGCGGGTCAGCAGCGCCACCTGCCGGCCGCGCCGGGAAGGCTCCGTCAGCCCGACCCTGATCCCGTCCTTCCTTCCCCCGGGACGCGCGTGGGATTTCCCTCCCGACCTTTCGTCGGTGCTTTCCCCAGCACTAAAAGGCAGCAAATTGGATTTAGAACACGAAGAGAGAGTGGGGTGAGTGCAGGGAAGGCACTTGCCCTGATTCCTTCCAGCCACACACACTGGTCCAGTGCTGCAGGATGGAAATCTTGAATGAACACATAATGGAGTTAAATCCTGAAGTTCTGGAGAAGAATTAGTGCTGCCAGCTCCCACTATTCATTGTGTGCACCTAACACCTTGGCTTCTCAATCCAGGGGGCTATGTTAAATTGCTGTGTTAAATGAAGAGAGGGAAACGGAAAGGAAGAGAAAATATCCTTGCCTTCTTGAGAAGGGAGAAAAAGTTTAGAAAAACATTACTCTGAAGCATGAAAAAAACTTAGCTCACAACTTCATTGTTTCACTATTAATTAATTATATAGTGCTCCTGCTTTACCTGAAGGGCTTTGAATTTCAGGAGAAAAGAGGAACCTATTCCCTGTGGGGAGCAGTCCATGGCTCGGTCTATCTCCAAGCTCCAGGCTTCACCCACAGCCTCTGTGCCTCCTCAGCTTGGTGAGCTGCATTTCCCTTGCCTGTGGAGCAGCCAGTAACAAGGCGTTCCCTCTCTCTCTGCACAGGAGCACCAGGTGGGACTGTCGCGGCCCGCGGGGCCCATGCAGCCGTCTCTCCCGGCGGGCTCCAGCAGCATAGTCACAGGCACCAGCTCCGGGGGACACTTCCTCGGGAGCCAGCCCCAGGCAGCCATCATGAAGCAGATGCTGATCGAGCAGAGAGCGCAACTCCATGTGATGGAGCAGCAGAAACAGCAGTTTCTCCGAGAGCAGAGGCAGCAGCAGCAGATCTTAGCAGAGCAGGTACAGTATCCATCTGTCTCCGGCGCATGCTGGGATGAGCATGAGCACTACAGGCAGTGCAGCACCAGCCCTTCCTTCTAGATTTGGGAATTCTCTCTCTGTGGGTCCTGTCAGGGTATTTCAGCAATGGTTGTCAAAGAAGAGGCAACTCTATCAGTCCTATCATTAGCTTGGCAAATATTACCCATGTTTCCACCGGTGCACTTGATAGTCACATTGGATTTTAGGGACTGGGAAAGTTAGCTCTTAACCTGGCATCTAATGGTGCATTTAGTCCAGCAGAAGCAGACTCAGCTGCAGCTGAGTCACAGGTCCTCTCCTCTAGCTATAATTGTGGTCTTGCATTGGCAAAATCTGTGCACAGCTGCACAATGATCTGGGACAAAGAATGGACATGGGTTAAAAGAAGACTTAGCAAAGAAAAATGTTACTGTTTACCCAGACCAATTCCTTAATCTGGTTTATTGAGTGCCAGTAGGAGCAATTAGGTGATACAAGGGAGAGACAGCAGCAAGGGGAGAACCAGAGACTGAACTGGGAGAACAGTAAAACCACCTCTGGCAGTGGCAATGTGGAAGAGCTGCATTGGAGCTATAACCCAGGCTTCCTGAGCTCCTGGGCTTTGCAATATGGATGTTAAACTACGCAGTCTGAACAGTGGTGTGTGCTTAATTCAGGTGTAGTTTTAAAGCAGCCACAGAGAAAGCCAGTGGAAAGTCACACAGTTGAGTTCCTACAAGATCATACCCAGGTTTAAAGTTGCAGCCCCCTAATGTTACTTAGATAATGCTCTGGTAGGTCAACAGTTGCTTTAAGCTTCTCCTCTCTTGCTGAGGAAAAACAGCTTAAGATCATCTGCTTAAATTTGTGTTAGAACACATGCATGCCATGTAACCACAGAAATACATATTGCCTCCCCCCGTTTCTCTTGTTGCCCCTGAGAAACAGAAAAATTTACTCTCCGTGAACAGGAAGGATACTCCTAGAAATATTTAGGATAAAGAAGCCTGGACTGATTCAAGCATGAACAAGTGCATGAGAGTGAGGATGCAGTAATGCATCCCATGCATTGGGCCAATTCACATACATACAGCCAAGAGCCAGTAAGTGACTTGGATGCTGAAGACTAGCCTAAAAGTGTTAAAAGACCACCAAGCTGAGGCTGTCAAGTGTCCTGACACACCTTTCACAGATGAAAAACGATAAAGTCACAGTCCTCAGGCTCCTAGTTTTGGGTAGTTTGTGCTTAACAAGAGTCCCTCTTTCTTTTTGATAGTGTGTGACACATACTTACGAATGCAGGGATTAGTACTTCCTTCTTTCCTATCTCTGCCATTCTCCTACCTTTGTTACACATCATTGGTTTTGGACACAGTATTTGTACAGCTGCAGGTGATGGTCCCAGACATGCCCTTTCAGCCCTTAGTTGAGTACACTGCAGCATCTGAAAGCTCTGGTTTTATAATCAGCCCTTGATTCTGTTTTAAAATATTCACAAGTATTCATAGAAAACAACCACAGAGGATCAATGTGGTCTGGATCAAGGGAGCATTTTGCAATCCCCAAATATCATTCACTGAAGCACAAGAGGAAATGTGCCTCAGTAATCCATTTCTGTTTTGGCTTAGGAATGTTCCAAGGCTGCAGTGCTTGGGTCAGGATGCAGCAAAGTCTTGCACCGGGAACACAAACCTCTGGACCTTTGCAGGACTGAGGGAAAGAAAGTATGTGTGTGGCTACAGTTGCCCTTAGACCTAGGTGAGCAAAGTTAGTTCACATCCCTCCCTCTCCTTTCTGCCTGAAGATAGTTAAGCTGATGCTGTAGAGGTCAGGGTGAATGGCTGTAAGGAAGGAGTGATGATGTTGGCCTCAGTACATGTTCCTTTCTGAGCCAAAAAGACTCTGAGTGCTGAGTAGCCCAAGTGCTCTGAGGAGGACTCTCCAGATGACTTTGCCTTTCTCTCCAGAACACCTCACCAGATAAGAACCACTGCAAGTTCTGCAGTTTTGCCACCAGCCCATTAATTAATTAATCATCTCTTTCTCTTCTTCTTTCTTTCTGTCCTTCATTTTCAGCAGATGCAGCAGCAGTCACATTTGCCTCGGCAGCATCTGCATCAACAGCGAAGCCCATATCCAGTGCAACAGGTCAATCAATTCCAAGGTAAAAGTCCAATTGTTTTTCCTGTTTTGGAGTCAATGCCCTAAAGGTAGCAAATGTGTGAAAGCTTGTGCAGTTTGTGACTACTAGGTTTTAAGCAGTGTGCCAGAAGAGGAATACAGGCTGTTGCACACACCACATATTTTCCCAAAGACAAATGCCCAAGTTTGCATATTCAGTTATGTTTATATTTTCCTTTCTGCTCCCTTCAGTGAAAACTGCTTGTTTTGCTTGCTTTTACTTTTTTTTTTCTATTACCCCCCCCCCCCCCTTTTTTTTTTTAATGACATCTATTTTGCATCTTTGAAATCTAGATGTCATGGATTCATTCATGGATTTTTCTTGTTGACCTCTACTCTTATGAGGTTTTTTTTCCTGGTAGCATTTCTGGACTGTATCTTGGCTTTGCCCTCCTTCATCCCCCACTTTATTTAATTCACTGAGCAGACAATTTAAGAGAGGTCATTCTTATCTGGAGAAGGGACTGATAAATGTCAGGTGTGGGAAACACAGTAAAATATCTGAGGTGTAAATAGAGGTTTTTTTAATTATCTCAAAAAAAGCACAAGTATTATTTTGATGTGCTCCTAGGTAACTGAAGAATGTAAGTGCACTCATTTTGACTTAGGAAAAGAAGTTAATTCTGAGCTTTTTAGGTGAAAAGCATCAACTGAAGTCTTCACTAACCATAGACATGAAATGAACACACACTTGTGCTGTGTATTCATGATAATATCATGTAGATGCAACAGAAAACAAGGGAGGCAGTTCTGGACATTTCACATTGCAATTCTGGTTCCCAGGATGTGAACAGGCAGCCACATCTTCTGCTGGCATATATCAGGGTGGCTTCTTCTAATCACCTCCTCATTTTTATCTTTGGCACCATAAGTTCTGTATGGAATTACTTTTTCCCCCAATAATTCATTTCCAAAATCAAGAAGTGTGTGTGCACAGCCATCCACTGAGATGCATGCATACAATCTCTCTGCATTCATGCTTCTTTGAAACACTGCCTTTTTTATGTATTATTTAAAATAAAGAGAGAAGAGTTTAGGCTAATCTGACAGAGCAAGGAATTCATTTTCGTAAATGAACTAATTTAAATAGTTCACCATTTTTTCCTTTTTAGCCACATGAATGTAATCCAGTGCAGTAGGTTACGTATAAATGAGACCAGAAGGTGGCCTAAAACCTTGAAATCTGTTGCATCTCTCTTTTAACTACTCCTTGTCTGATCTCCTGTCACTTATGCTGCATACAGTAGTTAACAAAAGTAGTATGTGAGCCACTTGCTGTTAGTGACTCTTTTGGAGCTTTTCACCTGCCCTTTTCAATTAAAAAATAGCTAAAGATGCATTAAGATTTTAACATTATCTGTATCTTAAGCACTTGCTGGAGTCATCATAAAAAGACTGTTTCTAATCATGAAAGGAGCTGATCTAAGTTAAGAAAAATCAAGGGAACCCCAGTGCCAATAATTAAGAAAGCAGTTTGATAGCATGAATAAAGTAAAAGCCACCACTATATGTGGCCTGTTCCAGTGAGATCCAAATGGTCTCACTTCATCCTACAAAATGTTTCATTTCCAGCTGTGTGCTGGAGCTAAAAGCATCCACCGGAAGCTTGTGGTGCTGCAGAAAATGGAGTTGTAGCCGTCCTCTGTGTTATATAATAGAATTACATGTATAGAAATGTTGCTTCCTTTATCCACCCATTTCTTATGGAAACCAAGCCAATGTCAATAACAGGGACCAGTGTTCTCTGCTCCCCATGGATGTTCAGGGATGTTGTCTGCCACTGTGGGACAACAAATAGGGGCTGATTTAAGAACATTCAGATTCTGTTGTAGAGTTCTGAACTCTTAAGCAAGGATTTTATATTTACATCTGGCATTTAATAACATTTGAGCCTGGAGCAATTGTGTGCCTCATACACTGTGAGCTTCACATGCTGAGTATTGTATTTAGTCAGTGACTCAAATCTGCAGAATTTGACTATTTAGTTAGTGACTCAAATCTGAGTGGTGTATTTGGTAGAGACTCAAATCCACAATGAACCCATGGCATAATCTGAGCTCCAGGTAACTGTCTTTATTTAAAGATAGTAAATATAGAAGCACATTGGCTTCCCAGAAATGATTAGCTCCCCTCTACCCCTGAAAGTAAGACACAAGCATGGTTAAGTTATCTGTCACAGTGTGGAATTTAACAAGGCTAGGATTTTCTGGTTTCCCATCACTGGCCTAAGGTGAAGTAAAGTGCGCTTATAGTATTGATTCACTAATACACTCTCCCTGCTTTAAATGTCCACAAAAACCCGATTTTTCTTCTTTCCATAGAATTAATCAGTAGCAATGCTATAGAAAATCCATTCATTAATGCCTCCTGAGCTATTAAAAGAATTGATTGGTCTTCTGAGACTGACATTTCCATTTTCAAGGCTTACTTTTGAAAGGTGACGGAGGTATTTAAAGGAGAGCTTCAAATGGTAAACTGAAGTTCAGCTGCTTTGCTGCTAATGAAGAAGACCAGTGGAAGTTTTTCCATTTGCTTGCTAGAAGCTGAATTAGGTGTAGCTGAAGAAGATAAGTGCTGCTGAGGATGCTCCTACAGATTCTTTCTTATGCAAAACTGTGTTAATTAAGATTTACAGGGTTGTGGGCTTTTTCTTACCTTCCTCCCTTTTTGGTGCAGGTTCACCCCAGGATATAATGGCTGTGAGAAACCAGGTAGCACTCCAGAGCATGAGAACATCCCGAATGATGGCCCAGAACACGAGCATGATGGCCATGGGTCCCTCCCAGAGCTCAAGCACGCTGCTCACCACTGCAGGCCAGTCGGATATGGGCATGACTCCTTACAGCAATGCCTCTTCCAGCCAGCCAGGAATGTACAGCATGAGCACGGGGATGAGCCAAATGTTGCAGCACCCAAACCAAAGTGGCATGAACATGGCACAGAGCACGGGCCAGGGAACAAGGCAGCCTGCCTCTGGACAAGCAGTGGGAATGGTTGGGAATTTTGGTCAGAACATGCTGGTAAACTCTGCTCTTCCCCAGCATCAGCAGCAGATGAAAGGACCTGTGGGCCAGGTCTTGCCAAGGCCACAAGCACCGCGACTTCAAAACCTGATGGGGACTGTCCCTCAGGGAACACAAAACTGGCAGCAGCGAGGCTTGCAAGGCATACCTGGAAGGACTAGTGGTGAAATGGGGCCCTTCAACAACGGCACCACATATGCCATGCCATCTGGGCAGCCACGGCTGTCCAAGCAGCACTTCCCACAGGGGCTCAATCAGACAGTTGTGGACACAAGTGGGACAGTGAGAGCCGTGAACCCAGCGCTGGGGAGACAATTGCTGCAACCACTACCTGGGCAACAGGCAGCCAGCCAGGCCAGGCCGATGGTGATGCCAGGAATGAGCCAAGGGGTCCCTGCCATGTCAGGCTTCAGTCAGCCCCCAACGCAGCAAATGCCAGGCGGTGCCTTTGCTCAGAGCAGCCAAGGCCAGGCCTATGAGAGGAATCCCACTCAGGACATATCTTACAACTACAGTAATGGAGGAGCAGGGGGGTCATTCTCCAGTTTAGCAGAGGGCACAGACCTTGTGGACTCCATTATTAAAAGCGGACCAGGGGATGAGTGGATTCAAGAACTTGATGAGTTGTTTGGAAACCCCCAGTGAATGGGATTGTATAGTCTGGAGCTTTGGTTATGTTTTGTTACGTTTGAATAAGCAAAGAGGGAGTCAGATGTTCGCCTCATCCCTGGATTGTTGGTTTTTGTTTGTGTTGGTTTGGGGTTATTTTGTTTTCTTTTGTTTTTAATTGTGCAAACCAAGCTGATCTGTAGCCAACTTTGGAAGATTCAGGGGACGATGAAAACATCAGCATCCCAAAACTGTCACCAAGCAATCTTTGTTGCGTGGCAGCGCCCACTGTGTGTATGTGTGTGGCAGAACGGAGAAACTGGAAAAGCCAGCTGATGCTTCCCGCGCCCCCCCCCCCCCCCCCCCCAAGGGGGGAAGAGTTGTTCTCCCTCCACTTAAAACAAGGCTTCATTCAGTGGTGAGGGGCAGTCCTGGTATGTCCCACCTCATATGACTGTGCACATTGCAGCTTCCAAGGAAGCAGATGGAAGAGCTGGGAGCAAAGCCTACAGATATTCAGGGGTGATTGCACAGGCCCTGGTCAGAAACGGGCTTAACCCCGGGGCAAGCAGGTCTGGGAGAGCCATGGCCAGGCCAATGGGGCTGGCTGTGGGCTGTCCTAAGGGAATGCACAACACTCACATGACAAACCTAAACAATCACAGGGAGTCACCATTTTCACTGCAGAGTGATAAACACCACTACAAGTGCAGAAGATAAATTTGGCAGTGTTGTGAGGGCAGAGTGATTATGTGGCTGCTGCTGGACACAGCCTAGTGGTGGGTTAACTTAATGAACTGCTTATTCCCCTTGGGACTTGGAAGAGTGCTTCCCAAGTCAGAGCACTTGGCATGGCCCAGCTGCCTGGGGTGTTAAAGGACTGAGAAGTACCAAGAGACATTAGCAGAGCTTCTCAGCTGGTCCCTCCCTCTCCTTCCTCCCCAGGGTGCTCTCAGTTCACTCCCTTCCCCTCCTGTTCCTTCAGTGTAAAGTAAGCTGAGCTGGCTGCACTTTTTTTTTTCAGGCCAGGCAGGGGAGGATAAAACAGGCGTGAGAAAACATACAGGGAGGGTTTGGCACACAGGAAGAATTTTTCCTCCCCTCTTGAAAAGCCCAGGTTTGGCAGGTAGCATTACCCCCGGGTGTCTGGGCTCTTGATGTGATATGTTCCATTTTAAACAGATGTTTGGTCTAATCTCTCTGGTTTGCTGGGATAAAATTCACTGCAGTATTTGAAGAACAGGAGTCAGTGAAGGACTACTGCAAAGAGCATTCATGAGTGGGTAAAATAACTGATATTACAAACATGGGATCTGCCCAAATAAGGTTTTAGATAATAGGGATGTATCACTATCTCCACTGTTTGGACCAGTTCTGAGCAGCCCTGTGATGAAGTTGTGATAGCTCTCCTGCAACACTGAAGTCACCAGCCATTCTAAGTGTATACAGCAGGGTTCCCAAACTGCAGATAGAGGCTGTTTTCTGGAACTTATTACCTCTTTAGTGTTTTCAGCTGAGAGCTGCTTATCAGGCTATATAGTTGTGCATATAAAAAATGTTAACATGACCCACAGTCCAGAGCTTTAGCACCCTCTGGCCTAGCACTGGCCTCTGAGAGCCATGAGTTGTGCTCTGCACCCACCTACTAGTGCCAGTCCCAATTCCCCAGCTCCTGATCACCTCCCATTGTGCTGTTCTCCCTGGCCCAGCAATGCTAAGTGCTGTGCCCCTGAATTCCCTAAAGGCTGAGGGCCTTGGCACTTGGCAGTTTCATGTCCTGCTTTCCCCGTGGAGCACAGACACCAGACATGCATGCCATTAATGAGGGAGAGCAAATGAGTCTGGAACCATCTCAGTGCCCCCTTGAGGCTCCCTTTTGAGCGATTTCCCTTGCTGGGCTTGCCTAGTGGGGGAAATTACCTGTTCTAAATACTGCAATGCAGCAGGACAAGCTGCATTTTTAGTGTGCTAAAGGTGAGCCATCAATCCAACCTGCCCTGACTGATACATTTTTTTAAATGGCTTTAATCTCATCTCTTTTAGCTGACCCCTTTTTAAAATACAGCCCAAGGGCCAATTCCAGCTCCTGCTGAGGATGATGAGCATAATTAGCAAGCTGCTCCTTCAGTCGGAGCCAGGTTGGGCCCTAATTCAGTGAAAGGGAGCACTGGCCAAAGTTTTCGGTTCATCCTGTGGGTCAGCATCTCTTGGGCAGAATGGAAGGGGTAGGCAGACACTGGGAGAAGCAGCACCCTGAAGGGACCAGGGTGTTGTGGCTCCATGTGTGTCGCCCTGAGCATGGGGCACATGCAAGTGTGACAGAGCTGTGACAGGGTGGGAGGGCGGCCATCCTGCTGGGCAGGGGACAGTGCTGGGGACAGCACAGCACCCATGCCTTGGGTGAGAGCGATCAGGGCTCACCTCTCAGCACGGAGGTGGGAAAGGGGAACTTAGAAACATGCATCCTCCACACAGCAGCCAATGCAAGCCCGTGTGCACTGGGGAGATACAGGCCTTGGTGATAAATGGTGGTCAAGACGAGTCTCTGTTGTCTTTGTGAAGCTTCCTCCAGATACTCCATACTGGGATCAAGTACTAGAGAACAGATTTTATTAGATTTGGGTTGATTGGGATTTTTTTTTCCTTTCTTACTATGGTGCTGATGTATATGTAATGTTTTAAAAAAAGTCATTTGTAAATATGTTTTTACAGTTCTACAGATATCACTGGGTCTACTATCTGTAAAATATATACATATAAATATATATATATATATATAAATATATATATATACTGTTTGTTTAAAATAGAGTATTTTTATTTCATTCCTTGACTCATCCTTACTGCAGTGGTATTGCACTTCAGATGACATCTAATTACTAATTTGTACTGTATCCCTGACAGCAACTTGCTCCATTTTATTCAGATTTTTCTAGTTTTCTGGTTTTACTTTGTACATTAAGCATTGCTTATTTCCTTTTAAGACCTGTACAGAGTCTGAAAACGTAGAAAAATACCTGATGTTGCTTTTAAACAAAAAGAAACAAAACAAGAACAAACAAAACAAAACAAATACCAAACAAACAAATAAAAGATGGTTATATGAGTCATATACCTGGTGTATATGGATCATGTCTTGCCCCACTCTTGTGCCTCAGTGAGCAATCTTCCATGGAGGGAGGGGAGGGAAGCTGCATGCAGGCAGGTCTGAATCAGCCCTGGATTTTCTGTATGGCTGCATCAAGGCACCTGGTGTAGTTACAGGTGTTAGACCTCAGCAGTAACAGACTGGGTACGGCCCATCCCAGGATGCCCCTCTTGCTCCAGCAGGTTCAGCATCCAGTGAATCCCAGCATCACAGGCAGTCCCAGCAGCTGTCTGTGTGCAGCAGAGCCCAGACTGCTGTAATGAGCTCCTGGATGGGACGTGCTTCACCACCTTCTGCCATAGGGCCCCCTTCTCCAGCAAGGTGGGCTTCCAAAACTTCCTGTGCTCTGAGGAGAGGCCTGTGCTCAGGCAGATGCTGCAGGGAAGTTGGTCCTTAATTGGGACTGTTAGAGGAGGCAGATCCAACCTTTTGTGTTTATTCTGTGCTGGGAGCAAAAATAGAGAGTGGGGAGGTGCTTCCAGGGGAGGGGACAAGATGGAGACGAGGTGGCGGGGGAAGAAGGGAAACGCATAGCTGGACATAGAAGTTGGAGAAAACAGGAAAACTGGAGAAGGATAAAGACACATACTTAGGGTAATTCCCTATCACCTACCACTACAACAGTGTGAGAATTGTGTTGTCAGAAGCCTTTAGGAATGTGCACACAGATCTGTTGGACAGGTATTGG
>JAYDZK010000202.1:10419525-10452200 GCA_034509185.1 Euphonia xanthogaster | reverse complement strand
CTTCAGAGCCATCAGAGACTGGCTCTGTCGGCCATGGTGGAAGCTCCCAGCAGCTTCTCACAGGAGCCACCTCTGTGCCCCCCCTGCTACCAAAAACCAGGCTGTGTCAAATCAACACACTCAAAAAAGCATTTTCACATCTGTCTTCTCCCCATATAAGTAATCACAAGCCATGCTCAAGTGACCCCTTAATCTTTCTCTCCAGTCAGGGCGGCTCAGCTATCTCTCTGTAAGGCCCATATACAGGACCCTTCTTTGTGTTTGTATCCAGGAAGATCCCCTGCTCTCCCACAGGTTTGGGGTTGGTCAAAGTTGTTGGTGAGCTGTAGTGTTTAGTGCAATGGCCCTTTGAGCCAGCAATGTGATTCTCATTTTCTCATGGCATGGAGCCATTCAAGGCATACAATCAATCGGGACCTAGGTTTTTCTACTGAGGAACTAGCCAAGGCAGCTCATTGCATCCAAAGCAGTTTGTTTTTGTATTTTTTTTAAGGATTGAATGGATGCTGGACAAAATAAACTTATTGAGGGAAATAAGAAGATTAAGACAATGTAAGGCCAAATCATCTTTGTCTGTTCAGTACAATTAACCAAAGCAAATCATCAAGGCCACGGTATAATCCTGGCCTAAGCTGTAATGCCGTTTGCCCTTGCTACTGCTGGGGCAGCAGGGCTCTCGTTTGAGGGACCTGGGAGACTCTGGTTATCCACATAGTCATCCACAGGTGGGCCTAGTGTGCAGAACAAGACAGATACCAACCAGGTATCTAAAAACTGCTCAGGAGAGGAATAATCACCAAGGGTTTTGTACCTGCATAGGACTTGCCTTTTAGTTCCCCCCGGTGAATGGAAAGTAGCAGTGTAACTCCAAATTTACATTTTGTGCTGATGGTTTAACAAGAAAGCAGTGCAGCAGGAGTAAGTAAAGATTTTCATAGCTTTTCTTCCCCTCTGTATCAAGTTGTTCAATTCTAACAGGCTAAATTAAATATGACTGAGGTAGTTACAAAGCATGCTTGACTTGCCTTTGTGTGCCTTTTTCTTTGTTTTCATCTTCAGGTAGCATTTATGGTTACTGAGCCAATACCTTTACTCTGAAAACATGGGACAAAGGAGGCTTTCAAAGAACATTGCTCTCAAACATTTATATATTTAAAAAGCCTGTAGAGAAATTGCTGCCTGTATCACAGTGTATGATAGTGCATATTAATTTGCATGGCCTGGCCTAACAATCTGTAAAAAAAATGATCAATTCAACCAAAGCAATTACTTTTTAATAATGTCTTCCTAGGTCCTAGAATTACTAAAAAATAATTTTAAGGTGGGTAGTTCAGTGACATCTTTCAGATTAGATGAGTTGTGGGACTCCTGTGTCCCTGCTCTTTCCTGTATCAATGACTGGGATTAATTCTACTCTTTCGTTGGATTCTCTTGTTTTCCCATCAGTCTATAAAACACTAATCTCTCAAATCTCAACTGTTTAAAACTAGATTCATGACTGGAAACCAGTTCCTGCATTGTTTCAGTTCCTTTTTTCTACCCTGGAGCATTTCTTACACAACTTAATCTTCAACTGACCTGATTCTTTGAATAACTCCTGGTTCTGACACACTCAATCTTGTACTTCTGATGGCTGCTAAGTGAAGCCTGACTTCCATCACTGCTCCAGGGAGGTGATATTGCCCATTAGCACCTTTCTGAGTCAGGACTGGAAGCTCAGAAGAATAAACAGAAGAGCAAACAGCACCAAGAGCTCTTTGTGTTGCATTCAGTTCCCAGGAAAAGGTCACAGGTTGGGCTGCTCTCTGTAGGTGAACTGGTTATAACACGTGCTTGCAGTTCTGGTTTCACAATATTCACCTGAATTCAGATGAACTAATCTGTGTTGGGTTACCCATGCTGGAAAGCTGTGATAGTTTAAATCAGGTCAGCTGGTCAGATTCTTGCACAAGTTTCTCTTTGGGCTTGAAGTCAGATTGCCAGTGTAAATACAACTCCAGGTTGTATAATCTTTTCTGTGATTTTAACTAAGATTAACTAATATAGGTTATCCATCATAAAGAACATCTTTTTCACCTCCCTTCACAGTGTCAGTATCTGTAGAACTCCTTGAGTTTTCAAGACAGTTTTCCGAATAATGTCTGGGTTTTTGGTTGGGTGGGTGAAATCCTTCACACTTTCAGGTTAAAAATCAAAGCAGGCAAGCTGAACTTTGTCAGAAGTTGATGATAAGCACTACCACCAGATAGAAACATTAAGATCACAGGGTATATTGGAGCTGATCTGATGACAGACAAAGAGGATGTGAATTTTCAGTGCTTTTTATTTGCCTTCTGTTGTGTTGTTTTGGGTTTTTTCAATTGCAAGGGTCATATTCTCAAACTTTTTCTTTCTGCTGGGTACAAATGTTTTTTCAGTAGCTGAGGCTCTGAGAACAAATAAATAATCAAGCCACATCAATGGGTTGCTAGATAAGGTGGCAGTGCTATTTCAGAAAAAGGCAGAGTAATTATTTTTAACTTGCTCTAAATCTCATGCTAGTATAGCACAAATGCCTTCCAAATGTGTCGTTCCCAGCTATATGAATCAAAGAAAATAATGTCAAGCATTAAAAAATTATACTGCAGTTTTTGATTGATGCACAGCAAAATGAGCTTCTCAGATTTGCCCCCTTCTAGTCATAGAATAGAACCACTGAGGTAGGAAAAGACCTCTGAGATCCTTGAGTACAACCCTTAACCCAGCACTGCCATGGTCACCACTAAGCCATATCCCCAAGAGCCACATCCACATGCCTTTTGAACACTTCCAGGGATGGTGATCCCCCCACTTCCCTGGGCAACCTATTCCTTGATTCTCGGAGGCATTTCAGCAGGGCATAAAATAAGTCCATTTACCTCCTAAAGAAATGTAACGATGAAAACATAAGATGTAATATCTGATAATTTTGTTGCCTAACATTGCTTTCTTAATTTATTTCAGATACTGAGTATGTGACTTTGTTACTGGAAACAGTTTTTACAGCACTTTCAATCCAGTACTGGTGTATTTGATTTAACAGATTTACTCCCATTTTTGAGGTTTTCAGTTGTGTAGGTGCCTAAATACGATTAAAATCAAAACACAACATGGCTTTGGGGTAACTAACAGCTAGTTAGAAGCTCTGATAATAGTATGGTTCCAAGAAGTCAACAAAAAAAAGAGAATTGAGAACAAATTAGTTTATCCAACAGGGAAAAGTAATCTGTCCCCCTGAGCCAACTCCCTCAAAGACTGCCAAGAGAGTAAACAATGCTCTGGTGAGAAAAATTTTAGGATTTCTCAGAAATTAAATTTGCAGAGCAACCAGTTTATCATAAAATAATTCCCATACTTCAGAACCAGTGGAAACCGCCCCAAACTCCAGTCATGCAGCCCACAGCTCTTTCTTACGTTGCTGCAAGGTGGAAAGAAGAGAGACAGCTGCCACAGCTGCAAGCAAAATTAAATCACCAGCCATGTTCCCAGCAGTTTCTGTGTGCCAACAGGATGTGTGTATGGGAGAGAGTGCATCAGTGAGCAGTAAGGTAAAACAACAGCTGGGAGACTTAGAGTGCTTTTCAGCATTGCAACAAAGGCCTGCCCCGGAAATAAAACAGACTCGCTTCTCAAAACAGGGGTGCAAAATTAGGGCCAGGTTTTGTTCCTGAAAAAGTTCAGCCCTGCCTACTTCTTGCCTGTTTGAAAGCACAGAAAGAACAAAACCAGCCTTTCTTGCCTCTGTGGATTCAGCTGTTCCTTTATCTTTAGATTTCAGTTGCAGCCTCTTTGCGAGCAAAGCCTTTTTGTTCTGTTTTTGTAAAGGGTCTGTGTCCATCACCAGCAGTGCCCCACAGAAGCAGCTGGTGTGGGACACGAGAGGGAGGAGCAGAGCTTTGTGCTGGCCCCACTCTTGATTTACAGATTTTGCTGAGCGCGCATGACGTAGGCTTTGACAGGCAGCACAACAGACAGGAGCAGTCAGCCTGCAGAAAGGAACTGCTCAGGCTAGTTCAAAGGGTAAAACAACTGACAAAGAGAGGGAGGAATGCCTCCCCTCATCGTACTGCCTGGAACACACTTCCTAAAGCTTATAGCCTAGTTTTAAGGCTGGGCATAAGATTCTCTAAAGGGACATTTTTTCATCCCCTAACTAACAGAGAGCTTAATGTCATTAGCCTTTACAATCCCATAAGACCACTGGAACAAAACCAATATAATGTTTATTTTGACTTCCTACAGCTGATGTTAAAGTGAGATATTTCATTGCCTTTCATCAAACTTGCTAATTTTAAGGGCTAACGTAAAAAAGACTCTAAAGAGGTTATTTTACCTTGCCAAATTTTACTTTCTTGGGTGTTAATATTGTTCTTTCTAAAGATTGGGAGAATAGATATACTGTAATAAAAGAAGTTTGATGTTTGTACTTAGTAACTCTTTAATTGCTGATTTAAACCTTTTAATTGCAGTTCTTGGTGTAGTATGGGTTGACTTTCTGACCACACAGTCTCTGTAGTTCTTAGGAGCTGGAACAGAAGTGTTCAAAGTATTGTCACCTTACTGATAGATAAATGTGAAGGAAAACTCTAACAGAGCTGGTCATTTGAAATTTAAAACCACAAGGGCTAAACAATTTAAGGCCGGATGACATTGAAGATGTATTTTTCTTCTGACTTTATTGAGAAGATGCAGATTTCAAGATGGTGATGGACATGATGGACATGCAAAATCCAGCAAAGATTGACATAAAAGGAGGCAGGAACAGAGGCTCTGAGCAGTGAAATGTCATGTAATTCAGAGACACTGGTGGTGTCTGCTCAGATGTAAGTCTGTCCTGTTTGGAAAGGGCGGTATTTTATTGCCTCTTGGTGACCATGCCAAAGAGGCTGGCTCTTCTCTCAGGAGAAGCTGCTGTCAACCAGAACTGCTGTCATGAGAGAGCAGATGGCTGGGGTTGTGAGACCAAAAGCATTTTAAGCATGAAACCAGACTGATCAAATAAGCACTTTTCATGGAATTACACTGCCAGAGCTGTTCAGTTTTTGAATCTGGAAGAGCTGAAAAGAGCTTTGCAAAGGGCAATGCTCAGCCTGTGTTGGGGTGCAACTTCTTGAAGACCAGTCACAAGTGGCAGTGCAACATCTTTTATTCTTGAACACCTCCTAGAAGACAGGCTCTGAAGAACAGAGAGGCTCCTCTAGGTGGAAGGGAAAACATACCTGAACTCTCATATAGTTCACTGGAAATGTTTATAGGGTAAATCAATGCACTACAATGTATGAGGCTGGCTCACATATCAAAATCAGTTTATCTATAGCAGTAGCAGTAGTGGGTTCTGCAGTTTATTAATTTACTTTGCTTTTCAACAATATATTATAAAGAACATGGGCCTGTGTGGCACTGGATCATACCCAGCTTTAAATTTATCAGAACTATGAGACAAGAAAAAGAGGAAGAAAATATGCTTATTCCTTCAATTGTTCCCTCTTTCTGCCTCCTAAATACCATTTGTAATCCATGTCTGGTGTCTTTTCATATGCACTTTGTGTGAGGTTTCAAAGGAAGGACAAATAGTCCATTTCATCCAGTTTGGTTTAAGGTCTGGCTGTCCAGAGTCCCTGTTTTGTGGCAGTGTTACCACAACTGATCTCATTTGTCATCCCCATCCTCTGGGGATGAGCTTGTGCATGATGGCAGCCACGCAGCAAATTCAGAAGGATTAAATAGAATAATAGACAGAAGTTTGTATTTTTCCCTGAACTGCACCTTTTGCGGCCTTGTGTCTCCTCCATCAATATTGTATATAAGTCAGGAAAGAATTGGTTCATGATGTTCCGTCCGGTACTCTCATGCTGCTATCAAGCAGGCTGCAGAGCATGCAAGGCCTAGATGTCAACTCCTTGAGAAAAATAACCCAAGTAGCTGATGTTGTGAGTGCCGTATTTACATGGACATGTTTTAAAAAGAATAAAACCTCTCCAAAGTCCTTCTACCATGCTCCTCCATCTCTCTCTCCAGCCAGGAAAGCCCCACTCTGGTTCAACTCTTCCACACTGGAGCAGGGTTTGATCTAAGTGCTTCTGAAGCAGCCACATTCCCAGGCTGAACACTTCATCCTGGATTGGCTTCTGTCTGTCCTGGCTGTCCTGGGCTCTTTTCTTCACCCCCCCTTGGCACAACTGCCATTTCTTCCCTCGGTCTCCACAGCCTCACCCTGCCAGCTGGAAGCTCTGCCCTCTTCCCCTTTCCTGCTCCCTCACCCCACAACATGCCCCCTTTCCCCTGATGGATGCCAGCTCAGCTTTCAGAGCAGTTGTACCAGGAAGCTTTGTCTGCTCCTGAGCAGGGGAGGGGGTGCCCTGGATGGGGTCTCGTGTTGCTTGGCAACCTCTATCTCTCTCCTCCAACATGATTTTCCCTCACAGTGTCTGCTGATGCAGGCACAACAAATGACAGCAATACTACTGAAGCAGTTGTTCCTGTCGCTGTTTACTCGTTATTTATGGTTATTGTCATGAAAGGATTTGTAAACATTTCTTCACTTCCTTCCTCCATCAAAACAGATATCATTTTATGCTTCTGTAGCATGCCTACATAATTAATGGATGGTCACTGCATTTCAGTGTATGTGACATACAGTTTTATTGGTGGTTTTTTAAAGTGGTTCCTGGTTCTGAGTGCTTCTATTTTTCAGCCCCAAATTGAGACATACAAGGTTTGACATGCAGAAGTGAAAAAATCCAGTTGTAAGCAAGTCTGCCTTAACTACCTCAAATTGTGGTTCTTGTGTTTAGGTGCACATATACCTAAAAAAGGCTGCTCTGAATAACTTTCTGTCCCCTTCAGGAGGACACTAGATCTAACACTGAGATTTCAGAACAAAAATGCTTCCATGAGCAGAGATAAAGCTGCCAGGGTGTTTCCTGTTTGCCATTTCCTCCCCCGCATTCACCACTTCCAGCTTAGTCTTTCTGGTTTGCATTTGTGGGTGCACCAAAGAAGACACACCGTTTCCCTTATCCCTTTTCTCCAAACGAGCACAGCAAGAAAGCCAGACCCCATGTGTTTTCTGATCTTACAGTGAAAATGCTGCTGAGGCCTTTCTTTACTTAGCAAACTATAGTCACTCAGGACAGACCTGGAGAGCTTCATGCATGCTGCTGGCTAATTACACACTGCCAGGTTTTCTACTGGGCCTTGATTCAGCTCTAGATAGGATTTATTCCCTTTGTTAGTGCCAAGTGACTCCCGAGCTTGTGACAATATCTGGTAGACAAGGGAAAACTTAGTTTTCTGTTGTAGGGGTGCTCTGCAGTGCCAGACTCAGATGTACATCTGCCATTGCCCTCTGCTGGGGCATGCCAGAACTACTGGTGTGGCCTTCTGGCCACGGGAACTCAGAATTTCCCGAGGAGAAGCCTCTCCTTTATTCTACAAAATTACTGCTTTGGGAGCTCAGGATGCCTGGCTGGCAAGCGAGATTTGTGGTTTTGTTCAGCAAGTGACTGTCACACAGAGTCAGTTTGTTACTATACTACTTAGACAGTATATTTAGTTATTGTTTGTATATTTATAAACAGTTGGAATTGGATGCAGAGATGCTTTCTGACCACAGCTCTGCAGCATATTGCCTGCACGACATCCACCCACTTATCTTCATACTGAGTAGAGACAATTGCAACTCTTAGCCTAAAAGCAGTTAGGTGGTGATCTTGAATCCATTTAAAGATCTAGTCTTCCCACAACCAGCCTTATTGAGGACAGCATTTTTGAAATGGCTTTTTGGAATTAAGACCTTTGAAAGGCCTTGAAATTAAGTCCTTTACAGAAACGAAGGCTCAGTTCTGAGGCACTACCTACCTGCAAGGAAGGGGCATCTTGCATTTCTGTGAGATTGCACCAGTAGAGAAGGAAGAGGAGACTGTGGACCTGCTGGTCCTCAGAGAAAGAAAACAAGCTCCAAATCAGGCACACTTAGCCTAGGCAGGTTGGTTGTTTAGGAGGGAGTTCTCTGAAATCAAACCAGAATAAAAGTGATCTGCAGTAATGACCCACTGTCAGCCATTTCTTTCCTGAATCTACACTGACCAGGAGAAAAGTATATTCTTTATGAGTTTTTGTTTCTTTTACCCTGTGCCCTTTCTAAGCACAGACTGCTCCAGAGCCAAACAGAGATCTGAGAGAGTTTCCCAGTTCGACCTGCTCAGCAGTGGCTGTGGACATGCAGGATGCTGGTTGGGTTCCATAGCTTGCAAATCAGGAGTTTTGTGGAACTCTGAAAAGAGATTTGAAGAGTGCTTTGAAATCCTTGCATGAGCATAGCTTGGCCAGGGGTAGTTTTCAGTCTTATTCATCTTGAAAATCCCTCTGTGTTTTCTGGTGGAAACAGAATTGGAGCAATATCAGTTTAACACATAAACCTGATAAGTGGATGCTTCCAAGAATTAAACCATGTAACAGGGGAGTGCAATTTCCCTGTCCTCACCTCGGTCCCTGTCTGAATCAGCTAACATATTGTGGTGACTGACTTTACTTTCTCAACTCAGAGATGATATTGCAGAGTACAGAATTATCAGGGTAAAAGCCATTCCAGTTGCAGAAAGGCCTTATTACTCTTTGAACAACTGAAATGTTTCTTGATACAGTTAATTTAGCCAGCTCTGAAACAAAGAATGTAGAAATAGGTGGCATTGACTTAAGATATTTATTTTTAGGTAATGCTTTTTGTTCCCTTTCTCAGCATAAGAACTACTTTCATCTTCTTCAGAGACATAGTTATAAGTATCTTCCACTGAGATCTGAGGTGCCTCTGAGATGAGGGTGTAGCACTTCTCCCTGCTGTACACAGCAATCACATTTCCTTCCATCCCACTCTCTCCTCTGACAGAAAAAAACCCCTTCATCTTGCAAAATCCATTAGTTATTTTCCTGAGGAGTAAAAGGATGCATGTGGAAAACTGCATTATTATTATGTGCTGTATCAATATGAAATAGAATGTCCCATTTCTGCCTGTGCCTTACACATTTCACAGTCCTGGATCTCAGTGGCCTGGTTCCTCTTTGTGCAATCAGTAAGATGTGTAAAGCGTGTAAAGTTCTTGCTCTCCTCTGCTTATTGGTGCTTTCACATGGAGTCCTTGCCCATGGCACTTCAGACATGACAACACTTTATTTGTCAATGTGTCTTATGGAAAGGACCAAGCAAGAAAGAATCAAAGTCTGTCAGTGGCAAATTTACATGCTGCTCTCCAAATATGTGACAAACCCTATAAAGATTTGTAACCCGTTGTTCCCCTAGAGAAGGGCCAAGGCTCACCTTTTGGTCGATTTTCTCTGATAGTTACTGTTCCTTTAGGAAGCCTTGCTCAGATAATCTAAAAGAAAAATGACTGGAGAAAGTAAATAGAGCAATAAATAAATAAATTGGTGGGGTAATGCCTACCTGACAAAATCTGGAGATGCATGTAGGGAAGTAGCATTTCCTATTAACTATCTTAACTTTCAAGTGCATCAACATATAAATTGTGCTTAGTTGCCCATGGGCATGACTGAATAAGCAGTGTTGTAAACGACTCGTAACCTGAAATAAGCACAGTGTGACAATGGACAGAGAATATCAGAATGTACTTCAAGTTGTACAGTTTCAGCATTATTCATGATTTAGGAATGTTCAAAAGGAAACAAAAGCATTTTAGATCATTTTGGAAATGTGTCCATTTTAATTTTCTTATGGTCATTGTTGGGATGTTACTTCTTAACCAAAATTTAATTTTTCTGGCGTTGGCGGTTAAGTTTCTTCAAGGAATTTTCTTCCCATTTGTTGTCATGGAAACGGCAAATGGATGTCGATTAAGAGACAATACCTTGGCATACCCTTCAGATTATCTTGGGGGAGGGGGGCAGGGAAGGAGTGTGGTTTTGGCAGTTTCTTAGCTGGAGGTGGTCCAGTCTTTGCCTGGCTTGGAGAGGCGATGGTTGTGGTGCTGGACTTCTCCTGCCCAGGGGTTCAGAGCTGCTGTGAAGTTTCCCCATAGCATGTATTGGCAAGGCCACTGCTTACACTGAGCTGTCATGGACTGGGACTCCCTCTGCAGCACCCACCCTCGCTGGGAGAGATCCCCACCATCTGTGTGGGTGCTTCCAGGGGAAAAGACTGGGCCCACACCTTCTCTCTCTCTCTCTCTTTCTGGAGAGACCACCTCCCAGCTGCTGGTGGTCTGGAACCTCGCCAGTGTGCCCATGGCCAGGATACCACACTGTGCAGGTGAGAGTGCAGGGAAAGGGAATCCCCCACCTTCCCTCTCTTCCCGGGGCTGCCATAACCTATAACCCCCGGGGAGGCGCAGGGCTCGCGCTGGAGCTCCCCCTGCGGGCGCGGGGGGTCCCTGCAGCCCCTCTGCCCCACCGGGAGCCAGCAGCGCCCCCTGCTGGCTGCGGGCCCAGCTGCGCCAAGGGGGAAGCGCACGGCAGGAGGGAAAAGGATGTTACGGGTTCTGGGCATTTCTTGTTGCTGCTGTTGTTGTTGTTTGTCTTCCTATATATGCATATATATTCTGTTTATCTTCATATATATACAATATATATATATTCTAGTAAAGAACTGTCATTCCTTTCCCCATATCTTTGCCTGAAAGCCCTGTAATTTCAAGGTTATAATGAATTGGAGGGAGAGGGTCATCTTTTCCATTACACGAAGGTTCCGACTTTCCTTGGCAGACAGCTGTCTGTTAAAACCAGGACAGCTAGCTTAGCATTATTTGAAGATTTCAGTTCAGATTTTACATGTTACTTTAAATCCCACATTTCCCTGAAGGAGAGCAGGGAGGGCCCAATTCTTTAATGGGCAAAACAGGTTAATATTACAAACAATTGTCTATTTTGAAATTAAACCAATAATTCTGCATGGAGAAAAATATTTTAATGGACTTAAAAATGCAAAAATTTAGTTTTAAAATAAATTAAAAATTGGGTTTTCCTGAAATAGTTTTACTGCTAAAAGCACACTAGTGAAAGTACTAACATCAGTGCTAAAAAAACAGGTATTAAAATAAACATATTTCTTTGTTAAATCTATGCTTTTTTGTATTTTTGACTTTGTTCTATTAATTATATAAAAATATCAAGGATGTAGTATATTTATGAAAAATTGTGTCTTTCCCGACTATAAACTTTGAATAAGGTAGTTTGTATTAAAAGATAATGGGATAATTGTATAAAAGACAACCAAAATATTGTATCAACACAAGTCATGAATTATATCAGATCCACTTTCTTTTAAACTTCGTGGACAACTTCTCTGTAAAGGTTTAATTCAGTTCCCTTTCTTTCCCATGATCCAAACAATGTCAATGTGACAATGTTCAATACTCATTCTTTTGAGACCACCTGCCTTTTAAACAGAAATGAACAAGTTAGCATTTTTGGACTACAGACATGCTGTTGAATACATGAAGTACTGGATAAATCCATACATTGATTATTGTATTTTGTATAGTTGGCAAGGCATTGAATTTAAGACAGCAAATAAATTAATACACCCCATTGCTTTCCCTCTTTCTCTTGCCTGTGGTTGCACACTCCAAGAATGAAGTGAGGCAAAAATTGGAATTAAAAAAAATACACATCTAAAGAAAAACAAGGTAGTCAGCTATAATCCAAATTAAACCATTACCTGATACAACCTGGAATATTATCATTAGGGTGTTGAGCTGACCCTGCTTGAAAAGCACAAGGAGCCCTGCCTTTGGCTGAAAGGCCTTTGATACCTACACAGCATACCACTCTAACTGAAACCAACAATCTCATACCCTCAGGGCTCTGACATGGGGCATAAATTTGCCACAGTTGTAGTTTATAAATTAGCATCATTATTATACAGTGATAAGAGAAGAGGGCCACTTGGCCTGCTCCCTCCCATTTAAAAGTGTTTATTATGCACAGACAGGCTCCTTGTTTGATGCTAATGGACAGCATCTCTTTCTGCTAACTGAAATATCCATTTTGGCACCAAAGTAAGTACTTCCCATTGCTCTTTCCAGGCTCAGGTTTTATTTCCTTGCTAATCTGAAGAACTACTCTTGAGTCATGTGGGCAAATCCTCTCCTGCTGTAAACCTCTGAGCCTATGCTTAACATAGAAATGAATTGAATGAATTGGACAAGGAGCTAAAAGGAACCTGGTGGAGCCTAGGAGAGACTCATAGAGGCTCCATGTATGCCGTAGGTGTGTTACAAGACTGCTGGCCTGGGCTGGGGAGCCATGGAGTGATAGTTAAATCTGCTCCCCAGCTCCTTGTTTCCAGGAGGAAGGTCACCAGACACTTTGTTTGCCTCTCTTGCACACTGTCTTCCAAATAACCCACTTGGGGCCCAAGAGGCTGATTGCCAAGTGTTGACACTGCTGCATGGCCATCTCTGAAGCACCATTTAGTCACTGTTCCTTATTTGTGCTCAAGCTTGTCCTCAGATGCATAGCTGCAGGGGGGAAAGTGAGGAGATGCTCCTCAGCCTGCAGCTCTGCATGGGGCCAGTCCAGAGCCCCATTCCCTGCATGCTTCTGACAGAGTTGCTCCTTTTGTACCATCCAGAGGGAGGTCTCAGGTTCACTGGCATCATTAATATTTACTGGTTCAACTGAAGGGACAGGGCTCATGCTTCCTAAAAATCAGCTTGTCCTTCAATGCCCTCTGGTGACAGGAACTAATTAGATGCCACTGCTCTTACTGACTCCAATTGCAAAACACTTAGGTAATTTTATTCCTATTAAATATTTCAGGCAAATACTGAGATTTAACACAAACCAAAACCACTAGTTTGAATAAAACCCTCCTCGTGTAATTGCTAGGAGTTGAAAAATAAGCACCCTCTTAGACACACGATAACTTAGGGAATCTCCAAAGCTTATTAGGCTGAGCCCTTAAATACTTTAGTCCTGATCCTTACTGCAGAGAAGTACACTTGTAAGTGTGTGTATGTGTGGCTGCATGGCTGCAGAAATGCCTTGTGACCTTCCATGCCTAATCTCCTAGGATGGAAAAGCAGTGACCCCAAAAGACTTTAGGAAAACAGGTTGCTGAAATAGTCACAACAACTTGCATGTGCTGGCGTGCAACTTCTGTCCTCTGCCTGTCAGGGCTCGTGTGAGTGAAGGCACAAGGCAGCCAGGAAGCAAGAGGGAGGCCAGGGGGCAAGGCAGGTCACCTTAATTTGGTATTTGAAAGTCTGTCTGCCTCATAAATGTATGGACACTTTTCAAAAGACTTAACAGGAATGGCAACATGTGACAGCTTATGCACTAGCTCTTTCTTTCTTTGGGTTTTTTTCTGTTGCCTGACTTTACTGTTGCACCATTGTGATTTTAGGGAAGCAGGTAACAACACTGAAATGCTCAGTAACTGGTGAAAAAATATTGAAAATAAGCAGGTCAGATTTTCATTTGATGAGCTTAGTGACCTTCTGAGTGTATATTTTTTAATTGTTTCTTCTATTATTTGCAATCTCTATTCTTCAAAAGCAAGCCCCATAGGAATAGCACATGCTTTAAAAACAAAATGCTCCAAGAACGCTGCCATCGACTGAAAGCCTACAGCTTAGTTACTAACCTATGATAACGAGAGTTTGTAATTAAAACTACCAGCAGAGCCTTGATTACCGAGGGGGGATGTAGGTTCTAGTATAATTTAATAAGGTCCTTGGGCATGCAGATCTGCAGCCCTTAGTTACTGCCTCCAGCAGCACAGAACTGTGCTGTACCTCTGCAGGCCCTCTGTGCCTGTAGCCAGCACCAATTGCCACTCACTCCTGCCTTTCCCCAGCAGCAAACCATGTGAATGCCATGCAGGATTGCAAAAGCATACCCAGGATTGTGCTCCGGCCTCCACCCTGTGGGACACTGGCAGTGTGTGTGAATCTGTGGTAGCTGACTTTCTGCACCCTAATAAGGAGATCAGGAGCTCCAAAAGTGACACCAACCTTCCTTCTTTCTGCTAGCAGAAGGTTCTGCCCAAGACAGGTGCATCAAAGAACATTTTCCTTACCTGTATCAGAGCATGCTCAGAGGAAAGAATGGCCAGAGCAAGCTGGCCATTAGGGTGTGCATAGACTTACCCCTCCTGCATGGTCAGTGTTAGGAAAATTAATTCACAAACACCAGAGGTTTATGTCCAAAAAGGAGACAGAGGAGTCCTTTTACTTTGTTTGAATAAAGGGAGAAGCCATGAGGCATTGCCCTGGGGTCTCTCAAATTTTTGGAGGGCGCAGCCTCCCTTTTTTTCCTAATTTCCCGGCCCCATTTCCCTTCTCTCTTTCCCCATTGGCTGAGGTACTTGAGAGGTACAGACTTCCCGATACACCTGGTACCGAAGATTTCCCTCTAATGTACAACCCTTCCTTTTAATTTTTAATTCTTATGGAATTTAGGCGTTTTTCTTCCCCGTTGTTTCTTTCATCTTTCAATGCCTAATTTCATTTATCAGCAAACCTAAAGTTCATTTGTAAAAGCAAATATCTTTTTCCATTCATCAATCAGTGGAATCCTTCCTATTGTTTCTTTTATCTCCCAGTGCTAGTTTTATCTACCAGCAGACCCACACCTTGTTTGTAAAGACAAATCTGCCATTCCTCTAAGTCAAGGTTTGCAATATCCCATATTTGTGCAGTGGCCTTTCAAACAGAACTCTTACCTCCACCTCCCAGAACAGCTCCTTTCATGCCATCAGAGCCCTCTTCCTGCTCCAGGGGTTATCAAGCCAGTTGCCTTGCATTTTGTACATTAAATAGCCTTTTCCTGTAGCCATGCATCTCTCTAACACTGGAACTTCAGAAATAAAGACAAGAGCTAGGCATTTTATGAGCTTTTTAGAGGAAGGAGATCCACCTTAAAATTGAGCTGGGCATAAGTAAGGAGCATGATATAAACCTGTGCAGATTACCTCACCCCTGAGCAACAGAAGTCAATCTTTTGGAAAAGATGGGCGCCTGTTTATTACAAGCAATTACAAGCAATGGTCATAATCCTTTTAGGATATACATGGAGAATGACTCAGATCATTTGATGAGTTATACTGCTAGCTCTCCCTGATGCACTGGCCCAGCAGAATTACTAATGCTGGCCCTAAGCTCTCAGAACAGGAGGGTATTAGGGCAGCATTTGGGTGAGCTCATGGTAGCAGGCAACTAATGGGTTGGGGCAGACCAAGGTAAAACTGGCAGCATGTGAAAGCTCACAGGGGTTTGGATCTCCCTTAGCGGGCATCTGCCTACACCATCTTTCTGTGCTCTTTTGGTAGATCTGCAGAAAAAGCTGAGAGCTTCTAATATTCTACCAATACTTCAAATTACAAGGCTGAGGAGCTGAATGCTTTACAGATTAATTTATCTTCAAAGTAGGTATGTGAATGGGATCTCACATCTTCACATCTACAGAACACGTGAGGTATGGAGAGAGAGAGAATAATCGTTTTCCAGTCAGTGAGAAGCATGTTAAGCTCAAGACTTTGTTCAGGTTTGCAGAAGGGTTAAGCTCAGGCTTAACAGAAATACTAGAAGTGATTTACTTCTGCACAAGTAGACATCAATGGCAGTTAAGTAGACCTGAATTAGGGCAAAATGTTATGGAAAGCATTGCCTGAAATGCCTTGTAGCTGGCTCTCCAGGGGGTCTGTCACACAGCGTAGAATATATCCTTCATCAAAGGAGCATTTTGTCTGCCCTCAGGTCCAGTGATACCACCAACCTGGCATTTCAGAGGAAGAAAGAATTTGCCATCTACATTTTTAATTAGAGTTAACCCAAATTCTGAGTTATTTTGAGCACTGTCTCTGTGCAGGTGGATGTGTGGATGTCCTTGCTAACAAGATAGAGGTACTCTAAGCAGAGGGCTTATTTTAATGTCTTTTCTTTGCAAGCTTCTGTGCAAACTGCTCAGAATGCAGCCCTTCTGTCAGCACTAGATGTGTACATATAAAACATTTAGTGCTACACTGGCAGCAGCATCTGGAAGCATCACTATTAGGAACAAAGTAGGAGTGCTCTCAGCAGGTAGCATGCACAGCTGCTTCACAGCAGTGGCTTTAATTTTCTACTGTTGCAGGGCATAGCTGACCTAACATTAACTGTGAGTTTGCACAGTGGCAGGACAGCCCTGACAATGTCAAAACAAGGCGGGAATATCGAAGGAAAAAACTGGCAGGGAAAATTCTACCCCATATGGGTTGGTGTGAGGTAGTTTGCTCGAAGACTTTTTGGCTACCTCAAGGTGGGAGCAATGGGAGGGCAAAAGCAGATCCCACTTCTGTATGATGCCAAATAAATTGTGTGCTGTTGAGGCCTGTTTTCCACAGCAGCGCAGAGTTTAAGCTGTGACAATTCTACATGACTGGTGTGCCGGTGACTAGAACCAAAAAATCCAGCTCTTCACATGGGGTCTGTGAACACAGCTGCAGCCACGCACTGTGAGGATTCACAGCTGCAATTAGAACCCCCATATGGCCATGACTGTGTATGCATCAGACTTTCTAGTTCATTTTAGCCGGGTTTGTAGACCAAAGATTAAAAGGAAACTTACAGGTTCTTAGTTTCTTCCTGCAGCACCATTTCAAATGCTAGCCATGACTCTACAAATATCTGGAATAAATTACTTTCTTTCCGTTGAGGTCTGAATAGCCTGTACATCAGTGAATTGAAAGGATGTGATTAAGAGTGAATTTTGCACTACGCTGAACCTTGTCCTTCCTTCTCTTTAGTTAGCAAGCCAGACTACCTTCTGTAAAGACTAGTCCTTTTGACAACCAGCAAAAAGGGAGGGAAATATGTAGAGATAAATAGTTTAAGACTGAACACTTGGATGCTATGAAACTTTAAATAGTGGCACAACTGAGTATACAACTTTTATCTATCATTAGCTGTCCTTAAAAGGATAGGGTTATAAAAATTTGATTTTCTATAGGAATAGATGTTTGGAATGTTTCATGCACACACTTATGTCACATTACTTAGATCAACAGAAGATGCAACTACTAAGCATCCCCATCTGCTTCTCAACTGAAACAGATTATTAAAAATCTCTGTGGTAGAGCTAAGAGCTTAAAAGAATTGTATTCAGATGCTTGTACACATATACAGATTAACCATGCCAGTTATTCATCCTGTGTGACATCAGGTTGCCATTCTGTTCCTTGCTGCAGTATCTGTCGACAGATGTGATTCCTTACATCCCACTCCACTCCATGGCCGTGCACATACACAGCCATTGTTTCTACACCATGGTCTTGCTATACCACTGCAAACTTGTCAGCTGGGTCTCCAGAGGGCAAGCACTGTTCGGTGAAAGTGTTAACACAATCTAGTCACACAAGATTTTGTCCCTCCATCACATCTTGACTGAGTTTGCCTTTATACATTACACATACATCCTCAGGAAGGAGGAATCTTATTTCTCTCTCCTCTCTCTTTTCCTCCACTGTCTTCTCAAACACCTGTGCATTGCCTTGTTTATTTTTACAGCTGGTCCATGCAGTGACAGGCCAAGGATGAGAAAAACTTCCTCCACCTATAGCCTCATGGTCTCTGCATCGTGACACATCTTCTGAGAAACAGCAGGACATTCAGTGCAAGGAGAGAGTTTGTTGGGGCTGTAAGCCAATCACATGTACTGGCACCTTCAAAGGAGCATCAGTCTGTCTCTCCATTCTCATTGGCTGGTCCCAGAAGTACAAATCATTCCCAGAAATTATAATTGGTACCAGTTACTGAATCATGTTTTAATGGAAAGCTACAATTAACTCTGCACATCCCTCAGAGAGACCAGATTGCAAAACTGCAAGCAGACAGGAACTCGTCTTGCTGTTAACAAGTGTTAAAGTTTCTAATTTAAATTTAGTCATGCTTTTTACAGTAGGTAAGTCCAGCATTATTTGTGTGGATCAGTTTGGCTTCCTCACAGGCTGACAAAGATGCTTACACAATTGAAATCAAAATCTCTGAGTAGCGCAGGGGGGGTCACAGATGAATGAGGTGATAAAAAAATCACACAGCTCTGTGCAGCACACACATGCTAACGAAGGTTTTACAGGAAAACTTCTCATTTATCATAGCTTCAGAAATGAGATCCTTCTAGCAGACATATCTAGCAGACTTTTAACTTTAAAAGTCTTCAGTCAGTGCTGAAACTTAATCTTCACTTTCAGATGGGCAAATAAATATTGGCAAGGGTGTTGTAGAAACAAACAGCAAGGTCCGAGAGTCTCTTTGGCCTTTTTCCTTTACCAGGGGATTCTTCTGAATTCTTCAGGGATTCTTCCCTGAAATGCTGGGATTAAACTCTAGCACACTGTATCTGGAGCTGTGCTGCAGCCCTGGAAGCAACTCGAGTACTTGGCTGAGTAACAGGCAGGTGCTGTGCAGAAAAAGGGTCATCCACAAAGCTGGAAGCTGGGAATAAAATGGGCATATGCCTTATTAATCTTCTTTTAGCCCTCTGCTTTTAAAATAGCTCAAGATGAGTTGAATTAGGGGTAGGTAGGTTTGCCTCTGAAAGATGTATCTTTGGCATTGTAGCACCCTAGGAGTGCAGGTCAGTGGCTCCATCCCATCAGCAGGTATGTTCTCTGACATACACACACCCACACACACACGAGCACGTGCACACACACGCACACCCTCTCTCTCTCTCTCTCTCTCTCTCTCTCTCTCTCTTTCTCAAGATCCTCAGTCGTGGTTTTGGGACTGAAGGGACACGGAGGATTAATTTATGTGTCTGCAGTCACTGCTAAATAGATGAGAGTTGAGGAAAATAAGACAGCTGCAGTAGAAAGGAGGTTTTAAAACTTTTGTGTGATTTTTCCTACCAGGAAGAAGGCCCCAGAGAGGGAAATGAAATAACAGTTTCTGACTGTCAAGTACTTTTCCATAACCATGTGTCGAAAGCTTGTCTGCCATATGAGCTCTAAGCCAAGGCTGTGGGATGTGCATGATTATTTCTTAAGTGCCAGACACTGACTTGGGTTGGAGTAATAGTTGCATACATTTATCTCTCTGCTATTTTTTTTAAATAAGAAATCTCAGGGGACCCTTAAGGTAATAGAGGGCAAACTCACTCACTGATATGCCACCCAATGTCTTTGCGGACACCTGATATTAAACTCAGTGATCTGTACAGTAACACAACCATCTTTCTAATCCTTAATCTCTCCAAGCACAAGTGGGACTGGCAGTGACCTGAAGGACTCCAGCTTTCACTGCACTACTGTCCAGAGGCTTGCAAAAGCAAAGGCTGCAAGACTGTTCAGGCTTGCAAATGGCACATCACTGGAAAACTAATGCAATGTTATTCTGAGAGAGAAAATACCAAATATCAAACCCCTACTCAGAGAAATTACATGAGAAACCACTATGTGGAGCCAGCCACTAATTATTTGGCAGATGAGAAAACTGGATTCAAACTAGTTGTTACTTAAATTTCAGGTGCCCGTGCTACCCCACTGGCTTTTGCTTTACCTATCTCAGAAGTCTAGACATGATGCATTTTGCTGTAACTCAGATGCATAGAACCACCAGTGAACTTAGTAAAGTGATGCTGTGAAGACAAAAAGACACATCCTTTCCCTGTAATGTAGAGAGAAGTCTCCACCAGAGTTGCTATGATTCCATCTACCTTATTTCTTATTTTACTGCCATCTAGTCTAATATCTTGTGGCCTGTGAAAAGAGTACTACAAGTTTCTCAGACTAAGCAAGAGAACAGAGTGTAGCTCAGATGTCATTACTGACAACATGCTGGGGTTTGTGGAGTTCATCCAACGGACGCAGAGCCTCTTTAGCTATTAGATTAGGATAGAATTTGATTTCGAAAACAGAATAGCTTCTAGGTAGCGTGTATATGCAAAGGGCTGGGAAATATGATAAACTTCTTCAGTCTCAGGCATGGCAGGCAATTCCAAATGTTACAGAAGAGGACAGTAAGAAATGCACACACCAAGAAAACCTTACGTGTTACACAAGACTTTCTCCACTGATCAGCCATGAGAATTTATGGACTAAAAGTTCAAACTCTGCTTTGCACTGAACACTTTTCTCACAGTTTACTCCTGTCTTGGTTTGAAAAGACAGGTGTCTGCTAAGGAAGGCAGGAGCCTCTCTTGAAATGGAGAATGTAAACCCCCTCCCTCCAAATTATTATAATTTTGAAAATTAAGGGGCTATCATGCAAAGATATAGGAATAGGAATAACAGTTCTTTATTAGGAAAAAAAATACAGTAGTAACACTGACAGAGTCAGAATACGACCTGACACCCTGTGGGTCAGGGTGTTGGTAGCAGTCCCATTAAATGGTGGCTGCAGCCCTCCTGCAGTGACACGTGGAAAACTGAGCCTGCCGAAAGGGTGTAGTTTTTCTAGGAAGGTCTAGTGATGGTGTAGATGGGCCTGGTCTTCCTCTGGGAATCCAGAGGAAAAAATGGCTGATCCTCTGGAAATCCAGTGGGAAAAGGCTAACTCTGATGTTCCAAATCTCAGATTATATCCAGGTAGGAATGCTTGTCTCCTCCCCCTGGGCAGAGCATCTCACAATGGATGATGAAATTTTATCAGCCATGCAGTGACACTCAATGGCCCATTAACAGAAGATATTTCCTGGAGGGAGGATTGGTTGTGGAAGAGATAAAGCAAACTGCCCCACCTGGTTTTAACAGGTGGCAACAGAATATACACCCCCAGCCACATCCTGCTACCTGAGACAATGGGACAAGTACTTTTACAGTGCATCCCCTGTCCAACCCAAAATATCATAGGTAGTTAGTTATCTGTTCTCAGATATAGTATCAGGCTCTTTAGTCTCTCACCTGATACGGAATATAGCAAACAGTAATGGTGGGACACACTCAGCATTTTCTTGTTCCCATGGGAATTTGTCCACACACACTGTGCGTCCAAAAATCAGTTGCCTCATGTAGTGTGTATAATTTCACAGTCATTACCCTTGTCCCACTCCAAGTGCAGGCTGTTGTCTTTATATGTGTGTGCAGAAACTTTTGGTTTTATTTTCCTTATCCTACATGCCTCAGAAATCAGCTGTGCCATTGAAACGTCTCTGAATCATGTCAAGGAATGCATCCTGAAGTTGCCTACTAGCTCTCTTTGGCTAGCACTGTACCTCCCAGAAGTAGGCACACATTGTCTTCTCCCACACATGAATCTCGCCTTCCACTTTGACAAAGAAACTGTTCCTGGCAGTCAATCACAAGCTGCTTTTGGCAATAATATGCTGTTTATGCACCTCTGCTCTAAGGGTCAGGCCATGCTGGTGTCACATATAGATCCAGTCCTATCTAATCCATCAATTTTTCTTTCTTACACCTGTTAAATTACATTACTGTAATTTTTGTGTTATGTTTCTCTAACTTTAATGTGAATTATTTCTTTCTATGTTTTTTTATCGTGTTGTGCCTTGGAGTTGTTACAGTATGTACATTATTTTTGTTTTCACTCCAGGCTGAGAGCAGTAAACTTTCAATTGGGCAAAAAGGTTTCAGGAGAAAAATCCTCTGCACCTTGACATTTTCTTCAAGGTTCCTTGAGCAACATTTTGCTTATAGCCTTGAAAATTAAGCAGCAGCAACAATTTTGTTTCATATCCCCTTAAATACATGACCTTTTCTAGGATCTAAGAGTGAGGCTTCCTAAAAGAGGGCTCCGACTGTAACTGCTGCAGTTTGAGGTCTTGCCTTTCCCTTCTGCAGGGATTTAGAGACCCTGCTGCCTGGGGAATGAGATGCAGTTTTTCAGAACCATCTTCATCTGGTTTTCATCCCAGAGCTACCTGTTATTTACTGAAACAGATGAAATGTCAATGGTGAGTGAATATGCCTTATAGCTCCCAGGGAGGTCTTTCCTCAAACATCTGTGCAGATATCTCAGAAGGTAAACATCTAACAAGTGTGAGTTCAAAAACTTGCTGTATAGAAGTAGCCTCTATTAAAAATAACAGTAAAAATAACAGAAAAAATAAGAGTAGAAAGTAGCTTTCCAAAAACTATAGGTAACACAGAATCCAGATTTGAAAGATGAAATGCCTATGAAGCCTAGGCATATCTTTCAGATACTTTGAAATGCTTTCAGGCAAGAATATCAGCTGATGGATCATTAGTAGACAGAAAAATGTTAGCTGGCAGCAGTCTGATAAGCCTCACTATTCAGCAAAAAAGAGAAAAGCACTTCAGGAAAACAAAATCCCTGCTAAAAAATCCTGAAAGTGTGTAAGCTGGAACATAAGAATGGACATACCAGAGCAGACCAAAGCTTAGTGTTACATCTCCTGCAGTGCCATTGATGTAGGCCAAGCTGAATGATACAGCCAAGCTGAACTTGGAGCAACATTTCCTCCAGTGTTCCTCAATCTTTCATGGACATTTATCTCACCTGTCATACTCCATAGTATAGAGTTGGTATCTCCATAACAGGCTCCACCACCTTTTAGGACTTCAGGATGCCATTAGCTGCTAGAACATTGAAGTATATGGCCACAGTGCTGCTTTCCCTCATATTTTTACAGTTCATAGCAAGAAAGAACTATTGTTTAGTTATCTTGTCTGTCTTTTTCATTTAATGAATGGATTTAATTGAATGCATTATTTTCAGCCTGCTTGAATTCTATGGAGAAGTTTTCTGCTGCTGAGGGGCCTTCCTATCTTTGGGACTGGTTTGGTAAAATGACATTATTTTCATAGAATCATAGAATGGCTTGAATTGGAAGTGACCTTCAAGATTTTCTTTTTCCAACCCCCCAAAAAGCCACACACAGCATCTAGGACTCCAACAGGCAGGGACACCTTTCACTGGACCAGGTTGCTCAGAGCTCTGGCCAACCTGGACTTAATTCAATTTAGAATAAAAATATACATGCCATATTATCATCAGACCTACTATTTGATTGCAGTTTTTGGGAAAACCTCCTGGTCACTGGGGGCATCATCTGCCAGCTCACATTAGGCAAGACACCTCTGTGAACACAAATCTAAAAAGATCAATGTGCACTCTGCAAAATCATGCTGATCACGTTGTTCAAACAAAAATAATAAATCTTCTCATTATGAATAATGGTGTGAAAGGTGGAATGAATGTCTTGGCAAGATGGCAAATGACTTAAAAAAGAGCAAGCTGGGAAGACTGCAAGAATGTTCTCATACATTGTGTCAGCCTCATGTTCTTCCAAGTGTTTTAAATAAGTGTTCTGTGATGGAGTGTGGTATTTCTGAAGGGGCTGCAATTCCCGGAGAGGGTTTCCAGGATGTTCTTGGTGGGAAAAAATTTAGACTTCCTGCTTTTGATGTCAAGCAAAACAAATATTAAGAAAGTATCTTCTGCCAGTGTGCAGCTTTATAAAGCTAAATATTTATTATTGATAATAGCATAAGAAATAACATACAATGCCAGGTTTTCAATACTAATAAGCTGTTAATTTAATTACATTTATTATATTAATAAGTTTTATTACACCTTTATTAAGTTTATTGCAAAATAATGTTTTGCTGTTGTCACAAATTAGAGCAGCTTTTGACTTTCTGTTGACAGTTAAAGTATTTGTAATACAATAGGATTTTCATGGCAGCATCTGAGTTTGGGGTGTCAGGGCATTTGGACTGTTCTTCAGTAACTCAACCAGGGCACTAGACACCTGGAAAATAACCAAAAATCCACAAACCCCACATTCAGTAACTTCATCAATGTACAGGTCTCTCCGGCTGGCATTCTGGTATTAATTTGTCTCTTTTTCAAAGTATTGAAAAAGTATTGAAAGAGACAAGAATGGTCTATATCATCTTTCCCCTTCAGTTCTAAAGCTGTTTTGAGACCTTCATAAGGCAGGCTGCCATCTCTGAGAACCTGTAGCCTTGTGTGCTCAGGTCATGGGAAAGCATTAAATCTGTCACATTCAGAAATACCAATGACAAACCAGAGTTAATGCTAATCTCTAGTTAGCCTTTCACTGCCAGATGCACCAGAATATATCCCAAATGGAGAATACCTCTCAAGTACCCTCTTTGGATACCATATTTAGAAAAATAACTGGCTATTCAAGATCATATTACCTTTTTGAGCGTTTCCAGCTTCACAGAAAGCCCATGTTTTCAAAGTTTTATTTTAGCTAGAGCAGATGGAGTTTCAAGCTGTGTGAGTGTTAGTGGGGCTGGGCAAGGTGACTTGCATTCTACTTTAGGAAATGAGATTTTCTGCAGAAATGGTGTTATTGCGATTATCTATGTTATTCTTACTCCAGTATGAGAAAAGTAATGACATATTGCTTGAGGCTAAGTTCTGAAATTAGAATTTGAAGTTGGGACAGAACCCAGATGTTGGCTTAATAAACATTGCTCTGTGCTGCTTGCTCCCCACTTCCCACTAGCCCTTTGTGCTCCTGGGAGAGCCAGGAGTTGTGGTTTGAAATGACAAAACCTCTAGTGTTTCTCAACAATTTCATGCATTAGGTGTTGCACTGAGTGAGTGCTCTGTGGTACTGATATCAAGCCCCCAAGGTTTGGGCCCTCAAGACTTGAATGAAAATTTTTAATTAATTTTTTTTAAGTTGTTAATCAGTAGTTATAGCTAAGCATAGCTCATTAAGGAATTGCTTGGCTAATTCTTTATTTTATGAAATAGGGAAGTGAATCCCAAGATGAATAGGCTGTCTGGATGAGGTCCACCAGGAATGAAGTGAGCAGAACTGAGCAGTAACTGGGGAAAAGATAATTATGGCAGTGGGAGACTGTGGTGACTGCTTGACCACCTACTAAAAATGGGCCCCTGGCTCAAGTGGAGGAAAGAATTGCGTGTGAGGACTAATTAATATTAGAAGCAAGAGATACAATAAGCAAATAGGGATTTGAGTATGAACTAATGAAAAAGTTACATAATCTGTAACCAATGAATGCTGATGCTTCTGTTTATTGAGATGTATAGTGTAATGTTTTGATGAGTTAGTGAAAATTTTTGTGGGTTACCAACTGCCTCCATCCTCTGTGCAAACTAGATGTAAAAAGCAGAAATACATTGGTGTGTATTGATGCTTAGCACTGGGTAATAAGCCTGTATTCAAACCAGTGAGATTGGTAAGGAACTGTTGCTAGAGTTTGTCAGAAATCCCTGTCCTCTCTTTTGCCTGGTTCCGACCTCATGGCGTTTGTTAATCCTCAAGAAAATAGGAATTATCACCACTTTTCCAGTGTTTTTGAAAAGTGGATGTACAAATATACTTGATTCAAAGTGCTTAAGTGCTGTGGATGTAGGAGACGAAAAAAGTCCTATAGAATAAAGGGCCTTTGTTCACTTCCGTTTACTTCTGTTCACGAAAGGCACTTTGGGAAATGTATAGCAGACATGAAGACTAAAAACAAGTTATTCAACGTGTCCATGCATGGACACTGCACGATCAAAGTTCTGACTGGTCAAGAGGACATGTGGACAGCAACACAGGAGGTGGCATGCTGCCAATGTGTGCTTGTTTTAGCTCACAAGAATGTTATCAAGTATAATTTTCACCAGAGTATTTTTAGCACAGTATTACCTAGTTGTACAGTATATCAGATCTTGCTTGATGGCATTAAACTTGATTCTCTTTGGAAGAAGAAAGAGTCTGTGCCCTCATTCGTGACAATGGGTCGATTACTATTACATAACTTTTTTCCTGCTTATCATCAGCAGGATTTTCCCAACAGAGTTTATTTACCTTTGAGAAACATTCCATATTCGTAGAGGGAATGGGGTGACATCAGGTTGGTGTCCAGTCACTAGTGGAGTTACAGGGCTCTATCCTCCATCCTGTGCTCTTCATCAGCTTATAACAACCTGGATGCAGGACTTGAAGGTAAATTTAATGATGACACTGAATTGTGAGGAGCTGTCGGCTTCCTCAAGGGCAGAGAGGCCCTGCAGAGAGACCTTGATAAATTAGAGGGCTGGGCAATCACCAAACAGATCAAGTGCTGTAGAGTGGACTTTTCACTCCCTTTGCTCACTATCCAATCCTTCTTAGAATCTACTCCAATAGTCTTCAAATTGCATCTTGAAAAAGGAAAAGAAGTACCATTTGATGAGATTTAGGAGGCTGACTCAAATTCATTGTTGAACAAGCAACCTGGTCTAGATGTTCCTGCTCGTGGTTGGGAGGTTGGACTAGATAGCCTTTAAAAGTACATTTAATACAAACTATTCTATGATTCTTTGATTAACATGTTTGTCCATCTCTAGAGGAGATCAGGTTTGTGTCTGCTGGTGTCCTGGTACTGGAATGGAATTGTCTGGTTTAGACACTTTACTTGGTTAAATCATTCTGAACAGGACTTGTACATACAACCTAAAGGGAAGCTCCTGAAGCACATGTAACAATGATAGAATAGAGCATACTTTTACATCTCTTTATGTTCTTCAAGTGTTTTGCATTCTTGTTATGGGTTTGTTGGCTTTGTAAAGCTGTAATGACTCTTACTGGTGTTTTGACCAGAGAGCTAATGTTCCTACAGCAAGTTAATTTTCTGCAATTTTAGAGGCAAATCTGAAAGAACCAGGAAATCTGAGTAACCTCAGATTTGGGTTTATGTTCCCACTTTTGCACAGTTAAGTCATTTTTTTTTCAGAGAAATCCTAGGTCTGAAAAAGTCCCAGGTCTGAAATCTGCCCCAAATGAAAGAAAAATGTGTGTCTTGATCTGTCTGTATTTTATTTCTCTGAATTACAGTTGAGCAAATCCATTAAAGGGATGTGAGTCAAGAAGACCTCAGGGACACTGTGAAGTTTAGTTAATCGTAAAGCAAAAAACCTCTCTTACTTATGTGCTAAAACCACACCACTGTTCAGGAAATCACATTAAAATGAACTTAAATTTAAGCTTTTGCATTTATCTCACTGCACATATGCTAAACAAGCTTCCTGGGACAAAGGCTTTTTTGAACAGAAGCTATAATTAACATATTGCAATTCTGGAATAAAAACTGCTACAGACACAAAAATCAGTTGTAATCATAATACCATACTCAATTCATTGAAATAATCCTATTTTGTATTATTTTAACTTCAATATTCAGCTTTTAAACAAAAATTACAAATGGTCAAATTTAAATATGAATCAACTTTTTAATTGTAACTACATTTCATGAAACATGAGTTCTAAATAAAACAAAATAATTGCAAATGTGTTTCCAGACTACGTGGAAATTCGAATAGCTTCCCCGAAGAATGTCCTTAACAGCTACACAAGTAATTTTGCTTATATATTTTAATAGTTGTAAGAACAAAACTGCAATTCCAAATGCCATCCTGTTCTCAAATCTTTTCTAGTAAGCAAAGGACAGAAAAAAAATCTTGTATATATATTTCAGTGATTATTTAAATCCTAATTCTAGCTTGATTCTGGAAATTAATAGCTCCTATATAATTTATTTTACATATGTGATAAATGTTTTCCTTTTGAGCTTTTAATTACCCCTTCTTTGTATGGACCTAAACTCCTTAGTTAGGTAAACAAGCAAGTATTAAGAATTTTTGTGATTTGCATGCACAAACAGTATCTATAGGTTTCAGTGATGCTTTTTCTGGATTTACATCAATGAGTAAGGCCTGAACTTATTCCTGTGAATATGAAAAGTTTTGATGTGATACATTCATGGTAAAGTAGTAGTTAAACAAAATGTCATTTCAGAACTTCGCTGGCAGGATCTCTGTGTGCTTTGAGGAAATAGTATGGAAAACATAGGCTCGGTTGAATGTGCTGCAAGCATTTTTTGTCATAATTTCCTCCTTCGAAAGAAAGAATTTTCCCATTTCTCTATAAACCCTGATGATTATAATTCAGTTGCGTTCCTCTTACAGAATTTCCTGTTTATTTGTTAAACAGTGTCCTGTATCTTTCTTGGACAAGTCAGACAGTACTGAAACACAGTGTGTTTAGTACCAGTGAAGTGAACATGTCCAGGAAAATATTTGGGTACAAAGCCTCAATTGTCTCTGGCTTTCAGAAGGTCTTTGTCATTGTTTTGGATCAGGACACCTACTATACTCCTGGTTTGGTTTAATGGTTTGCTTGTGGTAAGGACCTTTTCTTGTAGGAACTCTTGGGAGCAAACCCTTAATTCAGGAAGACAAAATTCTTGTTAGAAGAATGGGACCTGACAAAGCAGATAAATGAACATCTGGAGGGTCATTCAAAATTGGTTGAAATACGAGATAAAGGTTGGAAAGTTAGAAAAGTCAGTAGGTGTGGGTAGCACAGCCATTTATTTGTGTGGTTTATCCTCTGGCTGTCAAAGGCTGCAGAAATCTGGAAGTTCATAGGAGTTTTGTTGGAAGCTAAAGGCTTTCCAAAGAAGTTGCTTGGATTCACATTCTAATGTTATTTTCTTGGTATATTTATCTGTCTCTTAAGTGTTAAGGACAGTGTTTTCTGTCTAAAAAGGAAATTTTTTTTCCTTTGTGGATCCTTTGCTTCTGCAGGTGGTGCAGATGGGACCCAGTGAGAACTGTGTCTGGGAATTGGAAATGTACATCTGTAACTCATTTTTAGTAGAAAATTTTAAATATGATGTGGTAAGTAATAATGTGGTACCGAAACACTGTTGCTTTACAACCACTGAATAGCCATTACATTGGCACTGTAGTGTTCATACTCTGAGGAGAGGCTCTATTCTTTTCCCGTTCAGAAGTTAGACATTACCATGCTGATCTGCATACCCGGCTTTCATGACTAGCCTAACCAAAATTTCCCGTGTCTCTGTGTAATTGCAGTATTTACTTGTTTCTTCCTCTGCTTGGTAATTCTAAACAGTATAGGAAAATTCTTCTGAAAAGTTCGTACAGACCCTGGTACAATACAAGCTACTTCTGGGGCCATATATGATTCTACCATCACAGAGAATTTTTAAATTATCTTCCTCTCCTCTTTTACTTTTGCAATCGGCTGCCTTTGTCTTGTGTTTTAAACTCTTCTGAGGTGTGTCTTGCTGTTCATACTGCTCTGGATTAGATACAATAATGGTACAAGTTGATAATATTTGTTAGAAGAGGGTAACTTTTTTTGAATCACTCTAGAAGTGATGCACTGAAAGTATTCTATTTGTATTAGCCATTTGTTCAAAAATATTATGATCTGGTCAACTGGTCAGGAAGCTAAGTCCCACACAAGCACTCACTGTCTTTCCTACAGAAGGATGTTGGAGAAGATGGGAAGGGCCAAAGGGAGAACAGAAGCAGAAAAGGCACTCTTGAGAGTCTGCGTGTACTGCTCAGATACAGCTAAAAAATCCCTGTGTTATCAGTGCTGTTTTGGTCAGAAATCCAACACAGAGCACTTTAAGAGCTACTATGAAAAAATTCAGCCCTATCCCAGCAAAAAACAGTAAAAAGATGATTCACCCTGGGGAACTGTCTACCTAATTTGACAGTGTGCTTAAACCAGTGCCTTGCTCACCATTTGCAGATGATTTCTTCTTTGGAGTAAATTGCAGTTTGGGCAACACATAAAAACATTCCAGTGGTGTTGCAGTTTCCTTCTTTGTCTATCATGTTCCAAGCTGACTCTTTCTCTGTGATTCCTGTGCCTTTCTACCCTAGACAGGATGTACTTACCTAGTAAAAGCTCCATATTCTCCTAAATGTAAAAGTTTGGTCTTAGTAGCTGCCGTGGAGATGCCACCTTCTCTCCTCAAGCTCACAAGTGTCATTCCAAGGATCTAATCTTGCTAAGACAATCAAGACTATGAACAGGTAGTACCAGGCAGATTCCCTGTGATTGTATAATTTGCAAATTTGCAAGGCCCACTTTTCTTTTTTTTTAATCATTCCTCCTTTACATTATTTGAACTGCTCATTCTTTGCTGATTGAGCTACATTTTTGCCCATCTGAAAATAATTTGCAGAATTTATGTTTCAGAAGGATGAATACTTACTGCAAGGTAATCTTTCAGGGAAGCACTTATATCTCAATATATGACTCAGAATAGGATTCGAGCAAATTTTCATTAACAAGATTTATTTTACTGTTTATCTGTAATAAAGTTGTGCCTTGAATTGTACTGTCTTTAGGTCATACACAAAGAAAAGGATTAATATTCAATATTAAACCTGTGCATTTATTCAGATTATCAGAGATTTCTTACTTATTTTTTAAATGCCACAATTTCACAATGGATTGGGTTTTGCTAGTAAGGAGAAATGTGCACCTTATTTAATCCATTTTTCCTCAATTTTCTGAAACCTCCATGTAGTAGGAAAAGAAGAGTTTCCACTACCTGCGTTCCCTAAACCTGTGTAATTTACACAGTTGAACACACCATTGAAAGATTTGTGACTTTTTTTGGTCTTGTGTATGCACAACGGTAAAACGATGTTTTAACTCTGTTGAAATATTTTAATTTATACGGTACTGTATGAGCAGATTCATAAAAACAAATGTTTCCACAGAAAGAAAGCATGAATTCACATTCTTTCTCTTTTACAACTACATCATCTTTTGAAATGCAATTTTCAGCAATTCCTCTTTTGTGTAAACTCAATTTTGATCTTATCATGCATTTGTGGTCTCCTGGGTATTCTGTACATCCCAAGATTCATTAAGATATTTTTCTAAAGTTATACCACAATATTTGGGTTCTTCTTTAAGAAGGAAAACAGTTGAAGCCTCTTAGAATTTGGGTTATATCATGTAGTTATGCAGAGACTGGATAATAGTCTCTGTGTTTTAATTGCTGTATAAACATTCTGGAGCTGAGCTTCTCTAGAATCAAGGGTGAGACCAATTAAGTTAGCCAAATTCTGCTGAGAAATTACCTGCTGGGGAAGAAGGAATTGTGATATCTGTGTTTAAGTAAATGTCTTTAAAAGCAACACCTTTCAAATTCAGAGAAACTTGGGACATTTTTCTGCTTTGGAGAATGGGTTTACTTACCTATGCAGGAGATGAATTACAAGAATTGGTTATACATAGCAAAAGACCTCTAAAATTGATATGAGTGAAACACAAAGAAAGAATAATGAATCTTTTCTTTGATGCTTAAATGATACCAGTACTGGATTAAAGTAAGTTCTCCAAGTGATTTACTTGGGTGGTGAATGATGGTTACCTTGCACCATTCTGTATCCAAATGCTGAGCACATGGTGCTCCTTGGAATACTCTTTTATGACCTACTTTGCCTATGAAATATATTTATAAAGGATATATGAAGTCCTTCCTACTCTCTCTCCAGTTTTTCAAGCTGAACAATGTTTCAGTGATCTCCAAGATATTCTATAAACTTTTTTCTTCAAGTACAAAATACAGATATTTAGTACTGCACTCACACTTCAGTACAGCTTTAATGAGTTTGTTACATGCTCATTGACAATACCTATTGTAAATAGAAGTGTCCTCCGTACCCTTCCTTCTGGACAAAGCTTACAGGGTGAAGATTTTAATTCTAGATTTTAATAACAAGTCAAAGCCTTTGGAATCTTCAGCATGGGCAGTATTTCCTCACCAGACCTTGTACTTCTACTCCTTATTTTAAAATGCAGTTAAAGCCTAAATAAGGACCCTCAGATTGTTACCTTTATGTCACTGCTTTTGGTGCACTTATATAGCCAGAAAGCCAAGGCTGTAAAGGAGAACTGGGAAAAAGAGGCAGCCAGGCAGCTTTTTAGTTTAGAAATAATGTTTTCCAAGTATAACATTTTCTCTAAAAAATGGATATTTTGCAAACAAAGACTGCACCAAATATGAGAATGGGAGGAATTATTTTTACAAAAAATGTTCAATAAGAGATGCAATGGAGACTGTGGAGAACCAAGAAATACTTTTTTCTTCATAGTCATAAATGCTCCCTTCAGCTACAAAAGAAGCATCTGTCTCCAAGATTAGTTTGTGAACTATTGTTACCACAGCAGGTTTGTTTTCTTCGGTGAGTTTGTGTGTGTTGGTTTGTTGGGGTTTTTGGGCAATTCATGTGTTGTTTTACAGGTGTAAGTCAATGACAGTATGATATAAATGACTGTAAGATCATTCCTTGCTAAGAAATGGCTTAAATTGGAATCTTTCTCTCTAGCTCTTGCTCAGTCATATAAATGTATGCAAACAATTATAGTTACAGTGATCCTGCAGTATACAAGTAAAGGAAAGTAACTGAAATGTGAGATTGCTGTTAAAATTTACTCATTTGGAGTATTTTTTTCACTCTGTAGAGTTGCTGTGCAAATGCTCTTTAGGCCTGCTCTCAATTTTTCTATTGTTCTCTTTTGATGATCAGATGACTGAACACCTCTCCTATGAAAACAGGGTCTGGGGAGACCTGATAACACCTTCCACTACCTAAAGGGGCTTCAAGACATCAGGACAGGGACTTTTTACAAAGGCAGGTAGTGACAGGACAAGGGGGAATGTCTTCAAACTGAAGAGGGCAGGTTTAGATGGCTAGTAGGAGGAAATTCTTCCCTGCAAGGGTGGTGAGACACTGGAACAGGTTGTCCAGAGAAGCTGTGGATGCCCCATCCTTGGAAGTGTTCAAGGCCAAGCTGGATGGGGCTCTGAGCAACTTGGTCTAAGTAGAAGGTGTCTCTGCCCATGGCAGGGTGTCCTGGTTCAGGGCAAATTTGGGAGAGAACCCCCCCAAAGGGCTTCTCTAGGAAAGCAGATTTAATCGGCCCCT
>JAYDZK010000202.1:10400121-10410972 GCA_034509185.1 Euphonia xanthogaster | reverse complement strand
GTGCCTCCCGCCGCCGGGCGCTCCGGCCGCAGCCGGAGGCTCCGCGCCCCGGACGCGGGGATGGCGGCTGCTCGGCTCTTATTGTCAGATATAAGTCACGGCCGCGGTTTTCTGCCGCTGCTGTGCCCCCGTGCGGGCGGTGGCCTGCAGCCCGCACTCCCTGGGCGGTGCGGCCCGTGCCCGGTCCTTCCCGCGGCGGCTGAGGGACATGGGGATGCCCATCCTTGGGGAGAGCCCAAGGAGCCAGGGCTGTAGTCACATACGCGCAAATGGAGAAGGGAAAAGAAAGCGACTCCAAGAAGACACTGTTGCCATATCCATGGGCAGCAGGGCTGGAGCCATCCGTATGGGAGTGGGGTGGGCCACCTTATAGCTAATATACACCCTCTGTGTGCAGATCACCTCTCTCGTGTGGATTACTAACCCTCGAAGAGTTCTAAACCCAGAGGCACATGTCCTCTGGAAGTGAATTACTGATGGAAACCTTAGCAGGCAGGGATGCAGCTCCCCAGCACGCTCCATTAGGCGTCTGGGAGCAGGGAAACAAAGCATGGCATCTCCCTCTATGGGAAAGCACCGGCTCCCCAAAGGTTCCTCGCAGAGTGGGGACCGTGGTCCTGCCGGGAATAGCAATCCGGGGTGTTCAGCTATTGGGACGGGGAGCAAGGAGCTGCCTGAGGTGCAGGTAATGCCATGTTCGCCGTATTCCTCCTGTGGCAGAAGGGTTAGGCCTGAAACTGAGTTGCTCCAGGGAAGGTGTCTGTCTTACACTAAGGCAGCTAAGTCTGACAGCAGATGTGAGCTGAGCAGCTGCTGCTCGGAGCTGGATTTACTGTCTAGCTGTGTGGTGTCAGAGCCAAAGAAGCTTTGTTGTGTAGAACATGGGTCTGAGGGAAGCAAGGCTCTGCTATGGATGGGGTGTACCCTGTGCCCTTACAGATGTGGTTTTCCACTGCCTTTCCTCCCAACTCCTCAAATCTGTGGGTTGCAGTTGTCTGGAGCAAGGAGCCATAGTTTTCATCCTTATATCCCAGATAAAGTGTTCTGCTGTATCCTAGATTTGTTTGGCATGTCTGTGGACTAAGAAAACACATTTTTAAAGCATATTTTTTGCAGCAGTGTATATGAATATGTGTGTTTTTCTGAGTGAGACAGAAGCAGGATACTCTTTAGGGGTGAAGTTACCCAAAGGAAGTTAGAACTACAGAAATCAGCACTTCCACTTTTGGAGGGCGAGTTTGGTTTATTGTTGTGATCCCCCAGACATCCATCTGGCATCTTTGTGGCCAGAATCTTTTACTGATGATGCACATTATATGTCATCTGTTAAGTAATAGTGATACTGACAGTAAAGGGCTTTTATCTTTGATTTGTATACATCAGTGGTTTCAGTAAGTGACTTCATTGTGAAGTAGCCCCTATTAGGGTAATTCCTTTTCTTGGAAAGTTCATTGTCTTTAAGAGGAAGTCTTGGGAGATCCTTAATGAAGCAACAAGAGTGAGGTTTTACAATAATTTAAAAATACGTTCAGACGTTTTGGGTTTATTTTTTGCAAATGCAGGAGAGTGGTGAGAAAGTGGAATGCACTGCTCCCCATGAAATAATGAGGATTTTTTCCGTTGACTTAATTTTAAATAAAATTATAGCTAAAGGCCTCAGCCATACAGAAAAAAAAAAGTTGTATTTATGTTATGAAACTTGAAATTGCGTTTTTTCCCATATTGTTGACTAAGGGAGACTGTGTTTCTTGTTTTGTTACAGTGGTGGGGGCATGTTTTGGTTTTTTTGGTTTTTTTTTAATATGGGGAAACATCTAGCACATTAGAATAATTGGATTCTTTGTATTGTGGCTGAGATTAAGACCCTGTATAGAGGGCACTGAATCAAAGCTGACCATTTTAAATCTCCGAGGTAGTCTGTATTCTACTGTGCAAAAGGCCTAACATGTGGTCTCTGTTGGGCAGCAGCTTTTGTGTTGGGCTTTGCATTCCAGCAAAATCTTGACAAAGCTGAATAATCACAGAGAACAAAGTTGCAAGAGTTTGTTTTTGTTGTTGCTTTGGGTATTTTTTTAAAGAGTATGATGTACCAGTATTATCAGTGTATTTTTTAATCCAAGTGTTTTATAAAAGTTTTGCCTCTGTAGTGACAGGGAAACTGGTATTGTATTGTTTAGGGTTTGTTAACTTACACCAGTGTACCCTTCTATATTGATAAAATTTAATTTAAAATGCTTTTAATTAAAACTATATGTGTTGGCATAGTTTTTGATCTAAACTGGTATTGTATTGTTTAGGGTTTGTTAACTTACACCAGTGTACCCTTCTATATTGATAAAATTTAATTAAAAATGCTTTTAATTAAAACTATATGTGTTGGCATAGTTTTTGATCTAAAAGAGGTGTCCATATCAGAAATGTTACTGACCTTTTAGTTAAGTTGGTCATTAATGTATTGGTTATTATTAATTAACCATTAATAATTGGTTAAATTTAGCTAAAATTTGTCCCTTCTACAAAAAGGGGTGTCCTGAGAGAATGGGAGGGGAAAAACCCTTTCTTCTCTTTGGAAAGCAGTTTCTGTTTAAAGACCTCCTCTTCAAAGTAATTAAAAGCCTTTAGCGAGGCTTTTTTCCTTCCACCTTTTGCTCTCTCTTTTTACTCGATTATTTCTCTCATTGTGAACTGATAAGCAGTGCCTGATTGGATTTACTGGCTTCTTAAACTTTTAACTGTTTTCAATCTAGTTTGGACTAGGGACTTGAAATGAGAGCACAGTCATGTGCAGGTGTGAGAGAAACTTGGTGGAGCATGCAAGGGAAGGGTGAAGGAGGGAATCCTGGCTTTTGGATGGGTTCAGATTCCTCGCTGTTACTTTCTCCTCTACACTCTTCGAGGTGCATTTCCATACTCAGTAAAGTCTGCCCAGCTTGTTCCATCTCTGGGCACCGGACTCAAGGTCTGGTAGTACTGAAGTGCCTTTTGTTGTCTGCATTAGCCTGGGCTGTAAATCAGTCCCCCTCATGCTGAAATTTGTTTCTGCCTTTCCATATGTGTGATCAATCTTTTCAGTTCAGGGCAGAGTTGGTCAGGGAAGAGCTTGACCCAAAGCCTGCGGAAGTGGATGCATATACTGTCTCTCATCTCTAATAGGCTGTGCATGCATCACCAGGAGACTGGGGGAATCAGAGGTAATATTTTAGTTAGAAGCATGGAAAAACATAAATATAGGCTAGCTGTAATTTATTTTACAGTGTTCATGCAAAATTTATACCTGATAAAATGTCACTGTGGGAACTGTAGCACCCATTTGGGTGTGTCCCTGTGCTGAGAGCAGCCCTTCTGAGCTCTGCCGCCAGAGCTCACACAGCTAAACCAGGCAATAAGCATAGTTTGAAACACTTCTCTGTCGTTTTCCTTTGGCTTTGAAGAGGCAGTTAGAGATGCAATAGGAACTTCATTATGCTTTAACTTAGTTGAGTTGGCCATTTATATTCAATAAAACACAAACCATGCAGGTAAGGATTCAAGTGTGTTGTCTCTGCTTTCCCTCTGTGCAACAGCTGCAATAGGGAAAATTGATACAGCTGGGGGTAGGAACAGGATCTAAAGTGGACATATCAGAAAGACACTAGAGAGCAGCACTTAAAATATTAAATACCATGTTGACTGACATATTGCAAGGGTGCAGCATTATGGATATTACATACTTTTATTTCTTTAAATTCCTGTGAATACAGCTGTATAGTGGCACACCCACATTATCATAAGGCACGTGTTTATCAAAAGAAAAAATAAAACATTTTCTTATCCTCTTCTCACCAATAAATACATGTTTTAAATCAAGAATTTTTATACTTTTGAAGATGTAAATTCATACAAGTAAGAATACTATTAACCTTGTTTCTTTCAGAAACCAGTTTTGCTTATTATTCTCTATCCTGTCTCTCATGCCTTTTCTTTTATCCTTATATTTTATTTTTATTTAAAGCTATGTATTACACAAATACAAACTTCAGTTGTACAGAATGTATGATCACTGTTCCTAATAGCAATGATGTGAATTACTGTTTTGTACTAGGGAGCTACTGCAATTCAAGTAGCTGCATAATGACAGCTGATATAAAATCTTATATAAAATAATTAATGTGTTCTGTTGCTCTTTGTTGGGATTTTATTTCAGGGCATCTAGATGACGATGGGCTGCCACATGGATTCTGTACAGTAACCTATTCATCGACAGACAGATTTGAAGGAAATTTTGTGCATGGAGAAAAGAATGGCCGTGGCAAATTCTTCTTTTTTGATGGAAGGTACACTTTGACTCTTTGATTTTTCTTCTGTATTCTTCCTTCTGCTTGTAGTGATGCAAAACTAATCTACATTGATTGTATACTGCTGAGTTTCTGGATAAGATTTCTCATTAAAAACTGTAGCTGAAAAGTTTGCTGCTGCTGTAGCCTTTCCTGTGGCACCTTTGTGTGTAATGAGGTGCCTGTAGTTGTTTCCTGGAGGGAGAATGCAGTGGTGTAAGCTCTTTCAGCACTGTAAAGTTGTGAGTTGATTAGAAATCATAAGGAATGGGAAATGGTCTGAACTATTGAAAACCATGCTGACAATGACTTGGACATCAAAGGTCATTACTTCAGGTGGACTTCTTTGTCTTATAGAGCTGCACAGAAAGTGCAGCTGGACCAGGAGCTCCCTGTGCCAGCCCTCACACACAGATATAGAACCTTGGCAGAGAGGCTTGCCTTCTGCTTTGTCTAATTGTTTATCAGTTAAAGGGCTGAGTTCAGTACAGGTTTGTTAGCTACTCTAGTTCATCCTCTGCAAGTTGCTTGTGGCCTGATTTACTGTCAGAAAACCCTGTATAATTTCCCTTCTTTTCACTGGGAATTGTGACAGTGAAATCAGGCTAGTCCATGCCTATGCATGTGTTTTCTTCTCTCATCCTCATTATGACCACCTTGTAAGTCTTCCCCCACCACCACTGCAGCATTCCTGTCTGCAGTTGCTCAGAACTTCCTCCAAGGGAGCAGCAAATGTATAAAATGACACAATTCTTCATGGTTTTGCAGCTGTTGGTGACACTCTGAATAGCGGCTGTTAAACTGACAGTCATGCTGGGTCTACTCTCTTCCTGCTCAGCAAAATTCTGAGCAGGAGCAGAGGTTTTGTGCTGTCTCAGTGAGTCAGCTCCTTGTCTGTACTTGCCTTTGCACTTGCTTCCTAGTGGGGATTGTGGTTTTTTTTTCATGAGAAAGATAATATATTTATTCAGTTGCATAGAAAGGGATTAGGCCTCCAAGCTTGGATGAAGAAAAATCCTCACTGTTGTTGGTAATGGCCTTATTAAATCTTCTCTGAGTAACTGAAAATCAGTACTGCCCAGCAGCTGAGTTCTCTAAAATAGTTTTGGTGTAAGTTGTTAGACAGCATCTCTATGGACACACGTACATAATGTTTCTGTGCTGGTGGATGATCTCAGCAGAGTAGTTGCTGGTTGCACAGTCAGAGGAGCTGACCCACTATCTTGTTTGTAGGGCTGCTCCTCCAGGTAATGTAGTGTACAGGCAGCATTTAGTGGGAAGAGTCATGTTGCTGCTGAGCCTTTTCTGTACTGCTTGAGTGTTGCCAACTCTTTTCTTTTTTTCTTTCTCTTTGTTTTTTCTCTCAATTTTCATAACCCTTAAAAAACGGGAATGATGACTTTAGGAACTAGCAGAATGACAATATGCAAAAATAGTCTGCAATGTGGTTTTGGAAAATGGGATATTTTCATTAACTATTATATATTTTAAGTTAGGTGAAGCAGCCTTAACTGAGCAGTAGCTAATTATTGAAGATGTCATTTATCTAGCTATGCTCAGCTAGCAAGACTAAGTTGCTTTCTGAAATGGATGGTTCAGGAATCATGACATGTTGTAAGAATGACCTGGCATAAAACAGGACATGCTGTTTCCATTAAGTGTGCGATGAGCAAGGCTGAGTGCTCATGAAAATGAGCAATAAATATCAAAAATGTCTCAAAACAGCTCTCCCTTTGCAGAATCGTGCACAGTAAGGTAGCTGGTTCAGCACTCGTGGGTGTGTTTCCCTGGCAGGCTGCTGAGTAAAGGCTGACAGCTGTACTGCTGCTCCTCTGTTGTTGGGGAGCAGCTGAGTCCTGTCAAATACAGGACTGGCTGTGGTGTCAGCATTCTCATTTTTGAGTATTGGGGAATAGGACTGGCTGCCTGTCTGCGTTGTTTGGTAAAGGAAACTTTTTACTTTACTGGAGTAACTGGCCCCTTCCTGATGATTATTTAAGGGAATGGAAATCTGGAATGAAATATCAGTTGTTTTTTTCCTTTCCCTTCAAGAAAATGCAACAAATCACAGCATATTCTTTAAGAGAGAATGCTCCCTGTTTTGGATTGTGGACTTGAACTTTTCCTTGGTGCCAGTGGTTCTGGAGTGTATTTTGCAGAACTCTTTGCACTATAAAGGCAGGCATGGAAGCTGTGCTTGGCACAGAGCTGCAGCTGCCCTTCCTCCGTAATTGGAAACTCCTGTAAACTGACATCTCCCAGAACACAGTAGAAAACTATTATTTTTAAGGAAAAAGTTTTCCATGTTGCCATATAGAGGGAGCGAGAGATAAATGGATCAGTCTCTATAGGTATTAACTTAATCCCTGGAAGGATACTGGAGTATTTCCCCCCTGCAATTCATATAATTGGTTTAATTGTTAGATAAGAAGTATCTTCCATCCCTTCAAGGCATAGTGGATAATGGGAAGATGGTACATCTGATAAATCTTGACTGTGGTAGAATTTATGTTGTCAGAAGTATGATCATCTGAGAAGCAAACCAGAGAAATACAGGCTAGTTCAGGGTTTGTATTAAAAAGGTTTTGCTTATGGAAGACACTGAAGCTATTTATCCATCTTCGTGCTGGTCAAGTCTTAGTTGCAATTATTGTGTCTGGCTGCAGACACCATACTGAAAGTGAAGCAGGGAGCAGGGTGGAAATATCTCAGAAGCTCTGAACAGCGTAAAAGGTTCTGAACCTTACTTTTTAGGTGAGGTTGAAGGACATAGACTTCTTTCTTAAGGTATCATTCTTTTAATCAAAAGATCAGATAGATCTTTTGGTCACTATTTAGAGCTTAATACAAAGAGAGAAAACATAAATGTTTGAGTGACAGTAAAAACAAAGATGTTCTTTCCAGGGCTGAAGCACTGTTGTAATTTAGCAATGTTTTAACTTCAACTAGTGTAATTAAAGGTAATGAGACATGATTTTTGACTACAGAAACTGGGGATGGCTGCTTCTTTTAAAGAGTAATCCTACATGTGCACACTATGTGTGTTGTCACTACAATGGAATTAAAATCTAGTGATCTGTAATAAATTAGAGGGGAAAGTGGCATCATTTATAACTGTAAATAAAGTAAGGGCACTGATTTCTGGTGGTTCCCTCATTGTTCCCTGTGCTGTAGTGCTATAGCTATCTGTGCAGCTCTGTAGCAGCCTGGATCAAGAAATCTGTTTGACTGAAAAGTAAAATTATTTTCCTGCCCCTTGTTGTTTTGCATCTGGTGTGCACTGAGGCTTTTACTGTAATATATTTTCCCATGGAAATCTCATCCAGTTTGCCAAAGTTACATAAAAACAGAGCATGAAGCTTTAGAAGTGAGAAAGTGAATTCTGAAAAAACACTTCTTCCACGACTCTTGCAAATCTGTGTGGTAAAACATGTAGAGTCATGTGCTTACAGACAGTGTCAGCTTATACCTAAGTTGTCTGCATCTGAAAAAGAATTATGCAGTGAAAATATGTGTATGCTGACAGCTGGCTGTTAGCTAAGTGTGCTGAAGTAAAAGCTAAACAGGTTGTGTTCCCTTATGCTAATCCTAACATGAGAAAGAAGTATCTGAATAGATCCTCTTTTATGGTGATAGTAAAGGTTTGCAAGACAAAACGAAATGAAATGTTTCTTTGTTTAAATCCAAGTGCAGCACTAGTTCTGTTTGACAGGCTGTGTTCGATTTTAAGAGAAATACATGAAAAATGGCTGCTTTTAGTGGTCCTGCACAAATGGCTGCTAAGTGTATTGCTGGGGAGCTGATGCTGAACTGTGGCAGGTTGCAGTTCATTCCCTGTCATAGTTAATGTGTACAGCGCCTCAATTCCATCTCTCCAGAGACATGTCAGTGAAGGTCCACACGTAGCAGGTAGAAAATCCTAATGTGAGAGTAGCCTGCTTGAGCAAGAATTTCTTCTTTGACCAGGAGTGTCCATTTGCAGACTATTCCAGCCTACAGAAAATGCCAAGCGTGTGATTGAGATGAGTGATTCTGTGTCTGTGCAGCACATCCTGATGAAAGGGTGCTGTAAGTTGTTTTCTGCCTTTGGAGCTCCATAGAAACAAGTTTCTGGTTTTCACCTTGGTGTTCCAGTGTGTCGAGGCTTTGGGTTCACCCCTGAGAGGTAAACAGTTTTCCACTGCTGTTTTCTTTCTCTCTTCATCAGCACCCTGGAGGGGTACTATGTTGATGACGCACTGCAAGGCCAGGGAATCTACACCTATGAGGATGGAGTGGTCCTTCATGGCACCTACGTGGATGGAGAGCTGAATGGCCCAGCCCAGGAGTACGACAGTGACGGGCGGCTGATATTCAAAGGGCAGTATAAAGACAACATCCGACATGGAATCTGTTGGATTTATTACCAGGTAAACCTGACCACCTGCTCTTCTTACAGTAGAATTATGTACCTTTCTTTTCTCCCCAAAAATCAGCGCACACAGCACAAAGTTAAAAGATGAATGTTTGCCCAGTATATGAGATTCAGTGAGGCTGCACGATGCCCTCCACCATTTTCATCTTCCAGGAAACCCAGCCCCTTGCAAGTGCATTTGTAAATAATTAGTATGTAGTGTAGAAATAGGATTTGTAATAATATATTATCTCATTGGGAAGGCTGGACTCATGATTTTGTCACTTTGTAGTGCTGGCTTAAGGTGAGGCGCACGGAAGCCATGCCAGTTATTGCAACCTGCTGCTCTTATTAGAGTAAGGGGAGAGTAAGAGACTCTACTTATTAGAGTAAGAGACTTTGTTTCTGTTTCTGCAGGATATTGTTGAGGTCCATGGTGGTGGTGGATGCAACCTTCCCCAAAGCATCTTGCACCAAGGGGTAGGAGCCAGGAGAGCACCAGCACACAGGCACACACAGACACACACACACAGAGCAGCTCAGCAGTGAAGACACGGGAAGGTCCAGGCATGGAGTTCCAGCGGTGCTTTATTTCAGGCAATGCTGAAGGGGTCCAGGGTATAAATACAGGGAAAGAGGGGGTGGAGGAGAGCATCAGGGATCCAGTGGGATGACGGCTCAGGGGGGGTACACAGTAAAGGGACCCATAGGGAATGCCAGGGTGGATGGGCAGGGTTACATAAAGCAATGGGAAGACGAGGGAGGAGAACTCACTAGAACATGAACATATAAGGGTAAAAGGGGTAGGGAAGGCCAATGGAGGAGGACAGAACTGGAACTAATTAGCATAGTGCTGCAGAGCACCATGGGGGAAGCTTCTTTCCTCACCCTGTGCTGTGAGGAATGCCCAGAGCCTAAGGTGCATCTCTCCAGGATCACTCTTGTTCTTGCCCCAGTAGGGTCACAGGCTGACCCAGGGTATGTTGTGAAGACTGGCTTTGCCTAGTATATCAGATGTAACTAGTGTGAGAGCTGTGCCTCTGAGTGGAGCTGTGGACAAGTGATTTGCTAGTTAAACAAGCCAGTATTTTATCTTTTTGAATTTTGGTGTTCTTTTACAGCCATGCTAGTTAAAGCAGTGACTGTTGTATAGCTTTTAGGGAGTTTTTGATGCAAATTTTTAAAAAATACAATTCCTATTCAGCCTTACACAGTAGAGTTGAATTTTTCAATCTTACCTTGTGCCAAGAAGGAGGTAATGTCTGCATGTAATTTAGCTGCTGGTCAAAATCAGTCTAATTCTGTGCTACATATGGCACAAGCTTTAGTTGCAGATTGATTTCTAAATGCTTACCAACACTGGCTGTTCATTTTATTTACTGGTTTTCACTATTGCCATTAAGCATGTATGGGGATCAGCAAATTCGGGGTATGCTGCCGAAAGTTTTACAGTCCTAGTGTATGAAATACGCACAGCTTACCCTTCACTTCATGTATCTCCTGCTTCATCTTCCAGATTACAAAGTGTCGCTGTACCTTTTGGAAATGTTGATAATTAGAGGTTGTTTATCATTTTGTCTTGCCAGACTAAAGGATGTGAGGTGTTCCAAAAAACTCCTTTGCTGTGGAACCAATTGTTTTCTCATATTCTGTAAAGGATGCTATGTGCACACTTTTTTCCCCAGACTTAAGGTTCAGTGTTCCCTATTACAGCATGCTTGAAACTTTTTCATCCTTGGAGTTGAACAAAATGGTGTCTCTTTGAAATAGAGCCTGTGTACAGGGGTCTTGATATAAATCAGTTTGTGTCCAAAACACACCTGCTGGTCTTGCTCCAGGGTGTTATTTGGACATGCTTCTTTGTCTTTTTTGAAATAAATACTTGAAGTGGTGTCTAGGTTTGAAAGACTGCCAAAGAAGGTGGGAACTTCCCTTGGAATGGAAAAAATATGACCCCCTTCCCTCCAAATTATTATGACTTTGAAATTAAGTAGCCTTCAGGCACAGATATGGGAAAAGGAATGACAGTTCTTCCCCAGTGTGTATAACAATGCAGACAGCCCCACCGGCAGCGCGGGAGCGGCGCAGCAGCACGAACCCAGCCGCAGCCTCTCCCGGCCCTCGGGCACTTTCCCCCCGCTGCAG
>JAYDZK010000202.1:10366350-10400039 GCA_034509185.1 Euphonia xanthogaster | reverse complement strand
CCGCGCCTGCAGGGGGCGCTGTGGCGCCAGCTCGGCCGCCTCTCCCTCACCCGGCCCTGGCGGCTCAGGCGGGCTGGGATGAGCAGATCCCGACCAGTAAATGAAATGTATCAGAAACTCTCAGCTGTAGCAGGAGCATTTGGGGGGGATGGGGGGGGGGCACAGCAGGAAAGGGGTGCTCCCTCAGAGGGACTGGAGGTCCCAGGGTTTTCCCTGAGGCACCTCAGTAGGTGGTGAGGGGCCTTTCTCGGGAGGCAGGTTGTTAAGAAGTTTCCAGTGCAAACAGCCTCTCCCAGGAGCAGAGCTACAATAGAAGATAGCAGGAGACGCCTCACAGTGGTGGTGAATTGTCCCCACAGCAATTGCAGCCTGTCTTAGCACAAATGCGGGGAGAGAGGGAGAGGGAGGGAGCAAAAGGGAGGAGCTGAGCCCAGCCCCTCACCACCTGGAGAAAATCTCAGTATCTTTGCCCTTCCAAAGAAAACCCCCTCCCCAGGTAGAGTAACCAGCTACACCCTTCCCCCTCCTCTTCCTCCCATCTTTTGTTCTCTTAAGTATCGGTAGTTATTGTTTTGTAGCAACAGATGGGACAAAATTGCATGAGAGAAAGAAGCTAAAGGACAAATCCTAACCCCAACAAGTGGTTCGATCTATGCTAATGTGTGCATCTCATTTCTGCAGTTCTGGTAATAGATCTAACCTGAGCTGCAGGCAAATCACAGATGGCAAAGCCCAGGGCTGAAATTTGTAAACTTTGGAGAGGAGGTGTTGCTGTTGATGCTTTCCACAAACAGTTGTTCTCACTGATTACCACCTGACCTTGGGGGGCATTCTGGGAATCATTTCCCCTCAATGGGGTCAAGTCTTTAGAGGTACCGTGTATTAGCTAGGTAGTGTTAAATCCTTTTTTCCTCCAGCACAGTATCATAGTAATCAAACTTGGACATCTGTATGGCTTTGGTCCTCGTTTTGTACACTGTACACAAAACTTTCACCGAGTGAAATTGAATATTTGTGTCACATGGAAGGAAAGACCTTGGGTTTTGCCTGTTCTGAACAACATAGAAAATCAGTTCTATCCTAACTGGAATGACTTCATCGAGCTTCGTCGTGTGTCTGTTTCTCTCTCATTTTCATAATTTCACATCTGAACTTACTGATGCATTTTTAAAAAGCTGGGGAAAACCCTTTTCATTTACTGAATGTTGCCTAGAAAATAGAATTCCCAGCAGCATTAGAGTGAATATAAAAGCAGACTTTTACTTGAAAGCTGTCAGGTACTCAATGTGGCAAAAACCACACGTGGTAGTAAACTCACCATTTTCTAAGGTTTGTTGATTAGTGTAACTATCATGTATTGTTCAATTAAAAGGTTAGTTGATTAGGTAATAATTGCTTGGGCTCTGCCACACTGGTAGCAGTCCCCAGGCTTCTTTTGTGCTGCTTTTGTTATGTCAGGTCCAGATTCTTGTCGGAAAACAGAACGTCCTGGTAGTTGGTACTCTTCTTGGAGTAAAACTAAAGAATATTTTAGGAATGTGTTTAGAAGGTTAGCATATTGTTCCTAAATGTAGGGGAACAGGATAGGAAAAATAATAGAAGCTACAGTCACACATTTGCAATCTACAAAGCTACAAATGCATGAAAAATATAAAAAGCTAAGAATCTTAGGCATCAAGGATAGTAAAATATAATTAAATTATTTGCCTTTTCTTTCTTGCCTGTGCTCTCAGGATGGAGGCAGCCTTGTGGGAGAAGTGAATGAAGATGGGGAGATGACTGGAGAGAAAATAGCCTATGTGTATCCTGATGGAAAGACTGCATATTCTGGAAGGTTCATAGATGGAGAAATGATAGAAGCAAAACTGGCAACTCTGACAGCTGTTGAGGATGGGAAACCTCAATTTGAAGTAGTTCCAGGCAGTAAGTTCAGCTAACACAAACTTGTGTTCTTCCTGCTACTAGCCCTTTGCTGCAGACAGTTTGGCTCCTGTGATGTTCCTCACTGGAGACTGGCTGTGATGACAGGCTGTTAGTGAGGGGCCCTTTCTCCAAGACAGAGAGTTGGGCAGAGAGGAAGATGGTGTTTGTCCTGGAAACAGATGGGAAGTGCCCCCTGTGTGGTCCTGCCCAAGTGCATTTCATAGCCCTTCTCTCACTCCTGTGCTAATGGGCACACTCCTGCTTGTCACACATCCCACTACCCTCTGTACCAGATGGAAAACCTGCTCCATTCACCCTGGTAATGGTGCTGCAGTATTTCTTGCAGTGAAATAACTGCAGGAGGAGAGTGAGGCCCTGATTTGGTTGTAGCTGTCAGCTGGGTTTGTGCAAGTCACTGTTTGCAGTGTGAATGTTCTGGCACCTGTGTTGCTGGGCTGAGACTGGAATTAGTGAACCAAATTCAGTCATTGTGTAATGGTCTGATTCACCAGCACCCGTCTGTGTGTCTGGTCCTGCTGGCAGAAGGTGGCTGTGAAGTGCACAGGGGTGGGGCCTTCTCCACCTAGAGGCTTGAACCTATAGTTCTGGAGAGGGTTTGTTGTTCTGTTGTGATGTTTTGGAGGAGTGTGGGTTAAGCTGCAGTAACAGGCAGGGACTACTAATGCATGTTTTTGCTCTGCCAGCAAAAATTGTCTCACTTGATATGAAATAGGCACATAAAGCTCAGTGAAAAGGTGTTGACAGGCAAATGCACTGAGTTTATTTTCCTTCAGTTATGATAGCAAGTCAAAATTTAACTTAAAGCTTACTTTGTAGGAGGGTATGGTTGTGCTTTGTAGAGAGGATGAAGTTACACTCAGGAGGAAGCTGCCTTCAGCCAGAACAGATCCTGGACACCAGGGGCAAAGGCTTTATATCAGACTTTGTAGTATTCTGTTCTGTGGGTTTTTTACCCCATCTTATTTCCAAATTCTTCTTAATCTATGTCCAAGATGGTCCTCTGGCATTTGGGAGAAGGATGTAAGGATATAATTAGAGCTGTACCACTAAGTTGCTTATTAATGGCAAAAAATAGAGGACTGTAGCAAGAGTGCTTTCTGATTACTAAATGGTATCTTCTGGCTGAAGGCTCTTCAGCATCTGGACTAGAAAATACTTCATATTTGAAGTAATCAAGTTTTTGTGGGTTTTAGGGAGATTTTTTAAATGAGCTGTTGACTATATCTTGTTTTACTTTTAAATTATATTTAGAGACACTAGGAGGGTCAGTTTTGAAAGAGTATCCAGTCTTCCTCTACAAGTTGGTAATTTGAAGAACATATGTATCATCTTTTTGTATTACTCTAGAATGTTGAGGGGAAAAATTATCAAGAAGCAGTATCTCAGTTAAGATTTTTTACAGGTGCAGTTCTGTTTAATACCTTTTTTTGGAAGTGTAACATTTTTTGCAGCCATTAAAATTTAATTTTTGAATGTCTTGATTAAGTTAAGGATTGCATACTCTCAGTACTGCCAGTTAGTTGATTTCCTTCATTGATGTCTGATTTTTTTTAGGCCCAGTGTACAGTTTTGACAAATCCACTTCATCCTGCATTTCTACAAATGCCCTTCTTCCTGATCCTTATGAATCAGAGAGGTAAGTTTTTTTTCTTCTCCGCATATTTCTTTACTGTTACCTATTTAGGGCCTAATTTTGCAAAGCTTTTCCTCATCTAAAATTAAAAGGATGTGTAAAAGTTTGTAAAATGAAAGCCCTGTGTGTACCTGAACTGTAGGCCCTTTCTGATACTGTGAAATAGCTAATTAAGTGATTAGTAAATCACTTGCTTTAATTTGTATTTGAAGATGTGGTGCATCACCTTGAGAACTCTTGCTTCTCAATGCATGTACATACCAGCAACCCCAGCTTGGTGGGGACTTCTGGGGTTCTGATACGTTATTGAGGATGTTCCTGAATTGAAGCCATCATTGTGGAGTAATAGTAGATTGGCACTTCAAAAAAGTAAAAGTTTTCCAAGTCAACCCAAACTTTCCACCAAATCTCAGTTTTGACACAATAGAGAGAACATATAGAAAAGAGGAAGGAAAGGAGTTCCATAAAGAGGAGGAGGATAATGATGATGATAATAATAATAATGTTTTTGTTTTGTTACTGTTATTAGCTTTATTGTTATACTGAAGTATTGGGCTTTATCCCAGTAGTGTTGTACTTCTTGAAAATTAAAACTGCAGCCAGTCACTGATTCCATGCCCTGTTCCTCTTGTAGGGTGTATGTGGATGTCTCTCTCATTTCCAGTGCTGGAGAAGGATTGTTTTCAAAAACAGCAGCAGAAGCCAGTACAGTGATGTCCTTTTATAACGGAGTGCGAATTACACACCAGGAGGTAAAGAAAAGAAAAAAGTCAGTCTGAATTTTCATTGCTCTTCCTGAAATTTTCTTTTCATAGTAGCATCTGACACCTACTACCTTCCCACCCTAGATTTAACATGATGGAGTTTATTTGAAAGAAAGTGCATGCTCACCTATGTATAGATTTAAAAAGCGTGCGTTGTTCTTTTCAATGACGTACACCCATGAAAAGCTTTATTTGCATGTATTTTGAATGATGGCTTTCAAACTGCTGACAAAGTTGACCCCTCCTACACTCAGACATTGGATTTTTGCCTTGCAAACTAGGTAGACAGCAGAGACTGGGCCCTCAATGGAAATACAATATCCCTGGATGATGAAACAGTCATAGACGTGCCAGAGCCCTACAACCACGCTGCCAAGTACTGTGCCTCACTGGGGCATAAGGCCAACCATTCCTTCACTCCTAACTGCACCTATGAGCCGTGAGTACAGCCCTGTGTTTTAGGGTAGAAGCTGCAGCCTGGCTGTCTGGGCTCACAGGGGGTCCCTGGGCAGCTGGATGAGGACCAGTGGTGGGCTAGGAGTAAAGAGTTGAGGCACTGAAGGAGTTTCTGCTCACCTAAGCTGAGTTGGAAGTGGGCTAGCATTATGGGTTCTTGATGTCTATTGGGATTTACCATGGAGTATCTTGAAGTTTGCAACTTGTTTGTTTTGTCAAGAACTTTGAGTTGCTTCTTAATTATAAAATGCATCATCACAGCTCTCTAAATCCTAGCTTGGCTAGAGCCACGCTGTATTTACTGAATTAGCAATGCTTTGATAAATCAATATTTTTGCTCATATTCTTAAATATTTATGAGGTTGACTCAAGTCTGCTAATTCAATATCAGATTATGCAGTATTGCTCTGAAGTGAGTGAATTCTGGAACTGTAAAAGGGGCTGGCAGAGTATGGGATTTGACAGCTGAGCCTAGCAAAGATGTTTTTTCCTAGGTTTGTTCATCCTCGTTTTGGGCCCATCAAGTGTATCCGTACCATCAGGGCTGTGGAGAAGGATGAGGAGTTGACGGTGGCTTATGGGTATGATCACAACCCGGTGGGGCAGAATGGGCCTGAAGCACCAGAGTGGTACCAGCTGGAACTGAAAGCTTTCCAGGCTGCCCAGCAAAAGTGACATGGGAGCACCTTCTCCGTTCAGCAAACTGAAACAGAAACTTGGATCTATGCACTACCTTTATACTGAAAACTGGACAACCAGGGATTGTTTATGCTGTTGCATCATAACCTTGCATTCTGTGTTAAGAGATAAGTTCCTTGGATACTAACTAGGTTTGACTGTGTTACTCATAGCAGATTTAAAAATTAGCTAGCATTGCACCAGTCTTATCTGAAGAAATTATTTAATATTCTATACAAGATGTGGTATTCTTTGGTAGCTTCTGCTTTTGCACCATATGCAAAGATGCCAAAAGACTAGAAAGAAACTAAAATGGGTGTATTGTTCACTTTTAGTCGGCAGACTTAGTGTTGCTCTCTACCTGCCTAGGCATTATTGTGCAACTGCATTTTGCATATATGCCACTTGTGATGATAATCAAGTAATATTTTGATATTCTCTAATAGTAGCATAATTTTGCCTTTTTAAACCTTTGATCTGAATCTTGCAATAGAGCAGTTTATTTATTAGCATATAGGAGGCTGGGTTTTAACTCCCCTTTCCTCTTGTCTGAACGTTGTTCTTTCTACAAATCCTCTTTTGCAGGAGAAAATCCTTTCTAACTAGTGGAAAGGCTTGTGTGTGTATGTGAGAGTGCTGTGTGTTGGTCTCTGTGGCTCTCTAAATAGTATAGCAACCTGTCTAAACCTAATATTTATCTAGCCTGTACGGCTGGCTTATTTTATTTAATTTATTATTATGACATGCAAATGAAGCTGTTCTTTGCATGAAGATTTTGTGAAAAGGAGAAAACAGACTTGCTGTTGAAAGACTTCCAGAAGTACATGTTCTGGAAGGCAAGCACATGACTTGCATCCGTGTTCATGAGTTGGTTTGTGTACTTCACCTGTTCAAGTGGCCAGTTCTCAAGGCAAAAGATGCTTGGATCTCCCATGGATTCTCTGAAAGGAGGTGCATGTATTTGGGGGCAGGCTGTAGTCCTTGGTGAAGGAGAGCTGTATCTTTTCACTTGATGTTCACTTGATGAAACAACATAGCCTTATAGCCATCTTTCAGTAGTTCTGGTTTATGACACAGTGAATTAATATAATATGAGGTATCAAAATAAGATTTTTTTAAGAAAATATATTAAAAGATTGTTTTTGAAAGACAAACAATGAATGTAAAAACATCACTCGATGCTCATATTTATAAACAGCAGTCAATCCATAGCTTTGTTGCAGCCAGCAGTGGGGGCTTGTGAATATTCATCTGCAGAGCTATGTTCTGGGGATTTTCAGGGGTGGGGAAATTGTCTGGTTTTTCAGATACTGTACCAGTCTTGCCTAATGCTGTATAAGAGAGAAATCATGCATTGTCTTGGTCTGGATACTGGAGCCTTTCTGGGACTCTGATGTTCTCTTTTGGGTTTAGCAGCTTAGGAAAAACTCAGATGCATTTGCAACACTTTCTTTAAATGTTTGTAGTTTTAAAAAGTTTGTATATATGTAACATAAATGATTTGGGAATCAGACCTACCTTTTTATTGCAACACATTTTGATTACTTGCCTGTTGGAGGCATCTGGCTGTCTGGGGAGCTGGGCAGGGAGAGTGTGTTGGGTACCTGCAGGTAGAAGGATGAGGCTGATGTTATGTGCAGTCTGAGAATCCTTGCTTTTGTACCTGAGAAAAGTTAGGAATTACTCATAAAAGCCTGGGCTCTGTTTAGTCCCTGTGGCTTCTCACAAACATTTTCCATCTAGTCATCATTTCAGTTTGCACAGAAGTTGCTCTGTGCATGTGCTGAGGCAGGGGACAGGCAGGCTCAGGGTATTGTGACACTCTTTCAGCAGTGATCTGCACATGAGCTGTGACACCTCCCATCTCCTCGTGCTGGACACTCAGGTCACAGCTCCACGTCTCGTCTGTGGCAGAGGTGACAGGTCAGGGACTCACCTGAGTGTGCAGAGACACAGCCAGCCTCACAGGTGATGGAGAGTTGGCAAAGGTCAGTCAGCTTCTCAGCTTCACTAAATGATTCTATAGGAGAAAGATGCATGACTTCATCTGTCCCTGCCTGCCCATGGGTCATTACTTTAGGTCATCAGCCACTTGAAGGAAAGCCTTTGGTAGGGAGCTCTTACATGTGTCTTGGGAGTTATTGCACCAGGATCATAAAGTTTGCAAAGCTGAGGCTTGAATTTAGGTGCAGGAAAGAGCAGAGGGAAGATGTGACTGAACCCTGCTGGGAATGGATGATAAGTCCTTCCACAATCTTGATAACCTGCTTTGGACTGCTGGCCTCTCTGTGCTCACTGGGGAATTGTGTTTAAAATGTTCTGATCTCTAGAGCTCCTTTGCCTTCATTTCTGATCAGTCTCTGATTCCTCTGCTAATCTCCTGTGTGGAGTTGTTTATGTTTTAATAGATTTGTCAGTCTTCATATTGCCTGATTTTGAGATAAATAGAATATAGGTGCTCTTCGTGCATCAGGCTTGAAGATTGTATCCTAAAATAGGGAAATTCTGGGGGAAAAAAGGCACTAAGGTGTCCTCTGTCTTCTCAAAAAATTTGGTGAGAGTCAAGCAGATTCTTTCGTACATGTGTGTAGCCTGATAGGTAGCATGCCACAGCTGTGGCTGTTGTCTCTGTTATCTCTGCTGTCCTTCTCAGCTCTGTAAAATCTGTTGGTTCTTCTATAGCTCCCTTCCTCAGTGACCAACCTTCTATAAAAGTTGTGATTACAGAGCTGATTTGGCTTGATTCAGGACCAAGCCTTTTAACTCTTCTTTGTTTTCTCTCTCTTCCTGGTCTGTTAGAGTGGAGATGGCTTTTGCCACTGGGTGGTGAAAGAGCTCAGTGTGTCCTTCAGAGGTGTGAGCTGGCATCCCCTGGTTCAAACACAGATTAGTTACAGAACTCCAAATAATGCCTTAACTTGGTCAGTGTGTTGCAGCTCAGTTTCTGGGGCTCACTAGAGAGCAAGACCAGCTTCACAAAGCTCCTCATTGGTAGAGTGATGACATCCATAGACACAAGACCCACACCCAGCCATGGTTTTCATTTGGGGCAGAGGAAGTATCACCTTGCACAGCAGTCTTCTTGCGTCTGTAGGATGCAGCTGACTACTGGTGAATATGCAATAAGTAAAGAAGCTCCACTTCTTGGAGTCTAGCCAAAGACCTTTGCTGTTGGTACTGAACTGGGAGGAGAGCTGATGGCTGTCAGGTGAGCCTGAGTGAGCGTCTGGCTCTCGGGATACCCACTGGGACTAAAGAATAGCGTAGGAAAACCTGGAATTGCTGCCTTTTTCAGGTACAGGTCAGTTCCCAAAACCTGCCTTTGGTCTGCAGTACTTCACATGGCTTCTCTGTGATGGGAGGGTTACTTGAGCTCCTTTATGAGAAGCCTGTATCACACTGTATTAGAGGCTGCTGATCGTCTCTTAAAAAATAAAATCTGAAGTGGATCTTCCTGTGATGGCAGCACAGGGTTTTGTCAACAAGAATGCAGAGGCTTTGTATTCTGGAAGTGGCTGTTCTTGGAGATGAGAGCCAGAAAAGTTGCAGCTGAGAGCTGCCTGCTCCTGGGGTCACTCCACTGGATAAGAAGGAAGGAAAGGGGCTTAGGCCGTGGAGGGGGTGTCTGAAGTTGAGTCTTGTGCTATAATTTACTTTTGGGGATGGTTTTTTTCCTGGTTTTCTTTTAACAAACTTGAAAAGGCTTTTTATTCCCCTTTTTTAAAATTAGTAATTATAAAAAACTTACCCTACATAAATACCTGCCAATTTTGACTGCTGAAAAAGTCAAAGGAGATATATGGAAATGGCTTTCCAGTGAGAGTTTTTTGACTTTTTCTACAGTTGCCATGATACCTCCTAGTATCTCGTAGGATGGCCCACGCTTTCAGTCAGGTGAAGTTCCTGGGGAGGTTTTGGGAGCTTTGGGAGGCCATGGGGTGATGCTGCATGTTTTGCAGTGACTAGGCAGGCTTCTCCTTGGCACAGCCTTTCCAGATGTGGAAGTGTTGCACACAGATGGCGGCGAGCTTTTTCTCGGGGGTCTTTTGAAGCATGTTGCTAGAAGCTGGAATCAACATGCTATGAGAAGCAAGAGCTCTGTCAGGGATTTCTCACCCTCTGTCAGGCACTGGAGGAGCAGAGTAGCCAACATATCCCATCTGCTAAGAGAAACTCAAGTATTACGGAAATTGACACTTGTTTGTTTCCTTCCCAGCTGTCTGCCCTTGTCCTCCAGTCAAACCAGCGCTCACCCACTTGGGTTGTGCCAGGGGTGCAGTGGTGTTGCTTCTGTCCCAGAGACCTCTGTGATTTGTGTCCTTTCACTCAGTTTGATGGTCTTTAAGAAAATGCTGCTGTTGAGATGAGGTAACATTACACCGAGCCAAGTATCTGCTGCTTTGTTCTACTGTGGCCCAGCAGAATTGCTGGAGCTGTGGGTGCCTGAGGGCTTCACCTCCAAGCACTTAAAAAAACCAAATTGCTTTGGAAAATGGTACTGAAGTATCTTCTTACATGCTGGGGTGCTGCCTGTTCCTCACTTCCACTGCACTGCTGTGTACCAAGGGCATCCAAGCAAGGAGAGCAGGTGTGGGAGCAGCTTCATCTGCAAGTGGAGATGAGCTTCACCTGCAGTGAACTTGTTCCTTATGCTTCATGTAATGGAAACATGAGAACTATATTTTTGGTCAAAGAATTTCTAAGCAGTCTTATAAGGATTTTTTTTTTAATGAAAAAAAGAGGTGCAAGATTAAGTGCATGTTTACTTGTCCCAGATCAAAGGTTTTGAACACTAAGGTCACTCTGTCTTGAGTGGACCCTCTTGTCTTCAGGCAATAGAACTTCCTGCCCTTTTTTCTCTTTACCATTTTACTGTAACTCTTTTTTTCCCCTAGGAAAAATACCTGTACAAAAATGACAAGCAATTAAAAGTTCAAGCCATAAAATCATGAGTGTGGGAAGACCCGCTTCACAAGTTTTAACATTTGTATGTAAAATGATGTTTGTATGAAATATTTTCATGGTAGAAAGAATATTTAAACAAAAAAGTTCCAGTAAGATCTAAGCCAGATTTAAAGGGATGTCTTTTTGTAAGATGCAAGTGTAATGCAATTGAATACCAGTAAGTAGATAATTTATTTTTTTTTTAGGGGAGATGCAACAAATGATCCTTAAAATTAAAAATGGTCGTTTCTGCTATTTGGGGAAGTATTTATGCAGCATTACATGCAGCCGCCATAAATAATTGCAGTAGCAAGGCTAGTCACGTTTTCAAAGTGTACCTCTCAGCTTGTCTCTTCATGATACCCTACAAACAACCCATCCCTCCTTCCTGTAGATGCCCTTCTAGAAAACTTTTCCTACTGCAGCTGTAACAAGTTTAACTCTGAGCTAAGAACCAGATTAAAATTGTGTATTACTTAACAGTTTCTGCTGGGCCTTCTGCTATTTTAATACTCTCTAGCCCATAATTACTGGGTGTCTCTGTTCTGAAGAACTAAGTGCTAAAGAATAATCTTTGGGGTAAGCTTATACATGTTTTAACAGTTAACCCCGGAGTATTCAACTTGTGTACAGTACTTGATAGGTGTTTTATGACATTTGTACTCGAACTATGAGCCTTACTGAACATCTGTAAGTTTATTCATGACTTTTAAAAAATGGATAACTACAAGAAAGATGTTTACATGAATGATGTTTGCCCTTCCTTTCATGTTATGAATGGGTTTTTTTTAGTGTGTTTGGGCGTATGTGCAAGGAAGCAAGAGAGGTGTTTCTGGGGAAAAACAGACTTGACAAACATTTGTAATAAGTGAATTTTAAAGATTGCTTTAATTGCGCTATGAAGGCAATGCAAAAATAAAATATTAAACAGAAAACTATTTTCTCCTTGTTATTTGTGTGTCACAGTTTTGGGCATCCTCTGACCTCTCCCCCTTCCTTGTGTTCTGTGTGACCACAGTTTTTGCTGATGCACAGGAGCAGGATTTCACACAGTTACACACATCTAGGCTACCTTATGTAAGTAGTGGATGAACATCTGACACCATTTGTTGGTTTTTTTTCTGTCATCTCTGCTGCTTTTCTTACTCTTTCAATGCACATAACATGGGCTTCAGTATTACTGTGGTATGGAAGAACATCCCACCCAAAGTGTCATTAACTGTTATTTTAGTGTGGTGTGTTTTCCTCTGAGGCAGTGGGAAGGTGCAGCAGGGTGCCTTCCAGCCAGGTAACTTACTCCTCTGTCTCCTAATTCCATGTACACATCCTGCTGGGTGAGTGGTGAGGAAGGGGGCAGCGCTTTCGGTGCCTGCCCTGCCTTCCTCTCCTCTGTGATCACAACTGGCTGAGGTAGCTGAGCCTCTCCTGCCTGTGCTGGGTGTAGGTGTGCAAAGGCTGTGCCCTCCCCTCTCTGCAAGGACGCAGAAGTGACATTGCCACTTGAACCTGGGCAGTCGTATTGGGCTGGGAGGACGATGGGTGCTTGGTGTGTGTTTGCAGGCTGCGTGGGAGATGACACTGGGATTGTGAATGGTCCTGTGTGCTGGCTTCAGGCAGCCTGGCTGGTATGCAGTGGAGGTGCAGTGGGTTCATTTAAAGAAACTATACCTGACCTGTGAGCTGATTTCTTTAAAATGTTTCAGGGAGAGGCAGGTTTTAGTGGTGTGCTTGTTAGGATTTGGCTGGAGGTGCTTGGGGGGGTGTTAGAATCTTGTTGAATCAAGGTTGGAAGAGACATTCAAGGTTAACCAGTCCAACCATCCACCTCCCATTACCCCTTTAACCCCTAAACCACATCACCTACATGCCTCTTGAACACCTCCAGGGATCATGACTCCACTGCCTCCCTGGAAAACCTATTCCAACACCTAGCTGCCCTAACAGTGACAATTTTTTCTAATATCTAATCTGAATTTTCCTCTCTCTCAGTTTAAGGCCGTTTCCTCTGATCCTCTCGCTGCAGACACAGCAGGAGAGAACTGGTCCCCATCATATTTCAGCCTCCCTTGAGGGAGTTGTAGAGAGTGATGAGGTTCTCCCTGAACCTGCTCTTGAGACTGAACAACCCCAGCTCCCTCAAACATACAATGTGTTTTCTACATCTTTCATGAGCTTTTTTGCCCTTCTCTGGACACAATCCAGCACCTCAAAATCCTTTTTAAAGTGGGTGGCACACAACCGAGCACAGCACTTGAGGTTTGGCCTCACCAGTGCCAAGAAAGGGGGATGGATGATCACTTCCCTGGTCCTGCTGTCTGCTCTATCCCAGATACAGGCCAGCATGCCCTTGGCCTTCTTGGCTACCTGGGCACACATTGGCTCATGCTGTATCAAGGGCACTCCCAAGCTCTTTTCTGTCGAGCAGCACAGGTTTTTTTACTCTTTCCAGCAGAGAGTGGGCGCTGATGTGCCAGGGGAGCCTTTGCCTGTCAGTCTAAAGAACCGATCACACAAGTCATTAAGTATACTTATGGAGTTTCATGGAATGTTACAGTCACAACATGGCTTAGATTGGGAGGGATCTTAGAGATCATCTAGTTCTGCTCCCTGACCACAGGCAGAAACACCTTCTACTAGAACAGGTTACTCAAAACTCATCCAGCCTGGCCTTGAACATTTTCAGTGATATTGCATCCAACAAGACCTCTGAGCAACCTGTGCCACCTTCCCCAATCAAAGTGTTGCAAATGTGTAACGTGTGAAGCAACACTTACAGCGGCAGCGGGTAGAAAAGGATAGAAGCAAGGCTCAGTCCCTGTGGAGGAGGGATGGGTGGAAGGCCCAGTCCCGGCAGCCCGGGGTGCCCGGGGCGGGGCGGCCGCTCCCGGCTGCCGGCGAGGCGGGAGGGGGCGGGCGGAGGAGCCGCGTCCCTGGGTGGGTCACGGCGCGGGGCTGGGTCTCCCGGGCTCGCCGGCTTTTTTCACACAGGCTGGAACTCCTTTCCCCGGCCGCGGAGCAGGAGCTCTCCTGACGCTGCCCGGGCAGCGCCGTCCGGGCCGGTGCCGCTGCAGGTGAGGGCGCGGCGGGTGCGGCGCTTCCCGGCCGGCGGGATCGGAGCGGAACAAGGGGAGGACGCGGGAGACGGAGCTGGAGCTGGAGCCGCCCCTGGAGAGGGCGTGCGATGGCCGGCAGCAGCCAGGGGAGTATCGGGGCTCGGTGCTGGCTGCCCCAAGGGAGCAGCGGCGCCTTCCTGGAGAGGTGCGGAGCTTAACTTCCACATGGGAGAGAGCCTGGGCACCCCCTGCGCCTCTGTGGCCAGCAGAAACCCCGAAGGGAGAAGGGCAGCGGTGGGGTCTGAGGTGACGATCGCGCATTCCGCTCCAGAGCCGTCGGGAATGGTGTCCCGGTCACCTGGCACGCAGCAGCCCCGGGGATTTCCCAAAAGGCCGCTTGCCTTCGGACGCTGAGGAGCGAGCTCTGTGCTCTGCTGCCGGCGCTGCGCACCAGCCGCTGCCCGCGGGTGCTGATGATCCTGTCCTTTCTCTCTCTCCTGCCCAGGAAGAGCCATTCTCCCACCCTGGAAGGCCCTGGTGCAGCTCGCCAGTCTCCGTGTTCAGGGCTTTATGTGGGAATCAGAGCAGAATGGATCGGTATCGATATTTCATCTTTAACCAGAGGAACATGGTCGTGCTGGGGATGTTCCAGATTGCCTTCAGCACCGTCTGTGTCACCAGTGGGTTCATAGATGGCATTTTCAGAACAGAGTCTCAGCTGGGCAAAACCAGAGCTCCAATTTGGGCTGGCATGGTAAACTTCTACTATATTTTTTATGCTTTGTTTTGCAGTGGTACCTACTAGTACTCATATTGGGGGTGGGAGGGAAGCCAGGATTTCTTGCCAGCTCTTCCCTTGTTTTATGCTTTGAACTCAATTAATAAAAGTTTCCTTATAACGGTATAGGCAGAAGAGTGCAAGCAGACTTTCCTCTGAAGGAACTAAATTAAATACATTTCTGCTGGATAATGTAGAAAATGGGACATAGTGACAATTGACAGGGGTTTTTTTGCAGAAGCATAGTGATCACCAAAGATTAGGAGGGGAACACCTCATCCTCTGTTCAGGTAGATGATCAGGGTGCTGGTCTCTGTCCCACAGCACAGTACCCCTAATTTTGGTACTGCAGCGAGAAGTGGGCAAGAGGTATCCCTGCTCTCTGGCATTCAGCACCCTGATCTACCCTGCTTAAGCCATGCTGCAAGGAAATTACACTGAAGAGCTCTCTCCAGGGCAGAGGTTGCCTATCTCCTTTCATTAGTATTTTTCTTTCCTTTGCAAGATGCATATGGACTTGCAAAGCAACATGCATTTTTAGAACCTTAAATCAGACTTACTCTCTCGGTTTCATTATTTTGCCCGACCCACAAAGCTGTGGTCAGTGGCAGCAAGGCTGTGTGGGTAGCAGGTGGGCAAGATGCATGTCACCCATGTCCTGCATCCAGGAGATGCTGCAGAGGAAAACAGAAGAAATGAGCAATTCTCTTCCCATTTCTGATGCAGCAGCTACTCTGATCCAAGCCTTGAAAACACCTTTCATTACTTTTCATTACTCTGTAGCAGTTTATCTTCCAAATCTGATACTAGTCTTCCAAGCTACCATCTCCTTTCGTGCTCTGCAGGTGATGGGAGTCCCAGGCGTCCTGGCTTTGTTCTCCTCGCAGAGGAAGAATCCAGTTCTTGTAAGCTAGTGGGGCAGATGGGTGTTTGTGTGTATGGGGCAGGGGGAAAATGTTGGGGCAATCAAAAACAGTTTGAGGAGGGAATGAGCTGACTGGTCCTCCTGCAGAATTAAGAGCTTATTTCCTTGAGTTAGCTTCATAAAAGCTGCTGTCTTTATAACCAAGAGGAGGATGCAGTGTTACCTTGCTTTCTGCTGCAGCAGACAGGCACTGGGCCTAATGAAATGCAAAACTTTTTAAAAACACTTCATTTCAATGCTTCTCTTTTGGTGGTCCTTCATGTTGTTAAGCACTGTGTACACTAAAACTTGAAATGAGTTAAGAGGTTTGCATTTCCTAGGTAGGTTTCTCCAGCCATGTAAACTCCAAGGGAGGACATTGTATGCAAATTAGAGGTCTTTAAGTAGCACCTCTGATTAATATTCAGGACTCAGCTGTAACTCAGAAGCCAAACACAGAGAAGTAGAGGTTTTCATAATATTGAGTTTCTAAGTCTGTTGCTGCTGGGGATGCTGTAGTGTTATGGTAGGTCAAAGGCTACCATACAAGCTGTAATGCTTGTATGTGCCCAAGGACAGCCTTGATTCCTCCTCCCCTTCTTTTTCTCACTAAAATTCTCTGTCTGTCTAGGTGAATGTACTGATAGTTGCTTCCATAATCTCTTGTGTTGCCATCTTCATTGTAATAGTTTATAGCTCCTTCACACTGAGCTATGGTGAAGAGGAGGAGCTGAGTTCTGCCCCAGTCCATGTTATCCACACTGTAAGTATTGATATCATGATTATTACTGGGGAACATGCCACCCTTAATCTGCAAGCAGTGCCAGATGTGGCTTACAAACAGAACCAGACTTCTAGTGCAAAGGGGTGGTGTGGGCTAAGCCATGAAAAAATACCGGTGCTGCTCAGGGAAAGGTGCTGAGAGTATCCCTGGCCTGGTTTGAGACAGTGGTTGCAAGGCTGGAATCTTTCCAAGCACCTCAGATGATGAAGTTACAGCAGTTACAGGTCAGTTGGTTAAACCTGGTGTTATTTCAAGTGTGTCTTCCACAGTAAAGCTGTAGAGAAGCAATGAAGCCCTTTTGTGTCTCCAGTCTACAAGCAATTGCTTGCTGTGGGGGTAAAGGCATTCCAGAGGGATGAAGCTGATCATTAGTTTATTGCAGGACAAATCAAAATGGCAGGCTGCTATAAGGTGCAGTGCAGCAAAACAATGTTTCTCATATTCAGTGTGAAGAAGAGCAGCCATTCCTTGAGTTTTTACTCATTGTTAAAGCTATTTCCAAAACCAATGCCATTGCATAGCATCTCACATTTAGTCAGCAGCCTTATTTCACTGCTTGCTCTGTTTGAGGTTCATATCTGGTTTGTTTTTTAGAACACAGAAAAATCTTAAATTACACTGACTACAAATCAATCTCCTATCATACAATCACAGCATTCTCACAGTCATTAGATTATTTTTTGGTGGAGAGTGTCACTTTTTGAATATGGCTGTACCATCTCCTTTTATGTTTGCAGAGGTTCATACTCAGTAAAGTTGTCAAAGGTGCCAACATAGCCATGCTGGCTGTGTCCATCTGCAGTGCCTTTTCTGTGCTGGCCATGGCTTACTTGGGATGCCGGAGCCTTCCACGCTGCTCCTGCTATGACAGCGTAACTGGGATGGTGAGTGAGGAGCCCAGGGCACAAGCTGATTTCTATTGACTGTTGGTGGGGCGGGGAAGAAACCTGGGAGAAGGTGTGTTTTTCTCCTATAAACCTAGTCTCAGCTCCTACCTCAGTCATGCAGGGCTAATTCTAAGAAATTAAGTGGGATATTAAAATGGTTTTATATTTCTTATATTTTTTCCTTTAAAGGAAAAAATCTCTCTCTTATTTACAGTCTCATGTAAGATCTAATATAAGTTATCTCTATTTTGCAAACCATTTGTGCTGAAGCTACTTTGGCCCCGTTTCCCATAAATTCCTGCAATCCTCAAAAATTGTTCCTCTCATCTTTAAGTCACCAGTTCCTTCTGGTGCATTACAAAGACTTACTGGTACTTACATGCTGGAACTTCAAATCCAGTAGTAAAAGTATCTCCAGTGCTGTGTGTGCAGTGTTGGGGTGCTGACATGTGTAATTTACTCCTCATTCATAAGGACTCTGCCTCAAGTGATGGGCCCCATGGCATCTCTGCTAAGTGAGCTCAGTAAATAAGTAAATGCCAACTGCTTCTCTACTAGAGCAATTCTGGTGCTGTGTTATTAAACATGTGCATCCAACCATTTGGTTTGGTGAGGAATTAAAGGGTGCAGGCCACAAGGCAGCTGTTCCTGACTAAAGACACCAAGTGGGTAATGTGAGGCTGCTTTAAACTTTCAAACTAAAACATGTTAGGAGGCATGGACTGCAAAGACTTTTAAAATGAGTTCAAGTGTATCTTCTTGAACAAATTTCCAGGCAAAGTATTTGATGATGCTGTTTTTTCCATAGGAATGGTTGCAGCCCAGTGAGGACCAAAATCAGGCTGTGGAAATGATTTGTGCTGTACAAAGTGAGTAACTCTTTTGCCTCCACATATCTGGATGATCACCAGGGATGAGGAAGGAACATTCTGAATAAGGTTTACATCCCAGGCCAAAATCCTGATAACCAAAAGGAGCTCAGGATTTTGTGCAAACGTCTATACCATGTTTAATGGTTTTTGCTTTCTTTTCTCACACAGGCCCTGGAGGGAGAATTTTTAACTTCACAGATCGGTTTCCAGCCCAGGATGTAGATGCAGAAGAAGACACATCCAAACCTCCACCATATATTAGAATGACTTGAAAAAGTGGCTGAACATTTTGTTCAAATGTGGCGAGAGAGATGCAATCAGTTCTCAATCTTTAAAGATCGTTATGCACTTTTCCTTGGCCATTTGAAAAACACACACAGAGTGAACTAGTGAATGCCCAGCACTGAGCAGAGATCACAGTGCAGAGGGAAACATCTGCAGGTGATTTTGAACTTTCAGACTTTGTACAGTGAAAATACCTCATTGCTTCTGGAAAGTGAGAGCATTTTTTAGTCCGGCTTTTATACTTAAATCATGTCTTATTTCACTAGAATGCATCATGTAATTTGTGTAGCAGTGCTAGCCTTAGTCATTTAAATATTAAATATAATTCCTTTTTCTTCAACTGCTATCTCAATTTTCCCTCTCACTGCATGAGTTATTTGGATGATAATGAAGGACACCCTTCATCCTTGAGCTTCAGAGTGTTTTCCTTTTCTTCTTGGTAGGAATGGGGGCAAGGAGTTTTTGATATGAAACCTTAATAGTGCCATTTAGATACCTCTGTCAAAATGTGGCTTGTGTGGGGTGTGCATGTGTCAGTACAATCAGTTTTAGCATTGAAGTGTAACTGTAGAGTGTGGCGGGAACTGGAGCTCAGTAACTCCTCTTATGAAGTAACTTGAATACTCTAAATTCAGTTCAAGTTTTCCTATTTTGACTTTGTAGATTGAAAGTTTAAAAGAAATCCTTATTTTAGGGCCTATTTTTCTGAAATTTATTACAGATCTAGACAAGGGTGTTTTGTGTATTTTCTTTAGGGGACCTCTGGTAGTTCCTCTAGACCAAGGAACTACAGCTTCCAGTCAGGTCCTGTCATATCCTGAAGTACACAGAATTCCCATATGTACTTTCTGTTTCACTTTTAGGTGAATGTCAAGTGTTGATCTTGCCTGCAGACCTTGAGCAGGGAGTGGTAGATGACTTAACCCTTGTACAGATTAGCACAGCATTTGAACAGGGCCTGGAAAATGAGTTCCCATCTTGAGAAAGTGGGCAGTAGGATAAGTGATACCCACCATGGGGCATGGAACTCCAGAAATGATCTCATATAAAACTTCTCTGATTGCAGCAAGTAAGGTGCCTTTCATGATCCCAAGAGAAGAGTTGTTCTTTATTTATTTTTTTTCTCTAAAGACTGAACTCCTTTTCATAATGCTGGTAAAAGGGACCCCACTACCTAAATGGCTTTAAACCAAAGAGTGTGGGTTTAGATTGGATATTGGGAAGAAATTCTTTGCTATGAGGGTGGTGACACACTGGCACAGATTGCCCAGAGAAGCTGTGTATGCCCTCTCACTGAAAGCTCAAGGCCAGGGTGGATGGGGCTCTGAGCAGCCTGGTCTAGTAGAAGGTGTCCCTGCCTGTGGTAGAGGGATCAGGATGAGGTGGTCTTTAATGTTACTTTCAAACAATTCTATGATTGTGTGATGATTCTGTGAAGATGTTACACGGGTTTTTTTGTAATCTGGAACAGAGGAATACTCAGCCACATATTAAGGAAGTCCCAGTGAACAGAGACACCCCTGTGTGTAAGGTGCTTGCCAAGTGTATCTGTTGCTGACTTTAACCATTAAAATTATTAATGTCTGGGAATATCTCAGATCGAGAGAGCAGCCCTAAGCACCAGGCTCCCTCCACAGCCCTTCTTAGGTCACATATTGCTTCCTCCACTGCCCAGCTTCAGCCAGGGAATCTGTCCCCAGCTTTGGGTGCTTGGGCCAGCAGCTTAACTTGAGCCTGCAGGTCCTGCTCTGGCAACTGGAGGCTTAATTATGTGCCACAGTAGCCAAATTCTTCCTGACTTTGGCTCTAAATACCTTCACTACCTTGCCTGCAGAGCCACAGAAGGGTTGAGGTTGGAAGGGATGTCTGGGGATCACCTAGTGCAATCCCGTCCCATGCCAACCAAAACAGCTGATGTCTTGTTCATTTGAAGGTGTTAATGTTTGAATTGCTTTAATATATTAATTCAAACGTGATTCAAATGGGATGCTGTTCTTTTTCCTCTGAAACAGTGCCTGTCAACAGGCATCAAAGCACCCAGTGTGACTGCTCTCCCTGTCCTCAGATGCTTCTGGCACAGCTCCACACCATCTGCAATGAAATGCTGGGGAGTTTCTTGTTTAACACAAACTGCTCTTCTTGTACATTTAAAGAAAGTCAGACACCCTCATAGAGTATAGGGCTCACTGATACCTGAAAGCAGTGGCTCTGGTCAGTCTAAAACAGATTTTGCATTGCTACATGCACTGCTCCGCCTCTGCATCATTTCTGGGAGTTATGGTCCCATCCAGAAGTGCTGTTCCATAACCAGTCCTTGCAGTGTGACATACTGAGCATAATTCAACAGCATTTGAGTCCTGGTTGAACAGGGCAATTTGCTTTAACTGTGAGAGTGCAAAGCAAGATGTCGCCAGTCCTTTTTCAAATGCTGTGCTGTTTCCATCAGCTCAGGCAGGTAATTCCTGGGATGAGGGTGGCAGTGCCACCATGGCTGCTGCAGGTCAGGTCCTCCTGGCACAGCTCTGGGACACAATCCAAGTACCCAGCCCAGCTTTGAAAGCTTTTGATGTGGCATAAAGTGACAGGTGTGGCAGGTACTCATTTGGCTGTGAAACAGCCTTAGCAGCACGTACTGAAGTCTTAGGGTGTATAAGAGAAGTATGCTCTGTGCTGCTTCTGAATAAAATGTATGCAATTGATTTATCAGCAGCTATAAGATGGCTTCCTTCTTACACAGTCCTTCCAGTGCTGCAACTATTGCAGGTCACCCATAGACAGATGATTTCAACAGTTCTTTCTACAAAAGTGGGGGTTTCCAGAAAAAAAGCTGCAGAATGGAAATTGGTGGAAACTGATTATCAGTTTAATGTTACTCCTCTTTGGTTAGTGTTGCAGAAAATATATTCCTGACTGTAGTTTCCAGTGCTATATTTAGCAGCCCATTCCACATGCAAGGTGCAGCACCTTCCCAGAGCCTGCCTGCTTCTCCAAGGACATTCCAAGCTGTGTCACACCCAGCTTTCACTGGTGGACGTCAGGTGGAGTTATAGACCCCCGTTATGGACCCAAGCATTTTGTGCTCGCCTTGTGTCAGCAGTGCTGGCATTAAGTCAAAGACAAGGCATTTACATCAAAAAAACTTCTTAACCTCAAGTAGGCTGAGACAAACATTACCCTATTCCCTGACGTTCAGAACAAGGCACACGATATCCACAGGTGGATAAAGGCAAAGCCTGCCAGCCTGCCATTAGCAGTGGCCAGAGTTAATCACCCAGTGTAATCAGAAGGTTAATCAGGGAAGCTGATTCTGGAAGTTAATGTTCAACTAAGGGCAAAGAACTTTTTGAAGTCATTTCCCCAACAGAAGGGGCAGGAGGTGCAGAGGAGGAGAGAAAGAGGAGGGATCTTCATCATGGTGAGGATCAGGGAACCCTTTCAGGCACTTCTTTGACAACAAGCCTGTTTGGGATTTTAAAAACATACATATATATATATATATATACACACTTGTATATATTTTTATTTATTTGTATCTGAATTTTTATTTTTCATAGATACACGTTTGGTGCAGCTCCTCCCTAGTGCTGCTGAGCTGCTGGTGCTCAGGGTCAAGGCAGCCTTTGCTGAGCACAAGTGTGTTTCCCCTTTGCTGGCAAAAGGCAGTGAGAAAACAGGGGATACAAAGTCACAGTTGTGTGCCTCCATGGCCCACCCTGATTTTGCATGAAGTAGCTGGAAATTGAAGTAAATCTTCACTACTGGTAGATGAACTTGCCTAAAATATTTTGAGTGGGGAACACTAGGTCTTGCTCATTAAACATGCAAGAGAAAGGCTACAGAAACTACAGAAGAGAGCATTAAAAGGGCTGGGAAAGGACAGGAGTAGGACTAATTAATCAAAATACAGATATGTCCTGATAACAGAAGTGGTATTTGCCTGCAGCTGAGAGGAGGAATATTCCTTTTTTTGGTTTTTGGTTTGTCTTTTTCTTTTTTTTTTACTCAGTAGAAACACCACCTAATATAAGACACCCAACATGCATTTTTGGAGTCAGACTGTGTGATTTCTTGTTTCCTAGGATCATAGAACCACAGACTTCTTTATGTTGGAAAGGATGTTTAATATAGAGTCCAACCACTGATCCTTATCGGTCCCTTCCAAACTGAGATATGATTCCTTGATTCTCCAGCACCAACAGTGTGTAAGTATGGGAAAAAGTTGTTGAATTTACCTCTAACTTGAGGAGAGAAGCCCATTAAAGCAGACCACATCTCCCAGCCTTCCCTAGGTGCTTCTCCATAAAAACAGGAACTGCTTCTCTGTACCTCTTCAGGTACATCTAACCCAAACACATTATCAAACTGCACAGTTTCACTTGCACTTTCTGAGCTGCTGCAGTCTTTTCCTTCTTTCTTCTTTTCTTTTTCCTTCCTTCCTTCCTTCCGCCACTTCCACCACTTCCTTCCGCCACTTCCTTCCTTCTGCCACTTCTTCCGCCACTTACTTCCTTCCTTCCTCTTCAAAGTTAAAGAAATGTGTGTTCTCTTTCATTCACTTGACATTTATGTAATCTTTATTTAAAATTACTTTGTTTCTTTGTTCATGTTTCATCCTTTGGCTTCTGTTCCCTCTGTTTTTAACTACACTCATCACTTTCTTCTTTAGTCAAAATTAGTTGTTATTATATGTTATATTTATGGTGGAACAGTACATGCAAATACTGCTAAGCCCTTGTTCCCCACCCAATAACCATAAGACTGATTCAGGATGACAGATGGTGTTTTCAGCTTCCAAATTCTTTGCTCTAGGCATATCTTACAGCAGTTGCTTCTGTGTTTCTAATTTTGCCTGATGCAGGCAGCCTCCCTACCCCAACTGACCCAAGTTTTTGCTTCATTCAGCAGTTCTTCACCCATAAAGCCTGAGAGCCGGAGCCTTAAAGCAGATCCTAGAGCTGGAATCCCACCAGTGTCATGTACCACACATCAAAACGAGCTGGAATTCCACACAACACTCCCCTAAGTGTTGCATTATGATGTGAAAGTATGCATGCCTATGGTGATGCAAATATACATATTTTCTGGCCATCATTTCAGATATACAGAGAGAATATATCTCATTTATCTTTATTTACCCTCTACTCTCATCATGCATATGAATGCAATGTACATATTTAATGACAGATGAAAGTACTGGAATGAAAGATGAAAGTATTGAAATCAGCTCTTTCAGGTCAGATGCAATTTGACAAAAGCTCTGTGAGCCTTGAAGCAAAAGACAAGGGCTGTCAGCATTTGTGCTTTTTAACAGCAGCATCACAGTGACTCAGATATTAGCTCAGAATTGAAGCTAGCACTCCAAGGTAGTCTTGAGGATCCACAGGAACTTGAAAACCCTCTCTGATTAGCACATGCTTCTCTTAATCTACAGCTGAATCTTTTGTTGCTGAAGCCAGAAGCTCTTCACTGTCTCTATTTTAAGTGTGTTAAAAATACCTTGAAGTAAATAGAAAAACTGTTTCATGTATTTTAGGGTCAGTTTAGTCTTTTTCTCTTTGTCTGCCCTTCCTTAACTGAAGAAAGGTTGAGGGACAGAGGACTATGAAGGGCAAGGAGCATCTCAAAGCCCCCTGAGTATTTAAAGTGTTTTCCTGTACAGGAGTGGGTGTGAAGGATGTGGGGATGACCAGGCTTTGGAGAGGATAAATGGTTTGCAAATGCAGCTTCTGCTTTATGACTCCTGATTCAGAGGCCCAGCGTGATGTTTTCAGCAGTAAATCACTAAGTATTTTCAGAAAGAGGGAGTTTAGCATATTGCCTCACCAGTCTTTTCTCTGCCTCTGACTTTTCCAAAGGGGCAGTGCAAACAGTAAAAAAAAAAAAAAAATAGAAAAGGAAGTAGTGAGCTAGGATCAGGGTCTTATGACTCTTAGTTTTCATATGCTAAGAGCTTCACCCAGCCTGGCCTTGAACACTTCTGGGGATGAGGCATCCACAGGTGCTCTGGGCAACCTGTGCCAGTGCCTCACCACCCTCAGAGGGAAGAACCTCTTCCTAATCAGAGCAACATATTTGTTAAATGCAAGCCAGGGAGAGGATTATGCTCTATTTTGGGGGTTTTTTTAAATGATCACTGGCATTGATGGGAAATTCATTTTCCATTAATTCCAAATGATTAGCTAAGGATTCAGTAATTTGTGATTCCCATTAAGCAGTGATGAATGATTCAGCAAGGCAGAAAACAATACACATCAGTCCCAGGCACTGTGCACCTCAGGGAATGTCCCTAGATGACCGGTAGCTCTCACTTGCCTTGCTTTGAGCTCTGGAAATAGATTCCAGAACTACAAGGAGCTGCCCTCAGCATGTGCTTCTATTTGGCAGGTGGGAGGCTGTGCAGAGCCCAGTGAATCCCAGAACACACCTGGAAACCAGCAGCCATTCTTCCTGTCTCAATGCCTCTTCACAGCCCTCACTGATGATCCATTCAGCTGGATAAATGAGGCCTCCTTTGGGCACCCTGCAACAACAGAGGAAGGAGAAAAAAATCTCACATCCTCAGACACATCCTCAGAACAGTGGTATTTTTTGTGAGACCTAGAATAATGACAACTTCTAATGTTATTTATGACTTTAGATTTAAGATTATGTGTTGGTGTTGTGTTGATTTCCACAGAAAACCAGACTGCCATTTAAAAGTAATACTACTATTACTTTTAAATAACATATGGCTCTACATTTATCTGGGAATTGCAATGTTAAGCAACACCAGTCAATGACCTCAAAAGTAGGACTCTAGGAAAAAAAAAGAGTATTATGGTGAAGTGAAAATACTCACTGAGGGGACAAGAAATATGACTTTCAACAAATCTGTAAAATTTAAAGAGGTTTTATTTCTGAACAAGATGAAACTAGAAGAGTAATGGAGAAGACTCCTTTAGGGTCTTGATTTACATCCAAGGGTCAGTAATTGCTATTTTTGTAACTGTTGTTTCACTTCCCATTCTTCTGGAATCTGAAATAAATACTGAACATGCCTCTGAACCAGGTGCTTCAGATGCCCCAAAATCACCCAGAGCCACTGCAAGAAAGCACTGACAGTAGTCCAAGTATTGTGACAGTCTTTTTTGTAAAAATTGTCACCCACACAGACAGAAACTAGAAACTCCTTTAACTCCCTCACAGCATTTTTTAACCATATGGAATTATATTATCATTTCTATTATGATTATTGAAAACAAGTGGTACCAGTTTGTGGCAAAGCCCATTTATTAGTTTTCTGGAACTGTGCCTTGCCTGCCCCCAACACATACGAAAGAACACAACTTTACAGTCTGGTAAAGTGAAAATACACAAAGTATTCAGTACTCTGATATCCATCCTGTGGGCAGAACATCACCACTGAAAGCCAGGGAGCAACACTGAATCCTGCATTACTGACCACACTGCCTCCATGGCAGAACCATTAAAACATGCTTTGTGCTGAACACGGAATTACACACTTGAACACCATTTGCACACAATTTTCATGACATGAGGGCCCTTATTTACAAGTTGTTGTAACTCAAATAAAACTTAACAGATGTGCAGGTGTTTCAGATCAAATGTAACAGTAACACTGCAGCTACATGATTTTCTTACCCCAACCCCCAACCTGACTTTAAAATTCTTAATTCTGGGATATTTTTATTAAAAACAAACAAATAAATAAAACAAACAAACAAAACCCAAAACAAAACAAAAACCCACAAAAACTTGCTGACATATTTTGTATACAAATAATTAAGAAGGATCCTTCTCAGAAAAAGGATTAAGGACATGAGTGAAAAACAATTTGTCCAACAGGACTGTAAACCATATTTACTTACCATAGTATAAACATCAATTTAAGATCAATCATTTTCTTAAAGAAATCATTAAGGACACTAGTGTTAAAAAGGTGATTGTTCTGAAACAACTGTAAATTCTAGTAATGTAAGGTTCAGAGTGAATACAAAAGCTTCCTTTTACAAATGTTTCCTAAGCAAAAATACTGTCACAATTGAAGCAGCTTTATACAGGAAAAAGTAGTACCTTTTGTTTAGATTCTTTTTAAACATCTTAACCATATAAGACCAAATTAAATGCTCTTCCAAAATCTAGAAAAAAGTCAATGCATTTTTTTCTGTATAAGTTGCAATGAAATTACATCTTAGGAATTGTAGTAGTTTACATAATAACAGGTGTCTTGTTTCAGAAATTTGTTTCTAATGTGTTCATTAGGGTGGCAGCTTCTGAACTAGCCCTTCCATTGAGTAAGCAACACATGCTACACATTGCCAATTAAAAACAAATCTTCATTTATACCTCAAAAACTAAGTCACAAAACCTTGTTTGACATGGCATGTGAATGAAGTCATAGATAGCATTCTATGGCTTACATGTCACTTTATGCAACTACGTGCAACTTAGCACCATTTTTATTATGAAACTTGATCTTCAGATAGGACTGAAAAAAAGCAGTTGCAACCATGAGAACACAGAAAAAGGTGGTCCAAGAGGAATTTTTTCCCTCATCTAACCCCTACTAGCTCACATTAGTAATGCCAAGGATGCCCTACATACAGTCACAACATTATACATGCAGGTTTTCCCTCAAAAATCTGTAATGGATGATGTACTTGGTAGATTTACTCCATATTTCACAACCCAATTTAGTTTGTGTTTGGAAATATTTTAAGAATGTACCATATTCCTAAGCATTCCCATTCCTGAAATATGTTATCAGGTTGGCTTTTCATGATATCTGAGAACCACTCATGAGATCTTAAAGCCCTGCAAATCCCATCTTTGAAAAGCAGTATGCTTTTGCCAAATTCATCCAATCTTTTACTCACTCAACTGTTTTTACTTACCCTGAGACACTCTACTCAAATACAGCACCTTCAGAAATATATAATTTAATTTTACTAAGAGCAGAGAACTTATGGACAAGTAGAGTACCAATTTTACCCCAAATCCTGCACTACAGTACTTTCCACAATATTGGTTAACATAACATAGTTTGGTATCACATGCTAATTATGAAAAATTAATGAAGTTTTAAGTATCAAATAACTGTCTAGAGCTAGGGAGAAGTTAGTTAATTCTATTACCACTGCCATGAAGAAACAGACCAAGTTCATAGTGGAAGGACAGACCAAAACCTAGCAATTTGCACTGACACTGCCAGCCCAAACTTTGACAGACCTGGGTTTTTTTTTGCTTTTATAATAAAAAGGTACCTGCTTTCTAATTTCCTAGTAGCTACCTAATATTCCTTCACATGCCAAAAAATCTCCTCATTTGCTGGCTCAAAACCCAAGTTCCCTGGTTGTCACAAAAGGCTCTTTCTCCTACATTATTCCAACACAAGTAGCAACCAAAAGTATTAGTAAACTGGCACACTAGTTATAATCTTACCACAAGTGATGAGAACAATCTCAGGCAGCAAGAGCTCAACTAGGATTGCTTTGTCAAAACTTGACAAAGTGAGTATGTTCCCATGTACTTATAGTGAAACTTTAGTATTCAGAAAGTACAATTACAAAGTGCAAGAGCATAAGATGGGCACATCTACGCCAGGAAAAATTAAAATAAAAAACACATTAAAGTGCCAAAGAGATTTGCTATATTTGCTACCAAAACCTGTAACTTTGCCAAAGACCATAATTTTGAAGCACTTGCAAACAAGACAAGGTGATAACCAGTGACAATGTGACCTAACACCAGCAGGATGTGATAGGTTTTGGTTCAGGCTTTATATGTATTTCATCATGATCTGGGGGTTGACTAAGCATTAATGGCTTGTGACTTTTAAGCTTGTGAGCCAGTGTCATGAATATGGCCTCCACATGGTCATTGTCATTGGGGTTCTTGGCAGAGGTTTCAAACAATGGCATGCTGTGAGTGTCAGCAAACTTCTGGGCCAGGTCCGTGGGCACCTGAATAGCGCTTCTCAGGTCACATTTATTTCCAACCAAAATCCGTGGTATATCATTGGCAAGAAGGTGCTGTTTGCATTCCTCTATCCAGGATGGCAGGCTGTGGAAACTGGCAATGTTTGTCATATCATACACAAACACCACAGCATGGACATTCCTGTAGTAGTGCTGCACCATGCTCTTCCTGAAGCGCTCCTGGCCTGCAGTATCCCACAGCTGTATCTGAAAATAGAAAGAGAAGGAGAGGAAAAAATGTTTTATTATTCATCTTGGAAAATAACACAAATTCCCTGTAGTGAGAAGAGTTACATGATCACAGAAATCTACTCTTCTGAATTAACCATACTGACAAGTTGGTGCTGAAGGTAACTGTTGTATTCACACAATTTCACACGCTTTAACTTTCAAAGCTGCTCACAAGTGAGGCCAGGAAGAATTATGACACTTGAGAGAAACAACAAATTTCTGAAAGTTTATTGGAGCCTGTATTTTTAAAGATTTTTATAAAAATAAATCCTTAAGTCTTAGCAATAGCACTTTCATTTGAAAATTAAGTAAGAGTTACTTCCCAATACAACCCTCAGCTGACATGATTTTTGTTATTGCCAAAAATAATCTCATCTTCCCCAAAATTTTGTTGTTACCATGATGTTAACTGCCATGTAAAAGTAGGAAGAAATCAAACCATGCTTGATTTCAACATCACCAACAAAAACAGGACAAAGAAATCTTTCTCTGCAGCGTGCTGGAATCAAACCCTCCTGCTGTGAACATCTAACTTGCTTATTTAGTGCTTTAACTGGGACCATACTATGGTTTGTAGTACCTAGGCATGCATTAAAGAAAAAAATTAAAGGAAAAGTATAAACCTCCTGTTAACTTAACATGTGACTATCATTTCCAGGTACACACCATTCTGTCCAAACCAGCCTGAACACAGGTGCTAGAAGCATAGTCAGAACAGAAAGACATTCAGAAGAACTGAAATGCTTTCAAATTTCTGGAGTCCAGATTGAAACAAAATAAAACAAAAGAAGCTTTGCAGCACCAGCAGATGTAGGCAACAGCTAATAGAAATTTTAAATACATTGATCACCCTGTGTAATGGAAGCCTGGAGTCCTCAGACATGTAAAGAATGCTACAGAATTGGGGACAGCAATGTTTACACAAACTTGCTCCTCAGGAGATAAGAACTGCAGTGCACAGCAGTCAGAACCCCTTCACCTACACCACCACATTACCTGTACACTGTCAGAAATAAACTGGTGCGTGGCTCTATCACACACACCTTAGTGATAATGAAACATCTGAAAGACGTATGATTTTTTTGGGAAAAAGCTGAGTCCTAGCTCCCTGTCTGTCCTATACAGCTGATCGCTAACGGCTGAGGCAGTTTGATTAGCTTGATTTGGCTTTTGAGCAGAAAGTTCTTTCTCCTGGGAATGAAAGGAGTTTTTCTTGAGACTCAGAACTCAAGGAATACTAAGTGTTCTGCAGACAATGAAGATAAATTCGAAATTTAATTTGTTCTCATGAAAGCCACAGCCACTATGTAACTGTTGAAATTGTTCTCCCATTACCATAGCTCTGCATTCCTTTGATCCAAATGTTTCAGTAAAACTTCTTTAGAAACTGCAAATATCTTGAAAGTTGTCTTGTTTACCACTTTAACCAGTGACTTTTTATATTAGAAAAAAAGGAAAACCAAGTGCAAGGGAAATATGCTAAGAGCAAGAAGATGCATCAGTGATACAGGACTACAGTATCATATAAAATTGTTTTGAAAGCTACAACAGTGGAAATACAGTGCAACTGAATAGAAGCAGATGCAAAGTCCTGATACCAGTGACTGACAGTAAGGAGTTTTTCTTTAAGCACAGGGTTCATCAGGTTGGAAATTATTAAATGGATGACAATCCAGACCCACGAGTCTATCACGGGGTGTTATGAATCAGTCATGTGACAGACTGAAGAAAAAAAGAGTAAAAGATGTTTCAGATGGTGTGACTTTTTCTGCAGTATTATGTTCAACTCTGGTCACCCATCCTGAAAAAAAACCTCAGACCAGAGCAGGTGGGAATGGCAGCTACTGGTTGCAACAGTGGAGATGAGAATTTGCATGAGAACATCAGAGCAGCTTGGCTTTTGTAGCCTAGTCCAGTTCTCTGCAGCTTTTGATCCAGACACTCAGAAAGACCTCTGTGCTGCTTCTGAAAGGGTCTTTAGGTAGGAAAAGCAAGGCAAGTTGCCCTGGCTCTGATCCCATGAAATGGTACTCAGTTGCAATCTGTCTCATTTTAGAGTAAACCTGAATTTCTAACTTTCTGAAAATCATCTTACCTTTACTATTTCCCACATAAACCCCCTCTTTTTGCCAATGGTATTACACTCTACACATAACTGACAGCATCTCCACGAGTCTACACAATTGGACTAAACAGGCACCTAAATTTGGCTAAGATTCAGTCACACACCCAAGTGAGACATGCTTCCAGTTCTGTGCACTTATAAAACATCATAAAGTCAGGAGACTCATAGAAAATGTTCATGAATTTGAGAAATTCGAGGACAAAGAAGCACAGACTGAAGCAATCCTATGTATAGACAATATTAGGTTAAGAAATCATATGGATAATCTTGGAAAATGCTATATCAAATTAATTTAAGGAGGGACTTCATTTTCACAGCCAGCTGTGAGCTCACAATTCTTTTCCCAAGTTATTCACAGAGCAGAAATCAGTCATGCTTCAGTCAAGCAGAGATCTGCAACTGTACTGCCAGCCTTGGGTAAAGATGGGGAAATTAAATTAAAGGTTTACATAACTTGCAAGTGAAGCTTCAACTACAGCTCTTCCAAAATTTCATTTACATGCAGCGTTCAAGCTTGAAGGGCATTATCAACTGAGTCATTTGCACTGAGAGGTAAATCCTTTCCCAGTGTTGAAAACTGCACATTTCAGAAGTTTCTTTTTTTTCTTGTTCAAGGTGCACTTGACAAAATTGTTCCATTTCTGCCTCTCACCCCAAATATTTTCTCTTCTGAAAAACAACACTGAAAATGTTCATATTAATGGGTGTGCACCGATGAAGTAACATTAAGATTACTATTTCACTGTTAGTCCGATAATACCCATCTTCAGGGGACCACAGTTTTTATAACAGCCCTTTAAAATATGTAGTTTGAATATTTGGTTTAACAGCATAATTCAGCTAATAAAACTGTACAGAATCACTCGATCACATTCCCTGGGAAAGACAAATGGCATAAAAAATATTAAATACACTGCCTCAGCTATCACACCCCATCCTCTGAATCTGTTTTGTGGTCCAGGAAGGCTCTTTTCTAAACAAGGATTCACTTTGTATGTGTGGTTTATAATACACTGGTAAAAACATAAGTGGCCTTGATGCTATGTCTCCTTCAAAAAGAGAGAAAATTTGGAATAGCTCATAGGTACAGAACATGATGTTCAGACTTTCTTATTTGAATTTCATTTGTGTTTTGCTCTCTTAATGCAGTCAGTGAAGACTGACATCATTGTTTTCTTCAGTTTTCAATGTTTAGATCAATTGAGGAAGAGGAAAATTTAGAAGGCAGCAAATCCATTTGTTGAAAGTTTTAATTTACTCATCACATTTAGGCATCAGTGTTTGATATGAAGCTGTCAGCCTCCTATACAAGGAATATACTTGTTCCTATGCCTTGGAATGCTACACAATCGATGTGTGGGAGACCATGAGCGAGAAGAACTGTGCTTGTGTTCCTGCCAATGACACAGCACTTTTCCAGCTGTGAAGGAAACAGTTACTGCTGTAACAGCACAAGAAAGAACCATCCAGCTGGCTGGGGGAAGGGAGAAGACACTACTTTATAACCTACTTTGATGCAAGAAGAAAAAATCCTTTCAGGGCACAGCAAGGACTACAATAATTTAGTTTATCAGAGCTTCTCTCTCCTGGTTCAACTGGTGCTGCTGGAGCTGACTGCTACATGTGAGAAAGGTGAAGAGGAGTAAGAGAAGTTGCCAAAACCACCCAAAATCAGTTCAAACTTGACAACGCTCACACCAAGAAGTAGGGTCCTGGCCATAATGATAACATTTATTCCTTTAATGCAGAAACAGAACTTGCACAAAACAATGCGTCTCAGAAGAGCCTCCTTCACTTCTCCACCTTCCTCAACCAGAACTGGTTTCTTTTACAGGTAATACTCTCAAAAATACAGCAAAACAATCTACAGAAACACATATATCACAATGGCACAATAGCCTATGTGAAGCACCTAAGAGCTGTAGATTATGCTATGTTCTTCACTTCTCTCCAACAAAGGTCAGGCATCATTCAGCCGTGATGAAAATGCCAGTGAATAAGATGGTGCTGACAAGACAATAACCCTCAGGAGGCCTCTCCTCTGTCTCGACTAAGGAGTACAAAATTTCAGCTGTCAGAGAAATTCTAGTCAGTGGTTTTAATAACAAAACAAAACAAAAAAACCCACACAAAAAAACCACCAAACAACCAACAAAAACTCCTATTCACCTTTCTTTTTTAGTTGAAAAAGGATATGAGATAAAAATCCCACAGGAGCAGGAAGCCAAACTGGTTCTCCTATTCTTATATATCCTCCATAATCTCTTTAATCAATAAATAAGAAAGGAAAAACTATAGCTTTCAGCTACATAACTGTAAGCTGTAGTTGTAAGACCTGATGATAATAAATGCTCAAGTACAAGCTCAAGACTCCTGTTAACCTCCTTTTTTTGCACAACTGAGCTTTCCTCATAGAAACAAACTGTAATACAGAAGCAGATGGGGATTCTGTTTAAAACCATGTTAGTAAACAAACTGCATCTGTAAGCTATTACACAGTATTCTGCAAATTATGCTTACAATCATCACACAGCAAACTTAACAGAATCATAAAAATTAGAAGTTGAAACACACTGCTCAATACTGAACAATATTCAATTTCCTAATATTTTCAACGCAAAATGATCATAATAGTGGCACCTACATAGCTCTGTGGTGTTGAAGGTTAAAACCACTGTGATGCCCGATGAACAAAGATGCAGAATTTCTCGGAGGCAAAACAGAGACAAGTAAGATAACAGGGACAAGTAAGACTTGTCTAAACTACTGCTAAGAGATCGATTTGCAAGTCCACTGTAAGGATAAATTACTGATGAGGATTTGACAAAAGACGCAAGAAGGTCTGGCCTACGGCAGGAATTGGTTCACCATCCCAGAAGCCTACACCGTGACTACCTTTCCAACAGGAGCAAGGCCAGCAGCGGAACAGTTTCAGGGCAGACACAGCCGCGGCTGCTGCCGCCGAACCGAACCTCCGGGCTACGGCGGTGTCGGAGGCCGGCAGAGCCCCGCCAGGGCTGCGGCCCGGCCATCCCGCTCTCCCGGCCGCTGCAGCACCGCGCCGGGCGCTGCCCCTCCGCCCGCCGCCCCCTCAGCCCGCGCCGGCCCCGGGTACCTTGATGCGCTCGCCGTCGATGGTGACGGCCCTCTCGCGGAAGTCCACGCCGATGGTGGCCTCGGTGCGCTGCGGAAAGCGGCCGGCGCAGAAGCGGTAGGTGAGGCACGTCTTGCCCACGTTGGAGTCCCCGATGACGATGATCTTGAAGATGCGCGAGCGGGCGGGGGGCAGCGCGCCGGGGAGCGCCCCGGAGCCCGTCAGGCTCAGCTCCAGCGAGGACTCCACGTCCCCCGCCGCCATGGCGGCCCCGGGAGCG
>JAYDZK010000202.1:10332183-10359427 GCA_034509185.1 Euphonia xanthogaster | reverse complement strand
TGCAGCACCTCCTTCCCTTCCTTCTCCCCTGACCGTGCTGTCTCCATGCTGCTTCCCTCGCATGTTCTCACCTCCTCTCCTTCTCTGGCTAGGAGAAAAAACTGTGAATTTCTTCTGATTGTCTTCTTAAATATGTCATCACAGAGGCCTTACCAATCTCTCTCCTTGGCCCAGTGTTGGCCATCTTCAGAGTCATCAGAGATTGGCTCTGCTGGACATGGTGGGAGCTTCCAGGAGCTTTCCACAGGAGCCATCTCTGTGCTCCCCCGCTACCAAAAACCAGGCCTTGCCAAACCAATACACTTGGGAAGACAAACACCATCACTCCAACGTGCCCCCTTTTCTTCTTCCCCTCCTTATATACTGAGCATGATGTCACATTTTCTGGAATATCCCTTTGGTCAGCTGGGGTCACCTGTCCAGGCTGTGCCTCCTCCCACCCTTCCCAGGCACTTCCTCACCAGTGTGGAAGTACAAACAGCAGAAAAGGCCTTGGTTCTGCTCAGCATAAACAAAAACATCTCTGTTTTATCAACCCTGTGTTCAGCACAAATCCAAAACAGCCCCATAGCAGCCTCTGGTACTGCAGCCACAACACCCCCTCTGAAGGAACATCAGTCTTCAAGGTGTCAGCCACACATAGCTGCTCTTTGAGAGGGCTGCAGGTGAGGGAATATTCAAAAGCAAATACTAGGATGTATTTGTGCTATTGAAAATGCTGTGATCTCACCAGGAAGAACAATTTATAATGTATGTAGAAAAAGAAAAAAAAAAAATCCCCAAAACAGATGGGGGCCATGCATCTGATAATATACATAGGTATGAGACACAAGCTTATTTTCCTGGTGGTTTGCTAAGATGTCCTTTCAGATATGACATTTATACACTTTTTTACTGTATTCAGAGTATAATCCTTATAAGGAAAAATGCTGCTTGTTTATTATTTATTCCAGTGGCCTCAGTCTTTTCTCTCTTCTTAACACTTGGCAACAGCCAGTGCCTGCAGCCTGGCTCTGAGCTCAATTTGCCTCCTCAGCTTCAGCTTAGCTGCAGCACAAGGATTTTCCTCCATTTAGGTAAATTTAAGTCACCGTACGTTTATCACATAGCTTGTATGCTTTTTGTGTACCTGTCAATAATTTAGAAAAGGCAGGATGGTTTTGGTGCCAGCAGGGTCCTGCAGTATTAAACAGAAAATAAAGGACATGGTGAAAAGGTGCTCATCAGGGGACAAAACAAGAATTCAAAAGAACAAACAAGTTCACTCTTCAATAAAGCAAAGATTGGGGTTTTTTCCTGGCTAAAACAGTTACATTTCACTAAGATATTTGACTGATACTGCAAGTGAAGTGAGATGCAGAATTGTGAATGTTTGATGATTCCAGTGAGGAAAAGAAATACTTGAAATGCATGATGTAAACAGAAGCCAAAATTTTCCTACAATTTTATAAAAATTCTTATAGAAAGATTATAAAGACAACTGTAAGAAAAAAACCCAAATAATTAATGAAAGCAGCTTAATGGATTATAAGGAGTATCTGGTTTGCAGCTTCATAGTTTTGCAATAAAATCATAAAAAAAACATGCAGAGGAACAAAACTCTTCCTACGTTCAGGGACATCTCTGTGGTCCTCTTAGAAGAATGGGGCCCTGGCTCTTGGTTTTGGGAAGTTCAGGAGAAAATACCAGACACTGAAAGAGCCCCCACAAACCCGCCACTTGCATTTACCATGGAAATGCCAGTCTTGCTGCATGATCAACTCAACAGCTACATCATTGCTGCCCATTTACTTCCCTCTAAGAAAAAACATTTACACATCCCTTGGGTTTGTTCCATGAAGGTAAATTTGGAATAAAGGGCACTTTGCATGCACTCCTGCATTTTGAGGGACAAGAGGGGCCACAGAGAGCTGTAGTCTTTCTGCTACTGCTCATGGGGCCTTCAGAACAGATTGCAGAAGCATAATGACAAGGTAGGAAGATCTTTTATACCTGATGGAGTAGAGGGGTACTGATGGAAAAACAGATATTTATGCAGATAAAATAATGCCTAAGCTACCTAAGGCTACCTTAGCTCCTCATAGATCTGTGCTTCAAATCATGAGGAGCTGTTCCCAGGAATGGAAGGTGGGCAGTTTCAAATTATGAAAAGTTCAAGGCAGGCAGTTTCCCAGCAGAAATGCCCTTTCCCTCCCACAGAACAACGAAGTTATGAGGACACGGATAAGGAAGGGGTGCTGTTTTTTAGGAGTGGTGGTTCTCAGCAGGGCACAATCTGCAAAGGAGCCCTTCCCATCCAAAGGGGTGAATGTGAGGATATTGCTGCCATTACTTCAGCATCACACCCAGCTTCCCTGCAGGCAGGGTTAATGAGAGCTGTTATTCATTACTCACAGTAATTAACAAACATTTTTTCCTAGTTAATCTGAAATGCCAGGTGCACAACACACTGTAGGTTCCTACTGTGCAGTATCAGCAGTCTGCTTAGCTACTTTTACTACAATTTGTCAGCATCATCATGTTATTTTGCATGCTAATTGATTAAAATCACAAGATACTTTGGGACATCAGGAAAACTCTGGGATCAGGAGAGTTTATGGGTGGGGAAGAGAAGCCTTTTTTTATTTAATCCCCAAAAATTTTATCTGAGGAAAACAGCAAATGCTTCTTCATTCAGCTTGCCTCTGAACACCCATTCATCCAAATCCCAGATTGGTGCTTTGTAGCCTAAAAGGTCAAAGGATGGTTTTTTTTTTTGTTGTACATACAGTTATTTCCTGGGGTAGGACAGACAGCTCCTTACCAAGGTGGCTCTTTTCCAACCTGACTCCAAAGGGAGCCACAGCCTTTTCCTACAGACCTGTTTTTCCTTTTTTGAGAGCTGCACCCCCATTAACAGCTCATCAGCCTGGAAGAAGACAAGGGGAATTAAGGGAACTGGCCGAGGGATCCTTTATTACAAAGTTGGTAGGCCAGCCAAGGAGGACGCTGAACCCTACAAGGAAACACTAGTACTCATTTACAAACAGAACTCAGCATTTTTATTCTTTGATTGACTTCCTGCTAGTTTTGATATTTGCTATCACCAGAGAAGAGCGTAAAAACACAGTACAACATTGTTAACCAGTTAGGAAGGCTGGAAGGGAAAGCAAATCCCAGTACAGTTGCAAGTAACTTGGTGGAGTTTAGATTTTTTTGAACGGACCAGCAATGAAGCAATAAATATGCTGCTGCACTGAACCAACAACAGGATTTAATCACTAACTTTGTGGTTTATTGCATTACAGTTTAAAACTAAATGTTATCCATCATCATACATTCACCAAGCAGGTAAATGACACTTTTTCATGTTTTATGCTAAATGGCTAAAATTATGCAGTAGCCAAACTAGACTAGGACTAGTAGAGGTAGATATTGAATGGGCAGTGCCAGGCAGAAATTTTTTGTGAAAGTACTTCTTTGTCTTTCATTATGAACAGTTAGCAGGTTTAACATTTTTAATTAAAACAAACAGCTTAGGGAAGATATTCTAAGATGGTTTGGATTTTGTAGCAATATTTCTCTTGCAATATTACAAACTCTTTGATATTGTCTCTTGTAAAGTGGACTATTTTTGTCCTTCCAGTTTTCTGCCACGATTTGCATGAAGACTAACATACTTTGTGAACATACTACTGGTTTTGCTTGTACCACTCCAGAATACACACGTACAGCTTCCTTGGCATGGGAAGACTGCATTCAGAGTATTTACAGCTCCAGTCATCTTCCTAGCAATGAAAAAGCCATTTTGTATTTAATCTAAAATGGAATTTCTATTATGCCTGCTCCTTATAACTCACTTCAGTCTTCTTTTGGCAAGCTGCTCTATCAGCTACTCCTTGCCATTCTCACAGCGTGCTGTATGCTCCTGGAAAGTGTCTCTACCCAACACAGCCATTAAAATTAGTGTTTGTAGATTGCAGCTTTCATTTCCAGGAAATATAATCATGAGGGCATGGCCAGAGGTTCTGTAAAATCATACACCCTTTGTGCCTCACTTCATCCCAGGACAGCTGATTACTGGAAGGATCCTGGAAGCAAGAGCCTTTCCCCAGGCTCAGCAAACACTTTCCTCCAACTGGAACTTGACCTTTCATTCATGAGATGGCTCAAATCAATTACTCACACAACCATCTAATTACAGCACATTTGCATGGTTTTCCTTCACAGGACCCCAAAGCACTGTGTTACCACACGAACGTAACTCTTGACTTCCACACAGTTCAAGCTATTTTACATTACACTTCGGTAAAAATGGCATTTGTAAAGCAAAATTCCTTAGGGGAAAAGACTTTAAAGCTAGCTAGATACTCTGTACAAAATACTTAAGAAAACAATTAAAGCAATCACAAAAAGGGAAAAATACAATTTTTATCCAGATCTATTGAGCTGGATTATGGTATCAAGTGGTTTTGTTGGCATTTGTAGTACGTGTCCAAAACAGAACTGTGGCAACAACATGTGAATGCTGCAGGAATGATGGCACAATTGCTCCAACCCCCAAAGGCATCACATTAGGCAGAGACCTTAATTCTTATTTATCTTGCTCACATGATACTAAAATTATATTTGCACCTCTGGCTCTTCAGCCCTGATCTCGCCCTGCCCTCGTGGGTGTTTTCTTTCAGGGAAAATACAATTCAATCTCTGAGTTGCTACACCAGCTTCAAGAATCCACTGTTATGGCTGCAGCACCTCCAAACCTTGCAAATCCAGATGCTAAAGGAAGATTTAACAGGCTGATCAAATCCACCTCATCCAGCCCTAGAGAGCTCCCTGGGAAACTTGCAATTTGCTCCCCATGCTAGGGGAAAATCTGGGTGACAAACTTCCCTCTGTTCTGGCTGACATAGCATGCATCAGGACAAGCCTTCTCCCTATGAACGTGCAAATATTAAGAATGCTACTGGAAAAAAAAAAGTTGAATATAGCTTTTAAGGCATTTAATATGCAAAGAAATTAATTACTGAATAGGTAATTTTGAGGCTATTTTACCTGCTTGTTCACACATGCGCCTGCATGCTTTCGTCTACATGGAGGAAGCAAGCACCTCACCCACCATCAGAGGGAAAACCACAACTTCCAGTTCCCTACAATTTAAGCCCATGAATAACTCTGGCATTGCTTCATGCAATGTGCACCATCTTCTCTTATCTAGGCAAAATTTATTGTATTGTAAAGTATTGTATACTTTTTTTGTACCCAGGAAAGATACCCGTATCATGTGTCATCACCAGTGGCTCCAGTGATGGTGACATTTTCCTTCTCCAGTGAAAGTCATGAAGAATCAAACTAAATTGTGTCATGCCAATGCTCTAGGTCACTGACCACAACTGCATTCCCTGATCACCTGCTTTGGCAGCCAAGCACCAGTGATTACAATTTTGGATCTCAGCACACAAAGGAAAGCTTCCATTGCAGCACAGCACTCTATGCTACCAAAGAAGACTCACTGCACTGGATTTCAACTTCATTTCCAGCTCTAAAAGCTCTTCCTCAGAAGTCAGTCTTGCATCTAACAGAACAGATGTGAAGATGAAGGAATAACAGCTTCTTTGCTAATTAACTCTTGGCTTAGTTTCATGTCCTGGGCTTGCGGTCTTCTGGAAAGGGATGAGTAACCTCTTTCATCCAAAAGCACCATCTCTGAAGCAGTGGGGATGCCTTTCAGCAAGGTTATGAAGTGTCTTTAGGGAAATCAAGATAGATGTGTAGATGAAGAAGCCTTCTGGAAGGGCCACTGAAGCATCCTGTTTCCCATTTGCACCATTAAAGACAATGAGTAAATTCCAGCTTTTAGTTCATCCATTTCAACGCAAAAACAGGCAGTGTAAAAAGTAAAGGAAATTATTCAATTTATGGGCAGGACCCCAAACCCCCAATATCTGGAAAAAAAAGAATTTGCTTGATGCAATTCACAATCTGTTACAAGTGAGCACTCATCTGCCTCAAGCTTAAGCATCAGCCGCCATGAAGCGGGCAGCAGCACTCAAGAGGCAAGGCCAGAAGCTCACAGCTCGTGTAGGCAAGACTGAACCATCTCCAGGAGTTGCAGAAGACATGCAGTCCAAGTATCTCAGGCTGCAGAAACAACTGAGATCAAGACATCAATACCAGAGTCAGTTAAAGGCTCTCTAGATATTCTAGTCCTTAAAAGCCAGCAGGTAAAAATACAAATACAGCAACCCACACTTCTGATGGGAACTATACTGCAAACATACACAAGGATAGGTAACCAGGAAAAGAAAGTGGAAATGAAGACAGAATAAAGAAAAGCCTGTTGTTCTGACAGAAAACTACAAACTGCTATAAGTCTTCCAGGATCTCTTAACTGTACATGTCAATCACTGAATTCCATTATGTGGAAGAGGAAGGCTGTGTATCCACAAAACAGATACTTTGTAACTGAACTCCTGCAGCAAAGAAGGCACTCACTTTGTAAGCTGTAGTTTATTTCTGCTCCGTTTTATATGATGAGCCTACAAAAGAAAACATCTGAGTACTTATCTATATTATTAACACAACAGACTTATAGACTGAAGCTCAACCTGGAAACACTGGTGCAACTTAAAAGCCGAGTAGCAAAGCATTGTGTTATAGGACTTCCCAGACATTCAGTATTTACATAGAATGCATTTGCACTTTATACTCAATGACCACCCATCATCAGCAGTGACATTGTTAGCACGACTGGACAGCACAATAAGCCAGCCCTGAGCTGCACTCCAGCAAACCCATTCACTGTCAAAGTACAACATAGATTGGTTTGAATATTCACACAGTTGTTTTTCAAAACGGTTTATTGCATTATATTTGGTACCTTATGTTTGACAAAGGAAATTACATCTGTAACTGCAGGAATAAGAAGCTGGTCTGTTATTGAAAAAAAAATCTTGGGCCCCTTAAAAGTTACAAAGTCTTGGGCTTGCCTGAAACAACTGAGCAAGAAATATATTCTTAGAAATGTAGGGCTTCAAGTATTACAAACCTGTGACACTGTGGAAAAGTTCCAGAGGTATCTAAACTGCAGCACTTTTTTTTTTTTTTCTGCATAACGTGAACAAGGCCTGCTGAGGTTTTAATCTATTAGTCTCTTGATCAGTCAAAATGGTAGTCAGGAGTTATCCTCTTTGCAACTTCAAGCCATAGTATGTTCTCATTTTGTTTTCACTCTACATGAAAAATGCATGCGATCTTTCTAATTGGTGCCACGTCACAGTGCATAATTTTATTTGGTTCTTGCATTACAGTTTTAAAAAGTTTGGCCAACCTATGCCGATAGGTTCATCTCAAGAACAGCAACGCTGATTCTCCCCTCCCCGCCCCCAGTTTAATTCCAAGAGAGACCATTTTAACTGGTTCCTTCAGGTAAAAACTGTGGTGCAAGAACACCAAACTGATCGTGTACAGTGAATTTCAGAGACACAACAAGCTTATTGAACACACTATGTTTCTTAATTCTGGTTGATATCCGTATGTCCAAGCACCCCAACGTAACAAGTACGTTGCAGGTTTCTCTCTATATTCTGATTCACATTGCATACTTCCTATGGACACAATCATCCCCCGTATCAAAATCAGTCAGATGCTAAAGCCCCATCAACTCTTTGTGCTCAGTGAAAGAATCCAGTGCTAAAACAGCAGTTTTGCTGTCTGAGATAACAGTAATCTCACAAGACAAATTTAAATTTAATATTTCTGCCACACACCTGCTCTGAGGGCTATACACCTCCAGGTCTCATATAAATTAGTTTAAAAACATGGGTGGGTAGGTGAGGAAAAGGGTTGTTTATTTTTTCCTTTTTTTCAATTTTAGCAGCTTTTAATTTTTAAGAAACCAAACAACCTATAACCAGTAATATGTTAGATATTTTATATATATACTTTGTCAGCAGGATAAAAAAAAAGTAAAACTATTTGAAGGCAACGGGGTTTTTTTCCTTCTGTTCTTTGTCTAAGTTAGAACAATTCAGCAGGTGCGTGACAAAAATATTATACACCAGATATGGTCCAACGTCATTTTTTTGCAATAAAGTTGTTCATATTTCATTGGCCAGTTCTTCAGGTTCTGCAGAACTATCTCCATTAACTGTGATCTTCATATCCTCTTCATATCCAGGGGGCATGAAAGCCAAAGCATAAGGGAAAAGCTTATGACAATTTGCTCTGTAAGTTTCAGATGCTTCTTTACAGTCTCCAAGGCTACCGTCACATAAAGCTTCTAATACCTCCATACAAGTCTAATTAAAGAGAAAAATAAAGAAGTGTTATGGTTTCTTAAACACTCAGCTGGACACTCACAACACAGGTTTCAAGCAGCAGTTCTGCTGTCTGAGATAAGAATAATTTCACAAGACACATTTAAAACAGTACTTCTGACACAGACCTGCTCCAAGGGCCACACATCTTTCAACATCAAATGACATTCTAACTAAACACAGCATGAAACACCAGCGTAGTCTGATTTGAAAGAATGCAGTTTAAAAAGGGATCTAAAACACAGCTAGGAATCTTGACTGTAAAATTAAATACTAATTTGTCACTTGTTTCTTATTTTCCTAAGAAAAACCCATTCTTGCTAATTGGCAACCAAGAACTCCACCATTCTTGGGACACACTGACCATTTCAGCAACACATAACATACCTTTCAATCACATCAAATTACTCTGATATTACCACATTTTTCAGATATATGCAGTTTCCTGTCCATTTTTGGTCATGATTTAGAAGAGGAAAAGGAGATTTCCTATGTAATTTTTTTGTCAGCCTGCATTCCAACCATGAGAAACCAACCTAGTGAGCTCCACTAAAGCCTGGCAGCATTTAACATCTGCCCATGGCTGTGTGCAGGCACTAGCATAGCCAGGCAAGTCTTTTCCTGCTTCTCTGACATTTAGTAGTTTTGTTTCTTCTGTGTACTGGGATTAACTGCTCTGTCCTCCTGCTGTGGGGTTATGGAGCTCTCCTCAAGGACCCCTTTTCCTCACATTTACTTTTTGACAATGGCATCCACCAAAGGTCAAATATATCTGGTTTTACAGATGCAGTGTGCCCTGAGACAGCTGGTCTTTACGACAATGAAATGTAATAAATTTGATCTCTTTGCACACAAAAAATGCCTTTCAACAAACATCTAGACTCCTGTAGATCCTTCATTTTTAGGGCACTTTTATTACTTTCTCATCTAGAAATTCAGTAAAAGTCCAACTCTTCCTTCATGTTGGCACCAAACATGCTTAAACTCAACATTTTCAGTTGTATCACAATGCACTGTATGGGACGTTTATGCACTGCTGAGTTGGTAAAAGCTTCTTCTAGTCTTACCAATTTTGCACCGCCAGAACAACCAAGCACTTTTAGTTACACTTAATCTTTCCCCTGTCCAATTCCCAGAATCCCACTCACAGGCAAAAACCAGCAAATAGAAGGCAAATTAATTTTTGTTTGCTAAGTCTATTTATAATCTAGCTTAAACTCTTTGAGACCACTCAAACAGTAAGAAAACCCAAACTCAAAAACCAACACCCAAACAAGACAAGTTTATGAAAAATGCTAAATATGTACTCAGAATATAAATGACATGAGTTTGTGTCCCATACCACAACAGCTAGAATAGAGAAAGGATCCGAATCTTTAACATCCTAAACAAGTTGACAAATCAAGGCAAATTGTCCTTCATTGTCTCTTCCCCTCCACCCCGTCTGGTCCAAAAATTCTGCTATGAACTCAAAATTCTTCACAATTAAAGTTCTATTGAAGCCACTATATTTCCTAGGAGATGTTTTTTGGAAAACTCCATTTTTTGTCCACAAAAGAATAATTTTACAGTAAATATTTACCAAATTTACTTGCAATAGATCTAAAAAATTGAGTGCACAGATTACTGTAAATTGCGAGTCAGAACTGACAAGTCCTCCCAGATGAAGGTGGAGGAATGGGGAAAGGGGCATGGAGGCAGTGTCACAGGGAGATTATTCCATGACCACCAGAATGAAAGAAAGACTCAAAAATTGGTGAGCTTTTCACTTAACTACACACTGAGGCAGAACTGTGCACATGCAGATTTTATTAAACCTATGGTAATTCCCACAGCTTGTAGGAAGTTGACCATGGAACGCCTTCCCAGAGTCTGTGCCACTCCTTTTCTTGTGAACAGTTGCCTGTGTGGCAGCCAAAGCTCAGACAAACTACTACCTTTTCTTTTGCCCTGTGAATTCTCTCAAGTTTACTAAGATTTCCCACTACCTGTAGCAATAATATGGCTTCCACTGCTGCTATTTTCCTATTATCACAAAACTAAATAAAAAATAAGTGTGCAAAAAGGATATGAAATATTTCAGTTCAGGTGAACCTGACACCCCTTTCTTTCACAACTCAACCTTTTTATGATAGGTTATTTCAGCTTCCTCTTACCTCCAAAATTTGCCTAAAGCTTCCACAATTAAAACAGAAGTCGTCTACAATTTATAAATACGTTACCTGAAGATTTCTGTTAATAAGGGATTCATCCAGGGTCGTTGCCAGTTCCACTGCCCTTTTCTGACTGGAAGGATCTAAATAGTACATCATTTTGGCAGCTACAGGAGGAGAAGTAAGACTCATCACCCAGTGGATGACCAAAACCATCTCATATACAAACATAAAATAGGGATAATATGAGGAAGAGGGGGGACTGAACTCTCCAGCAGTAGTTCAAAATAGAACCAACTTGGAGCATAAAGCTTGATACCTAAGTAGGTAGAAGAGAAGCTCCAAACAAAGTATTAAAAGAAACATTCTGCACACATTAGAAACAATAGAACAGAGGTCCCCACATTTCCATTTCAGCAGCACGAAGAGAAAATTAAAGAAAACCACAGACAACCTGGCAATGATGTTTTCGGAAAAATACAAACAGAGAAGAAAAGCACTCCAGAGCAAAAGAGTGATTGTTACATCACTGGGGCTGATACTGAGATACAGTTACCAGAGAAGCACAGAAAATGCAGAAGTAAGGCAGAACAAGGAAAAAGGCAAAATACCTGATAACCTATGTGGCAGTGAGTCATAGTTCCTTTTAAGGAAAGCTTCATTGAAGTTCTTTGGATTAGTTGCTCCAAAAAGCCGATTCATTTCTTGGTTTAACACTGTTCTAACAGCATCAGGCAGATCCTTACTTTCAGATACTGTTGGAAAAAAGAAGTTGAGGTGAGCACAGGTAATCACAATAAAATACGATTTATGTATTTATTTTAACATTTTTCATATTTACATTATTAATATAATTGGAAATTATTGCAAAGGAAGATGCATGAAATTTGAAAAGTTAAATACTGGATGTGGTTAGAAGAAGCTTAACTGTGGCATTTACCTGATGCTTAGAAAAAGCCAGAGCTTTTTTACAATAATATACTCTCCTCCTTACTAATTAAAACCTATTAGGCTCAGAGGTTAATGTCATACAAGTCTGTTCTTAAACATGTCTACTCTGTAGCCCCCACCAGAAATGGTGACCTTTGGGGCAGGGGAAGGGAGAGAATTCTTCCAACTTTTACCAATAAGGACAGAATTCTAAGCCCTCTGCTTGCATGCTGAAACATGTTGTCAGCAGAAAAACCCAATGCCTCACTCTGCAACTTCCATTTCTTCACTGCCTCTCTCTTTCAGGCTTCACATACTTCTCACAGTCTTAAAAACTCTTAACAATACTGGAATGACTCCTAAATCCAGATGCAGTCATAATAACCATGCTTAATTTTAGCATGAACCAGTTCTATAATATATGCTTTAAATATTTTGAATTAATTGTGCTAAAAATCAATGACTGCAGGTTTGGCATCACCTGGCAGTGTGCACAGATGGAGTCCTACCAAACAGATACATACCACTGCTGAAAAGATGAATCATACACTCGTGAAGCCAAGGATGACTAGAATCAATAGCAAAGGCTCTCTTTACAGACTGAAGCATCAGAAGGAACTTCTCTGGAAAGAAAAAACCAAGTGTTGACAAGTGTTCAAAAACCCATGGCAGGAAATCACTGCGTTGTGTTAACAGGACTATTTAGTTTTTGAAATTAGAACAATCAGAAGAATTTACAGCTGAGTGTGCCACAAAAGCTACTTTTAATAACCTGCATCTATTTAACCAGTGAATTAAGTGGCTAATCACCAAATGTTCAAACTTTGGTTTTCATGTACTGCTTATTGCTGGAAAAGTTCTGTGTCATGACAGGGATGGGCTCCTCACACCTCATCAGTAATTGCTGCTTAAGTTCCAATATACACCTTTACGATTTGCTTGCTTTCATTAAGTGTTCTCACCTACCTTTTCGAAAATATATCTCAAAGGCAAAAAGATGAGTCTCTATTTTGTTCTTCACTAAATTCTTCAGGGGTGTTAAAAATTTAATGGCTTCTTCCAAAGGTGCTTCAACCTACAGATTCAAGGAAGTGACACACAACTAAGTCAAAGTTGAAACCTAGTAACTACAATGACAAAAACCAGCTATTGCTGAGTCACATCAGAGAGTTACTCTCCTAAAGCAGAGCAGAAGATGCTTATAACCTCTTCTGTTACAAATTTTGCAACTTTCACTCAATGTCTAAACACAGACTAAAATCCAAAATACTTGCTTTCTGATGGCTACAAATCACGTTCTGCTAAAGAGACACAAATCTTTTCCTTCTATCATACGCCAGTAGCGAACACAACTGGAGCTGAACCTGCCTGAAAAGGGCAGTGTGGCTGCCCACACCAACCTACATACATGGGCCTGAGGTGACGGTAAATAAACACCCATGACAAAACACCCATGACATTCTGCTCACGTGAGCTTCAGACAGGTTCCTAAAAGCTGCCAGGTCATGGTGACAGTCCCAGCCAAAATACCAACAGCAAGCTGGAAGTAATTAGATACTGAAAAAGGTCTCCTGACCCTAGCTAGTGTAATCCACTAAATGGACAGCTTTCACACAACTTAATTCTGTGCAGAAGTTCTTTACAGACAAGTATCTTGCACAGAGGTTTGGGATTACTCAAACAAGAACTGTCTGTTGTCCTTAATTTTTTTTTTTATTAACAGAAACTACTCTCTAAGAAGCAAATACATTTTTTTTGTGTGCCAATACCAATTCAGCAATGTTGAAGTGATACACTTAGTTGCAAATAACTTGAGTTGAAGATTGCAATAGACACCTTCCTGCTAAATATAACTACAGCACCTTTCATAAAAAACACTTGCATCACTTCTATGTGATGCTGATTTTACATACACATTGTGCACATAAACATTTGGAACCTGTAAAACCCCATTTCAAAGCCATGCCTTTAGTGCCAAGGATACATATCCAAACAAGTCTAGGGGCAGCTGTTTCAGGAAAACTATTTGTAAAATGGCCTTTTGGCACCAACTGCATTTGGAAGTGTCTATACCATGATTGTGATATTGAATTTGGAATTATATTATATTGACATCTGTATATTACAGACATAACTAGATTTGGCAAAGAAATGCATTATACAGCTGCAACTATTCCTTATAATCTTGGGGACTGGCTAGATTTTTCGCAGCTATCCCATGACATCCCTCTAAAACAGAACTCAATTTCGATACATACTGTTGCATTTCCATCTTGACTAGCATTGCAATTAGTTCTGCTTCTTGCAACTAGTGAACTACAAAATGGAAATACCAGCAATAGTCTTAATAACTAGTCAAGTTTAAGTCACTTGTTTCCTGACTACAGAGTGAAGTTCACTGACTCAACTTTCAAATATCCCTTCAAGAGCAAATACAACTCACTTCAGTGTGAATAGTAAGAATATAGATCCAGAATACTGTATCTATAGACTATCAATACTGCTATTGCTATAAATTAATTTTTCCAGTCTCTATAATTTTCTTATCTTTCCCTCACATTTTAGTGTTTTTCTTAGAGGTATAGCTTCTGCTAAAGGAAGAGTCTTCTGAGTCACCTCCCTTTTATATCTCTCTATAGTTCTTAATCCAGATCTCTAAATACATCTCAGTCTAGTCTACTATTTACTACTACAGCTTCTTTATTCATTTTTCCCCCATTCAAAACATTGTTAAATGTTTTGAAAAACATTGTTAAAGCATTCAGTACTTCAATATCTCCTCTTTGACAGACTGCCAACAAAAGAGTATCAGGGGGCATAAAAGAGTGAATGATAATCATTTTACATACAGGATAGAAAGACTTCCACACAACCAACTAGAAATAGGGTACAATCAATAAGTTAGTGCAGCACGGAGATAATTTCACACGTAGCAAATGTTTATGACTTCAATTACTGCCTTTGAGAACTAGGCACAAAAGCTGTGATTTCCACACTACTGACACTGTATCTAACCAACTAGCCCGAGAAAGGAATTATTTTTAAAACACTGCCTGTGCAGAGATGCCATACCAAAAAAAAAAAAATTGCAAGTTATTTGAATGGCTTTTAAGTTTTATGCGTGCTTACTGCAACTTTTCTAGAAATTTCTAAGACTTTATTATTACATTGGTAAGCACCTTTGCCAGTTTCTCAGGGATAAGTTCCTCTTTCGGTCCTCCAATTTCTTCATCATCATCATCTTTCTTCTTTTTCTGATTCCTCTGTTGCTTCTCCTTCTCAGCATTTTTCTTCTCCTCCTCCAGTTGTGCTTTCTTCTGGGCTCTTCTCTGCTTATTTCGTAGCTTCTTTAGCTCCTTGTCAGACATATTTGCTGTACACACACAAAGAACAAAACCACACAACACTGATGTCTTAACAGCATCAAGCAGATATCAGACAACATCACCTTTTTTAAACTGTGTCTACTTACAAGCAGTGCTCTCATTACCTTTGTAAAAGCTTATTTACAATGGATAAATTGTTTTATAGTCTATGCTGATGCTTCATAATCCATAAATTCCTTAGTGGAATGAAGGGACAGAAATTAAAATAATAGTATAATGAGATGAAAAGTACTAAAACTTCACAAATTCCTCTTAAAGGATTTTCTCATGAAGGATCCTCTATTTGTACCATTTGAGATGCCACAAGCCATAACTGCTTAAGCTACTCTCAAATCAGCAATGTGAGGAAAAAAAATAAATAGATGATTTAAACATTATTTTTAAATCAGAAGCAAGAGATAATAAAATTTAAGTTGCTACCTAGTGAAATTTCTGCACACTGATAAAATGCTTAGAAAAGCTACTACCAAGCACATCTGCTTCAATCGCCTATTCCATGGACCAACCAACGTAAGAATTCACGTTTTTGCAGTCATTCCGTAACATAAACATTTGTACCTAAGAATTACAGCTCTCGCTACAAACCAGTCATTGCTGGTAATAACCACAATAAAAGCATACATTAGTTTAATTTCCAGCAGAACATCTACTTTACCATGCAGTCCAAGCTGCAATTTCCCAGCTTTGAGTTGTGTAGAACTCTGTTTTTGGCTACCACAGACCTTCCTAAAATACCCGCTAATTAGTGAAACTGCATCCTGAGAGTTGAATACCTGTATCAGCCTCATGTTCTTTATTTTCATCTGTTAGGGGATTATCATGAAGTTTCAAATAGATCTCTATGGCAATGCGTGCTGCTTTGAAGTAGAAGGGATGTTGTCGAAGCACATCTTCTAGTTTTAACAAATCCACATAAGACCTAAGGGTGATCTTCCTCATACAGTAAGTATGGAAGTCAAACTGGTCATCCGTGATTTCTACAAAATGCTGTCACAATGTAACATAACAGTAGTTAGCAAGTATTAACAATGAGATACTAAGCTGGACTTTCAAAATAATAATTTAGTAAAAGCCTACTGTTTGACAAATACAACCTAACTATTACAAACATTAACAAAACCCTCCAAAAATAAAGTCATGGTGAAAAGAACAGAAGGCATCTTAGCCCAGAACCAAAATACATTAATTTCAGTGTCTTAAAAGTAACTACCTCTGAGAATTTCTGGTTTAACAGACAAAGGTTTTGTAGTCATTGCACTTAAACATCATTTAAGGAGTTTTTCTTCTATGAACTGGTTAGGCTTTTTTTCATTCAAAACTGTAATTTTGATTTCCACTAAATACTATGGCAATAAATCCCACACTTAAATCAGACATGATGTGAGAAAGTACTTTCTTTTGTTCAAGCTCTGCTTTCCACACCATCTAATGTCCCTTTGTTTTTGTGTAAGAAGCAGTAAAAAAGTCATTCCGCCCTTGAACTTCTCCAAGTACTTATGTTCTCATATAACTTTATCCTAAACTCAGCTTTGTTTGTCAAAGCTCAGGATAGAAGAATAAGCACAACAAGCTAATTGTGGTCTCTTCCTTTGGAAGTTACCCCACAGCTGGTGTTTTACTAGCACATTTTTAAGAAGATGTGACACTCAGACGTAAACAGTGAGACAGATTTACATAATGGAAGAAAAGCACTACTTCTCCAGTTTTAATTCACGTGTCCTTCCAACTGCTGCTCCGCACCTGCACAGAAGTTTTTGCAGCATTATCTGTAATAGTTTCAGGATTCCTGAGCAGCATTATTTTAAGACCTTTTACTACTTATGCATAGGCAGAGGATTTGTCACTGACTACACTGTTGAGCATTACATTTCATGGGCTGCTTAATCATTTAGTACTGAGACAGAGCAGGTGTTGTCCTTGCAGTTTTCAGTTTGTTTCTGTGATCATGTATGGATGGAATAATGAAGACTCTATAGAGATGCCTTAGTAATCTCCATGATAAACTCCTTTTCTTGCAAAAGCTGATTATTTGCTCCTACTCTATTTCCCCAGCCATGAATCAGCTATTAAATCCATGAGATCAGCTTCCCTACTTTTTCTGAGACAGTTTAGATCAGTATGAGATAAAAAGTGCCTCTGAAAACCAGAACATATTTTATCAACTAGACTTCCCCCTTTGCATAACTGGTCCCTCTAAAGGATTTAGAAGGCACTGCTTTTTCTTACAAAAGCTTTGTTGATGGTTTCTGAATTCAACATATTTGCTTATCTTATTGTTTAACTTTGCTACACCTTTAATTTATTCATTGGATTAATTGAACATAGTGACTTAAATCCTTAGAAATAGTGTTTTTGGTGGCTTAAGCTATCACTTCATTTGCTGACTTCTTCTGGTACCCAAGATAATTTACAAGACTAATAGTTTCTAATACAAAAAAAATCTTACACTAATTTATTTAAAGGATTTGTGTAAATAAAACACAGTCCTGGCAAATCACAAACTGGTGTAGATTGGAAGGGACCTTAAAGGTCATCCATTTCCAACCCTCTGTCATAGGCAGGGACACTTTTCACTAGACCAGGTTACTCCGATAATTTTACATCACTTTTTTCAAATCAGAGAATATTCCAGAGCTGAGTCCTCCCTGCAGAAGAGCAGCAGTGCTGAAATCCCCTAACGCCTCTCTATTTGCAAAGAGGCACAGCTTCCTACTAAGTTCTGCTCTTTCAGCACTTCTTTTAAAACACCCTCAGCTGTCTGGTCTTTTCTCTAGACTTTAATGTGCTTAAAAAAAACCAAACCCATATCTGCTTCTTTTTAAAGTTGTGCATCCAAATTTTGTTGTTTACCTCACTATGGATATCTACATTTAATGTGCAAGTGTTCCCTCTTTTGAATAAAATTTCTACTTTAAGTCTTTATTTTTGCAATAGCTACTTTTAAACTGTAGGTTTTTTTAAAAGGAGAAGATAGTTAATATTTTTGGTAATATTTTAAACATTTATTGTGTACCTCTAAAACAGTGCCTTAATAATAACTGAGATCTGTCCTTTACTTTAAGGATGGGCTTGTCAGCTCATCCACTTATTTTTGGACTTAAAGGGCACATACTCTTGATTTGTATCTAAATACCCATTTCTTATGTACACTGCCAGAACTAAGATTATTTTTGACAGCTTTCTCCTCTCATCTGGATCTTTAAGTAACTTTATAAAATCTTTTCATAATACACAGTTTACAATGGCACTTTTAGGAGAAAATGCAACTATATAAACTTGCCAGTAACCAACATGAAATCCCTCCTGAAGCTACATGAAATGCACCCTTACTGCTCAGAAAAATAACTTATCAGCACAGTAAACTTAAACCAGTGATTTCCAATCTAAGCCCTTGAGCTGAATACGTACTCTCTCAATTTCATGGCATTTCTTAAGTGCTTCTCCAAATTTGTTCATTGCCTTGTACGCTTGTGCACATTCTGTCTGAAACCACATGCACTGCATTTCGTTAAGGTTCTCTACTGCCGAGGTTCCTTCCTAAAAGCAAAAACAGCATTATACAAAAAATAAATCTCATTGGAGTCATCAGCTGCTATTTCTTTTATCTTGTCCTAATTAAAAGCACAAATAAAGAAAATGAATGTTAAATCTCAGAACTGGAGTCTTGAAAGTTGGAAATGCCAAATTTAAACCCACTAGCTTTGTTGATTAATATACAGATACAAAAATCTTTTTTACACCTATCAGAAAAGTCACAAAAACACAATGAAGAGCCAGGCAGTGACCATTTCACTGTGACAGTTGCTATCTTTAGGTTAGGAGAGACCTTCATTCAGTGCTTTTAATACTGTGTGCATGTAAGTAACACATGGCAACATGGAAAAAAATGGCAGAAAAGTTCTAGCCCACAACAAGACACTGACACCTACAGGAAATCCTGCAGGATTTTTCCCCCCTCAACTAAAACTGCTATCTGCATCTTTCAGGGAACTGCTGATTGAGCTAAGCACACTCACAGTAGTAGTAGTAGTAGATGATTATTTCTAATGCAATCAGTACTAGAGAGTAAGGCAAGGCAAAAGGAACACAACTTTGACACCTTCTGGTTCAAAAAATGGGATTACAGATGTCTTTCAAATCTGGTATGGATATATACTTTCACAGATCCATAGAACTTAGCAATGAAAGAGAAAGGCAGTGTTCAAAACAGCCTGATTTAGGCAACTGAAAACAAGGGAAAGTATCAGTTCTATTTGCATTATGCTTAATCTACGACTCCTCTAATTATTGGTTTTTTTAAATTAAGAGGCTGTATTTGAGCACTAGACATAAGATCAAATGGAAACAAATAAGATTCTAAAGAGCAACTTCATCAAATTGTTTAAATATTTTTCAAGTTTAGTATTGGGTAACTGCTATACTTCCTTTTTAACATCATCTTAGAGCTGCTTAAGGAGGTCAAATTAACCTAAATTCATAGTGGGCTTGCATAAAAATTCTGACATAGAGCTACTGAGCATATATAAAACAGAACTTCCCCTCCCCTCATGTCTGCCTGCACATAGCCTTCATTTCAGAAGATCCTTCAGGTTTCCTTTACAAACACCACTCCCCCTTCTCTCCATTCAACCTACCTTACATTCCAGGTTTCTCCTGCTCTTTAAGAGAGGAGAAAATGGGACAAACAAACAGAAAAGGCTTTACTTTTGCAGGTAGATCCCAACAGCTTGTTGCCCGTCTCCCACAGACAACACACAAATGACACTGCCAGTGTTCCAAAATGTAATTTGACAAATAGTCTGGAGAGACTTCACTGAGCTGTTTTGACTTGCAGTTAGGAAAGAATAATATCAAAGTAGTACATTTTAAAAAGTAACTAAGCTGTGTGACCATCAAACCTATCAAAATGGGGCTACTGCAGGGACAAAAAGTGATGCATAAAATTATGCAATTTCCATAATACAACATTTTTCTTCCAGATAACTGGTCATGTGTAAGAACATGGAAAAATAAAAGAGGTGTAACATGCAGCCTTCCTTCATCACTGATAAACAAGGACTTGGCGATGAAATGTTCACACAAGGAAGACACCTCACAAGCTCTTAGCTGTTAGCCACACAAAAATTACATTCCAAGAGACATCTGAATTCTCTAACTTACTACCATTAGAAAAAAGAGTCATGGACAACTTTACCAGATCTTTCACGTATCCTACAGAATCAACATTAAATGCAAAGATTATTGTTCAAAGGTTATTTTCTCAGAAGTTCTCTCTAAAACAGGCTTGCTGTATTTTTCCTACCTGGCAAAAATAACCAAACCCAAGCTTTATGGAGTTTTCACTTATTCCGATGGACTCGTACTTATTCAAGATTAATTCAAACCCTGCTATGGACTACCATAACTGAAGCAAGCAACCACAGCTGCTCTGAAACAGAATTTAAATATGATAGTGAAACTGACTGCAAAGTTAAAAAAAAAAGTTATTCTACAAGGGATTAGGCCCACATTATTCCAAAGACTTCTAAAGCAAAGTGCAACAAACCCGTGTAAACTTAGAACACATTTCTTCTGCTTCTTTAATGGAGTTTGCTTTCAACATATATTTTGCACATTTGGAGTTGATAAATCTGTCTGCTGTGTCCAAAGCCTGAGCTTCATCCATCCACCTTGCAGCTTCTTTAATATTTCCAGCATGCTATAAAGATAGAAATTTAAGTCAGATTGAGTAAATGTAAAACATGCATGTTTTATCTACCTACTGCTTGATATAAGTAGGTTGTTTTTTTTAGACTTCTAAAAAATAAATGGCTTACTTCAAAAGAAATAGATCTTGGAAAAAAAAAAAAAGCAGTTAAATACCTTTCCTCATTATGGAATTACTGGTCTTTTAGCACTGAATGTTTTTCCTGAAAATGCCTAAAGAACCAGTTTGGATAATCCCATTCTGATACAACATCATTGTGCACCCCAAGAAATTGTTTTAAGCAGCTAAAAAAACAGGGGGTAAGAACAGATGAAAGACTCAATCTAATTTATCAGTGTGATTTTTAAACTGAGAAATCACATTTTGCTGTACATTTCTCCTTTATTTAGAAACCTACACAGTGCTTTTTCATATGCAGCAGAAAACCTAATCTCAACCAGCTAATACCCTTACCTAGAAACCCACTAGAATTCCTAACAAATGAATAACCATTATGTCACTAAGAATAAAGCCGAACTTACCTTATAGATTTTTGCCTTCACAAGGAAGAGTTCTATCAAAGTGGGAGTACTTTCTATAGCAGCATTTATATATTCTAGAGCCAGGGATGGCAGTCCAATTTTATCGTAATGCTGAGCCAAGTAATACTGGACCCAGAGTAAAGTGGTTGGAGGTTCTTCTTTACCATCATCTGGCAGGAGCAAAATAGAGGTTGTTTGTTCAGTTTACTAAAGCAACATACCTGAAGTAGAATGCTCTAAGCACAGCCACTGAAGTTAATTCTGCCTATCAGACCTAAGAGAGCTTTCAAACAACTGGCTCCAGGTACATACACGAGCATTTAAGTCTATCCAAGACCTAGGCATATACTGCTCCCTTCTCCTTCTGTGGTTTTCAGGAAAAGGGAGTTGGTGGGTCAAAAGCAGTTGCACTCTGTTCCAAGTATTTGCTTAGGGCAGTCAGATATGCAAAACCTCCAAGAACACAAAACCTAGTCTCCACCACAGCTCCAAAACGACACCTCTCCTTGAAGATTGTACTATCAGTATATTGCCTTTTGTTTGGCATTTCTGTAATTAGAGATTTGACACAGCTTTGAAACTTCAGCTTCCCAAACAGTGATAAATTCAAGTCTTGAAAATAGCACACTTGAACTCAAAACTGCAGAGAGATGACAAAATTTGTGGATCCAGAAAAAAAGTTTAGAACAAGTGACTGTATTTTGAATACAGACTTCATACTTGACAGCTAAGGGTCAGTTCAGCATTAGGGGAAAACCAGAAAAAACCCACATCACCTTTGTTTCTTCACTCCCTATTTCCCCACCTCTGAATGGACACACATTGCTTACAACCAGGCACTACTTCCATGAAGCCCAAGAGTCTCAGCACTCACCATTTGGGTTAAATAACCTGCAGCTCCTTAGAGAGGTTTCATAACCTATCACAAGCTCTTCTATGATTGCCACCTACACATACAAGATGAGACACAGAAAAAATAATCTGTGGGCTATATAGTATTTTATTTCAACTTCAGCTACTTGGTGTTACCCAAACTAGTTATTTTGGTAAGAAAAGTCTGCAATATCCTGAATTACATTACATTTGAGAATATACTCAACTTCAGTTTATTTTTAACAAATTAAGACCAGGCCTCCCTTGGTGAACACTTACACAGCTTAGAATTACTAAATCTTAAGTCTTCTACATTTACCAACTTGGCAGATGTATGCCCAACATTATGTACTTCTTTTTTCTCTCCACTATATCAGGTCATCTAAAGCAGTGCTCATGGAGAGAACGCTGAAGAAAAATGGTTTCCTTCATTTCTTCAATACCACAGTTATGAGGTAGACCACATAAAAACTGGTTAAAACACTTACCTTCTCCTTGTCTTTATATAATGACCTCAAAGTATTGAAGACTGGTGGGCAACCTTTGCTGAAATTCATCCTTAAGAACTTGTCCAGACATTCCTTAAACTTTTCACCTTGAGAGGAAAAAGACCTGTTGATTTTGTTTTACCAGACATTACTCATCAATTGCAGATTGTTTATAGTGTTATATCAGAATCTAAGAAACACAAGTGTTGATCACTACCTGCTCAGCAAAAAATGCACTTACCAGACAAAAAGTTTAATGGTAATCTTCTTGGAACTAGTCCCCTTGGGTATTTAGTCCAGGCCTCCTCATAGATCTTTAGTCTCTCCATCATATTAGCTGGAAGAGAATTTTACAGTTTACTTTCCCCTTCCATTCTGGCAAGAAGGAAAAGGGGGGCAGGGAAAGTGATTTATACCTGACTAAAAAAAGAATGGGAATACATAGCAACTATAATATATATAATGGCGATATCCTTCCTAAAGTACAGAATTTCCTCCTTATTCTTATTAAAACTAACGATTTGAATGACTCCAAAGTACACAGTATCTGCTAATTCCTCTTCCAACTCTAGAATACTAACTGCTTATCTCTCATCTTAAAAAGAGCTCCTGCCTTATTGATAAAACCTTCAAAGAAGGCCATTCAGTTGTATCAGCTACAACACAAGATAACAGAGGCAGTAAAGGAAAAATTCAAAATTAAAACTGTCATCTAAGAAATAATTCTATTCGTTCACCCACACACAAAGAGTATTGCAATTTTATGATTCTATGATTTTAGATAAGACAAGGTAACAAAAATGCAAGAAATATTCCTGTCTTCCTTAAGAAACCCCCAACATTATGACAGTATGTACACACTCTTGACTAAAAAGCAGAATTTAAATGGGGACTTTTTAAATAATCATTTTAGTACTTAAAGCAATACAAGCTTTTCATACACATATTAATTTTAAATATATAGAAAAGCTTATTTACTACAAGATATCAAATCATTACCCGGCTTAAGTGCCTTTTCTAAGCCTTTGTAGTAAGCCCAGTTTTCAGGATTTCTTTCTTGCAGTCCCTTGTAGACTTCAACTGCTTCTTCAAGTCTGCCAAGCTGAAGCAGGAGTTCTCCTGTGTGAAAAACAAGATGTTTTAAATTAAGGTAACAAGGTACTAAAGCAGTGTAACATTTATCACTCTACACTAAAAGACTGGATAATCCTTAGTTCCATCCAGATTCTAATTTCATAGAAAAAATAAACACTACATATAACATTACAAACTAGTTGACAGATATGCTTTTATTTTGACAATTGCTGCAGTTAAAGTAAGATTTTACAACCTGGCTTGTAATTCCTCCAACTTACTTGAAAATTTAATGCAAAATGCATGTGGTTTGTCTTGTTTTTTTTTTCCTCACTGAAGTGACTGGTTACTTTAAGTGCAGTTTTTACTGCAGAAGGCAATTAAAAGCAGCACGTGGTATTGGATGTATACAGCATCTTGAAAACCAAACAAACTGCAGTGCTGCAAGTAAGAGAATGGTTCTTCAATCTGGTATTTCATGAAACTAACTTCAGTGTTTTTAATCAAGCCATTGATTAGATGAATGAATTTTCAAAATTATGCAAACAAGTTTCCTTTCCATGATACTTCAATACAAATCAAAAGTGATGAAGTAAAGATTAGGTCTAACAATTGTATAAGCATCTTTGTTAATGCTGGAACTGCAACAGCAGTAGATTCCCCATTTCACAATGGAAAACTATTTAACAAAGCATTGCTACTGGCAAATGTTAGGCATGAACAGATTACACACCAGAGGTGAACAATATAAGCCTAGACTAAGGCAAGATTTTTTTACCCAGTTTAAAGAGGAAAATGCAAATTTACCTTTCTTCTTCCCTATGTAACACAATTAAGATGCAATTTTGTCAAGAGATGCTACTTCCCACAGTTAGAGTAACTTGAGGACTACACACAGAATGTAGTGCCCAGGAAAACATCAATAGCTCACTCAGTGAGAACAACAGAAAACAAACCTTAAACTCTTTCTCTGAGGAGAAAGTTAATTTTTTTTCCTATCTAACAGCAGAAAATGCCAATACAAGTTTCAGTGTTTTTCAGTGGTACTTCATCCACAGTGGCTTTTGCATGTGTGTTTAAAATTTGTAAACACACTCATTTATTACAATAGAGCAGCCAAGCCAGTCCAAACAACACAATGGGAGCTATGCCCAAAAAAATTAATCACTTGTACCCTGTTGAAAGCACACAGACTGCAAAGAGTATTTCCATCCTTTTGTCTGGTAGCTTCCTAGGATGTTTTGTGTTTTGCTCTCGGGTTTATTTTTAATCGAGTCCTACTAGCAAAACTTATTTTCATCCCAAACTTTGGACCTTCAAACACTAAGTATGTCACATAGTACATCAACAAAGAACATAAAGTATGTCAAAAGATCCTTCAGATAAAAAAAAGTCACAAAAATACCACTCCCACCCCCAAAAGTCCCACTATTGTGTTTCAAATATGATCTGTGATACTGTAGTCTCTATATACATCTCCTTTTATATGCAAACCATCTAAGATATTCAGCTACTGTGGAGAGACATCTGCAATCAATTTCCTTGAAGCACCACACCTCCCATTACTGTCACTACTCAATTCCTAGGTTCCTTTTGCAAGACAGTGAGATTACTATTAGCAGAAATAGGAACTTGCTGCAACATCTACATGAACAAACTAGAGTAAAAGGATTTCTTCTCTTTAAACAATCATCTAAACAGATTCCAGTGTGGGCCGAGAACAAGCAGTACCTTCAAGAGATTGGCAATTCCACAGAAAGACTGTACAAGCATCAGACAGAAGAGGAAGAAAGCATGCTTTAAGAAAGTGCACCTGTTAATAGAGCTGTTAGAATGAACTTGTATCACTCTGCAATTCCATCTGTGGAATATAAGCTACACTACTGTATTGATCTGTTATAGTATTATACACCAGGTTTATAACAATACAACAGAAGCTACCCTAGCCTCACTAAAGAGCTGATTTCTACACGCTGCAAGGGTGACTGAGGACATTTAAAAGCCTTCTGCTGTACCAAAGATGATTCTTCCTTTTCAGCATGGGATCCTTGTCAGGGCCACTACCAAAGCTCTAACAGCATGGGGTACACTACTCAGAACGTCAGAATACCATTTCAGATCTCCGGCCTGAAACACCTGTTAGCTTCAAAGTTTCAGAACAGCATGTCTGTACCTCACTGATGTCTTACCAACCTCGGACAAGAGTATGATAGGGACTGAATAAGCTGTGAGACAAGCAGTCCTTAACAACAGCAAAATTAAATAAATTAAGCTAAAAACAAATCTGAGTTCCAGAAGATGGGAAAAGCTGGCAATATAGACATCCCATTGTATGCTATGTGTTTAAATGTCTCTTCAGCAAGTGAGTGATTACCTTTAGTTTCTTCAACAGCCAGTTTATCACAGATCTGCTTTTCATAGGTACAAAGATGCTCCAAGGCTTCTTTAAAAAGCCCTGCTTCCCGGAGGACTTGATTTTGATAGAGCAGCAGTTCACTGTACTCATAGTCCACTTTGTCAGGTGATGTCTACACAGGAAAGCCAGACACAGGATCAGCCTTCTAATTCTAAAATTTGGGATCAAATTAATTTGACTAAAGAAAGTTTAGTCATGCATGAAGTTTTCTCATCATGAAAGGAACATTTTATTTTTGGCTTAAGCAGCACTCCATATAGAAATTTCATATTCTCCTCTTACCTGCTGTGTCTTCCTAAATTCCTCTAAAATTTTTGCTGCCATTTCATAGTCTTCCAGCAAATGGTAAGCAATGGCATAACCGATCCATGATGCTCGCTGTGCAGGTCGGAGCTGAAGCAACTGGTATCTTGTTTCCTGCAAAAAAGTAGCTGCTAATTTTCCTGACTTTACTCTGACACTCTGTAGAATCCATTAGGCAATTTTCTGTCTTCAATATTTTAGTATTTAAGAAGTCACTGCGAAATAGTTTTCTATATGCATTTTATTAATGAAAGAAAGAATAAGCTTTGAATTGCAATGGGGTTCACTGATTAAAAAAGCAAGCCTTCACAAAATAACATGTCCAACCAAATCCTGATGAGTCAGACTAATTTTGTTAATCTATGACACACATGCTTTTCCTGTCTAACCACTTATGAACAGAACATAATTAAGGATACTTGGTTTGAATTGCAGGAACATTTACCAGTGTTTCAAATTGACCTTGAAAGTACATATGTATTTAAATAATTGGAAGTGTTCTTAAGCAACACAGGTCACGCAAACACATCCCTATTCTTTGGCAAGAGGATAATTACAGCTGGAAAAGACAACAGATTTGCTTGGTATCATGCAATTTTAATCTGAGGAAAATGCTATAACTTGTTTTGTTATACACTGCTGAAAGGCATTCTCAAGTAACTTAAAGGAAAAAAGTTACTTCCTATTGAAAATGTCTAAACTGTCAAAAGTAGGGATTAACAAAGAACTAAAACTAATTACAGTTGTTTTAATAGAATGATGATCACTCAAAGTTATTTTCAAGTAGGAGAGGCTGGAATTTAAAGCAAAGGAAAAAACCCACAATCTTATTCCCAGTTTTGAGAGCAAATTCACATTCTTCAGAGATCAGCATATGATTAGCCATGAACTACTGACTTCTAAGCATCATAACATTTAATCCTTTATGCATTTGGCAATCGTGTGTTACTTGTATGTTTAGAGATTACAAAATTTGTATTCACATTTATCCAGAGGCCAATAAAATAGAAATTTGCAAACACATTTTGCAAATGTGCATTTTGACACCTACACTAAGTTTCAGCTATCTTGTCTCAGCAAGAGCTGAACCAAATTT
>JAYDZK010000202.1:10315070-10332083 GCA_034509185.1 Euphonia xanthogaster | reverse complement strand
GTCTCAGCAAGAGCTGAACCAAATTTCTAAATGAAAAAATCTAATATGAGAAAATCAGTGATTAAGAATTGTCCTGACTCAGGAATAAGTTCTCTGAGGAACTGTGCTAGCTGATGGTTCCAAACAAACTGAGCACAGAACTTGCTCCTGGGTATAACTAATGTTACTCTAATTTGAAAAGGAAATATTACATGAAGAGACCAACTAATGTGTTTTAAATAACACAACTTTAGAGGTGCAAGGGAAACCTAAAAAGACGAAAACCTGACAAAAAATGGAGCTGTCACTCACTAATACCCAAGTTGGCAAGGAACCAAAATATGATGTCTCATGCAGCACACTGCTTGTTCTGTTATTACCTACTGGTAAGAGAAAACGGGGTGCCACTGATGTAAAGGTGGAGGGATATATAGTACAAAGTTACTAAAATACAAGCTCCTTTGCCTGAATAAAAGTCAAATTCTGAACACATTGCCTCTTACCTACAGGAATCTTTTCTTGAAAAGAATAAGACTGGAGATTGTCTACAGCTGGGCTATACAGCATCAAAAAAAAACCCCACCTCAATAAGGCAAGCAATTCTGCACTGAGCTGAAAATCCATTAACCCTCTGGACCTAACTAATTTTTTTTTAGTGTCATTAATCAAATCTGCCACCTTTGCTGCAGTTCCCTAGATGATAATTAAATACAGAATGCATACTCACCCTGTACCCTTCAAGATCCCTCATTTGAATCTGTAGCAGAGAAAGGTCTCTCAAGATTTGAAGATTGTCTTTGTCCCATTTCAGTGCATTTCTATAGCATTTGATAGCTTCATCATACTTCTTGTCTGACCTCTGAAGAAGGCCATAGACATGCCAACCTGGAAAACTCTATTAAGGCTTCCTCTGAATTTGAGCAGGGACAAATGAGTTCTAACATGGCAGTGACAGAACAGCTGGCAACAAGCTCTCAAGGTGTTTTATAAATCCACAGGAGCATTACAATTCTTTTTGTCAGAACTTTGCCAGTTGTATGTATACAGTCTGTATAATGTGCTGTAAACGTTACTTTTCACATACTAGGGGAGGAAATAAAGCAACAGGATCTCTGAAAACACTATTAGGCTTACTTGAACACAATTTTAGACAACTGAAGTGCTGATACTTCCTGCACTCTAAGTATATGACCAGTATTTTAACAATGTAGTGGTAACTACTCATGCTTCCAAAACAAATCACATGCTTAAATGCCCACCATGAGATTACAGTTGCAGATTAATGATAAAAAATACACTACATGCCAGAATAACATGTAAGCTAACTGGGAGTGTAAGAACTGCAAAGTATCTTCCCTTTGAATAGCTTAGACAAAATATTTACTGGAAATTGAAAATTCTGAACTTCCAGTTTGAAGTTTAAACTGTCTTTTATTGCTATTCTATAAATCAAGTATACGCAGAAATCAACCTTTTCAATTCATCAGCAAAAGCCCTGTTTCAAAAAGGATACAGACATGACTCTTCAGGTCATTCCTCAGGCCTCTGCGCACAAGTTCATAAGCTTCCTCTTTCTTCCCTAGACAGTTCAATGTTAGTCCTTTCATTGCCAAGGTTTCTAAGAAAGAAAGAAAGAAAAAGAATAAGTTATTTAATTTTTTACTCATTGCATGAGTTATTCATTTTCATGGGTTTTAAGCTCCATATAGCAACCCTAAACACAATATAAATGCAAATTTGGATTCAGTTCTCACTATCAAGATTTCATTCTTTTCTCACAAGGAAAACTCTACTGTCAGATTATTCACTTAAGTATATCCTACCCAGCAATAAACATTTTATATTACTTCCATCAAAATACAAAGTAATGCTTTATTTTAAACCTGCCTGTTCTACAAGTTTTTGGAGATTTTTTTTTAACTACTCAAGTATTTATTCACAACTCTGATATTTCTACTCATCCACCCATACCAAAGTAGTTGCAAAAAACCCACAAAGCATTTCTGAACAGTGCAGAGACTTTCACTAAGTATTAAGAGCTGACTAAAAATACACTGAAGGAATAAACACCTTTTTCTTCTTTTAAAATACAACTATTCCTTCAGAAAAGTAGCAGCCCACAGAGCTGACAGAATACTGAACAATATGCAGCCTCTTCCCTTTGTTTTTCACTTCTATGTGAGTGAATATCAATTTCCCAGGAAAAGTGTTTTTATTAATGCATACTTGTATTAGGAAACTTGCACCATGAATCTTAGACTTGAATGATAAAAAATGGGAAGCTCTGACTACTGGTAAGATCTGTCTTTAAAATGACAAATCTTTCCAACAGTAAGTGTTTAATATGCATGTTTCTGGGTGCTCTTACTGCTTTATGGGCAAAAAGTTAACAGGGAAGGGATATAAAACATTAAAATAATTACTGTTAAGTACAGTGAAAAAGAAAGCATATGCCATTTTAAAACTTACCCCCATGTTCTGCAAACTTGGGATTGGAAAGGATCTGTTTACAGAACTTCAGCCCATTTCTATACTGCTTATGTTCATAACACCTCTGTTGAAAAACAAAATAAGTTTATTCAAAAAATTTATAGAGCGGAAGTGTTTATGCATGCCTGAAACGAAGCATCAGTACAGCTACAGATTTTAGAAAATGTACTAATATTTTAATGAATCCTGTTTATTGAGCTTCCTGTGTTTAAAAATTCCTTCCATCAACAGGAAAAAAAAAAAAGATGTTAGCAACGTCATGAGTTTAAATGTGTAAGTGAAGACATATTATCATACAGCAGATTCTTAACTAAAACACCACAGGAAACTTAAGTGCCTGAAGAGATTCAACTCTCCCTTAACACAAAAGCAAACCTTATGCTGTAACACTGGTAAGCATTGAACCCACTTTGGCCAATTATCCTGAATAGAAACCCATGGGACAACCTCCAACACCTATACAAGCTGGAAAGACACACAATCATTGGAACTTGGCTTAAACTACCTCTGGAAGCAACCTCTTAGGATGAGTTTTACAACATGTATCTCATACATCCAAACTTTCAAAACTAGTATATAGTAACATCTTGCTATACTGGAAATTTAAACATTCCTCTACTGTTTTCTTAGTCCAGCTGTTTCGTCTGAGCCTCATTCATTATGCAATGTGACCACAATGCACTGCAGCACACAGCATGACCTTTTAAAACCAGTTTTAGTATTTTATTTATGTAAATAGACTTCTTGTGCTCATATTTAAATAAAAGCCAGAAGAAATAACATTATAAACACAAATTCATGCATTTCAGGTCACTTCAGCAAATACTTGGAACCTCTTACATCTAATTTTTTGGAAATGAAATAAACATTTACAAGCCCAGGAGTACAGGAGCACACACTGACTGAGCACCAGCCCAAATCCTATTAATCCTGTTATTAATTACAAAGTCATTCATAACAGGACCTCACTGACTCTGGTTGATCCATTCCGGTGGCAGGATGGCAGATGGGGGTGTAAAAATTGGGTACAGCTCAGAGTTTTCAAGTCCTTCTAAATAAGCTGTTGCTCAGGACTCCACCTTTCCTCACTCTGCTCCAAAGTGATTATCCAAGAGCATTCATAAGCACATATGGACACCATGTGTCCTCAAACCGCTCTCAACAAAAATATTTAGGAATGGCAGACCCAAGAGGTCTTCCCTTCAAGCAAAAGGTTCTAAAAATAAAACTTTAAAAAGTTACATGAATGTTAGGGGAAACGCTTAAAAAAGAAAATGGCATATTTACAACTTCTGTGTTTTATGCTGCTCTTCATAATGAAAGATTCTGTTTAGTGTCTGGTTTTCTCTTTTGGAAATACAAACAATAAATTTCAAAGGTGTAAAAAAATGGCAAAACACTAAGTGCATGCATTATCTTCTAGTATTAAAGTCATACAGGTAAAGTAATATGACTGAAGACCAAGATGCATCACAAACCACCTATTTTGCTCCCCCTACACTGCCACCACCCCTAGGAGAAAGGGAATTGCTCGCATGGAAAGGGAAGGGGAAGGAAGATGCCCAGAGAGAGCAAGCAAGATGTACTCAAACAGGAACAGATCAACAAATGAATTATATGGTTTTAACTTGAGCAGACCTTCAAAGGCTATCTAGTTCCACCCACCCCCACGGGCAGAAACACCTTTCACTATATCATGTTGTTCAAAGCGCCAGCCAACCTTGACTTTGAACACTTCCAAAAGACAACTCCCTCTGTTCACCAAGGACAGGAAAAGTCAGCACTGCAAAAGAACATTTTAAGGGTTAGGTAAGAGGAAATCTGTACAGGCAACTTTTTTTTTTTTTCCTATTAAACTTGACTGGGTATTACTTACACCTTCCAGTCATTATCAGCTTTCAAGTAGCTGTCTGAGTCACTATAATCAGCCAACTAGACAGAGATGACAGACTTTTTTTTTTTACTTTTTTTTTTTTTTTTTAATTGAAACCCATCAGTCATAAATGTTACCAGTCAGGCCTCCTCCCTGAAAAGTAGAGCCGCCACTGCTTGCCCCCACCCAGGTAGTTGTGAAAGCAGCAGAACCTGTCACAGAAGTGGTGCAGCCACAGGAACTGAAGAATGTGTCTGCAGTGTACTAAGGCACTGACACAAGCAGATGGAGCACTCTGGGGTTTTGCAGTCTGGCTTTGAGTACAGCTTGCTCAGATGCTAGGTATGAACGTGACATCTTATCACTAAATGGTTCCATTTAATGTACTCTATCAACCAGGCTCTCACCTGGAAGTTTAAGCAAAGTCCTATGGGGTATATGCCAGAGACAGGAAATATTTGCACATAAAATTTTCTAGGGTGATACAGAGCCTATAAAGCAAGGCAGTTTAGAACAGAGCAAACTCACCAAGAATTTTAACAAATTCTTCCTTTAGGCTTCATGGAGGAAAGATTTACAAGTTTATATCCACTTACATCTCATAACCCAGAAACTACTTGAAGAGGGCCAACAAATTATCAGGAAACAATCTGGATATACTTTTATCTCCAAAATATAGCTCTATATATAGACATAGCCATGTATACTCCCCAGTGGAGCATCAAAGGTCTCCTTTGACAAGTTAGTTCTAGATCAAGACAAGCTGGAATGATTTCCTGTATACAATTTCACCAGGTTTTCTAGTTAAGACCTTCAAGGTTATTTCATTCTGTTAATGCAAACACTTCAAATTGTGGTTGTTTATGCGTTTCCTTATTCTGTGTATGTCTTCTATGTGCATACTGTATGTTTTGACAATGGAAAGAAGGGAACAAATGAAACTGAGGTCACACTTAGTTCTTCAAAAAGAGACTGTTCTCTCATAGTGGGCCCAACAGCATATTGAGATTCCCCTGCCTGAAGCTGTGCGCATACTTAACTCATACTCCAGAGAGATTATGGACTAACAAGCTTAAATTAAGGTGTGAATGAGACAGAAGGAAGCCAGAATAGAAGCATATACAACCATGGCTGGTACAAACATCAGTGAACCTATAGATTCAAGGAACAGACAATTCAAACAAAAATCTTTTAACAAAAAGGAGACAGAAAATATACACACAACCTGCAAAAGAAGATCCTTAAGCAAGTAAGTAGTTTCTGAGTGAGAGAAGAAAAAAGAATGAGCAATTAAATTTTAAAAAAGGAAAAAAAAAGCACAGAAGCAGGAATGGCAACATGTCAAGTATTCTTGGGACATAAAGACACAGGCTTCCTGGAAACAGGAATTTTATTCATCTGGGTAGCCTGTTTCCTCCCAGATGAATAGCTTGTAGCAGTCATTCTTAGAGCTCCAACCATTACTTTAGGACAGATGTTCTGCAGAAATAACACACTGCTCTGTTCCAGAGATGGCTAGAAGAGCACAGTTGCCTGCACTAAGCTAAATTCCTGCACATTTAAACTTCAAAGCCAGCAGGGAGAATGTGCTTGTGATGCTTGACAGACAAGTGCTGCAGCTACAACTTGTGACATCATGCAATGAGAAAACATAAAAGCTAAACTTTAAAAGAGTAAGGTTAAGAAGGCTAATGCTTCAGAAGAACAGAATTTGACTCTACATCAGTACTGAATCTATTACACACTTCCTGTCCTTCAAAGCTTTTAGTTTAATAAGTTACGATATCTTTAAAGATATCTTAACAAGCTTTTCTATACATGCTGTGTCCAGAATTACAACCTATTCTAGACACACCAACATTCTTTTTATATCCCTTAACTAATTTTCTATCTTTATAGCAAGGAAATAACACACCTGCTTTAATACAATTGCACAAAGAATAAGTAAGATGAGGCAGGCAAAGTATGACTCCTTCAAAATCATGCAAGATTATAGGAGGTAAATGACAATTTGCATTTACACTGCTTCCCCCACCACCAAGTATTTATTCAATGGATCAGAATGCACAGCAATTACTAGACAGACTGACATGGAAATTGTAAGAAAAGATGGCCCATATTCTCTAGAATTCCAAGTCTGAGGTGGAAGGAGGGCTTGTATTCTGATGTTCTCTAAATTGCATTAAGGCATCTGTGCAGACTCAGTCTCGGCCAGCAGATGCCTTACACATGCACATGGCTCACTGTGTCAAATGTCAATAAATTCCTCTGCATTTCTTCTTTGGTGGCTGCCATGAGGAAAGGTGAAAAGACTCCCACTATTTACAGCTTACCTACATGTAGTCACAGCGCATGGCTACATGGAGTTTGCTCCCCCCTTGCCCCAGCTTTCCATTTTTGAATCTTCTCCTATCTACTCTCTAAACCTTGCTGCCAAACCTACAGGTAGCGAACACTGACATGGATTCTTGAACAAGGTAACCACAAGGTTGTTATACAAAGGCCATGCTACTGATTACAGTAGCCCTAAGAGCTGCTTACAACAGCAGAAATGACTTTCATCCAAACTTAATTCAGCACTGTTTTCTTTATATACAGTAATAGCAAATATACTGTCACAAGAGCATTTTAAAGATTGTTATATTTTTGAAATTTACACAACTAGGCTAATTGTGTTAGGTTAACACAATCTGGCTTTTAGTGCTGGCAGAGGAAGCCACAGAGGCTACTTGTGAAAAAAAAAAAAAGGTCCTCGAAACTTCTACAATGTCCAGCAGAGCCAATTCCTAAAGGCTCTGATGACTGACATACTGGCTGGCCCAATCAGAGAGGTTAGCAACGCCGCTGTGAAAAGGCACACTATTCCTTTCTTCTTCTCCTTGGAGGGGCAGTAGAGAGGGCCACTGGGCTCCTTCCTGGCATGGCCCCCGGGGTTATGGCAGCGGGGCCCATCTCAGCACCAAGAGCGAGCAGCCCCATGGCTGAGGCTAGCGCCAGGAGCGCTCAGCACAGCTGGGACTGGCCGCGCAGCCGAGATTAGCACAGCCGTGGCGGCCGCTGCTGTTTCGGCATGGCTCGCAATGAACTTGATTTGCTTGGCTGCTTTTAGCCAGAAGGGCAGAAGTGGCAGCAGCAGCTCTTCCTTTTCAGCACCGCGCATGAGGAGAGGAGTGGAGCTGGTGGCTGGCGTGGCTCACACAGTACCAGTGGGGACCATGTGATCACCAGTGAGAGTCACGGTGAGCAATTCCCTGATGCAGAGGCCAGATGAGATCAACTTTTCAGGGCTTCAAAACTCTATAAAAACCTTTCTATTGATAGAACTTGAGAACAAATGAACCTACAAACACCAATTCTCTCCCGAGTTGGAGAAAAGGCAAAGGTGAAAATATGTGAAGAGAACAACATGATGACACGAAGGTTGGTGCAAAAGAGGGAGGGGGAGGTGCTCTGGACATCAGAGCTGAAATTCTTCTGCAAGCCATGATGAGGACTATAACAGAAGAAGTTGTTTCCCTGTAATTCATTAATTGCATGGGGGGATGCAGAATTCACTGGCAGCCTGTGCAAAAAAGGGGCTTGCACTGGAGCATGTGGATGCTGCAAAGCTGTGATCTGGTGAGAGGCCTGAACAGAGAGAAAGAACCTTCGTTCTAGAGATAGAGGAAGAAGACCCTTGTTTTTATACCAGAACATCTCATCTTTAAAATAGTGTATGCCATGAACCAAATGACCCATGGAAAAGCAGTTGTGGGAAGACTGCTTTGCCCATGGGAGGGACTCACACTGCAGCAGGTTTGGGTGGGACTGCTACTTGTGAAAATTAGAACTACATTGGAAGAGTCCACAGAGAACTCTCTCCTGTGGGAAGGGCTCCATGGCATAGCAAAAGACACTCCTCTCCCTAAGCAAACTGAAGAAAGATTGTTTAGAAGTGAAAAATCAGACTAAAAACCTCATGTTTTGTCTCACTGCATTGTCAGTAGGAAGGAAAAAAGTGCTGGAGGAGGGAAAAGATGTTCTAAAGGTTTTACTTCTCATTATACTCTTTTAAGTCTGTTAATATTTTTTTTTATTTATACCTTTTTAAGTTTTATGACTGTTTTGCCCTTAAAACGCTTCTTCCCAATCCTTACCTCAACTCATTAACTCCTTTTTAATTGTTCTTTCCCCCTCCCTCTGCTCAACTATAGCAGAGGAGAATGAGTGAATTTTTTGTGGGTGCACTGGCATTTGGCCAGCATCAAAGCCACGACAGCTACCTCTAAGTAGGCAGCGTATTTTACCTCCTAAGTAATTCTTCCCTCTCAAACTAGACATTTTAATGGTCAAATACATGTGTTTCCAACTAAAACTAAAGGACATTAGTCAAGTGAAGCATTCTAACATGCAGGTATGTCCCTCAGGTTCAAGTACACAGCACATAGCAGACTGGACTCTGCCATTTATACAGGAAATATTTTGCACATATTCACACACAGGAGCGCAAATCCTCTTTTATCGCAAAACAGTCTTTGCATCCTGCGAACATTTAAAAACTAAGGTAAATCATTTAATAGTCATCCAGACTTAAATGTGCTATTTATAAGACATTTTATAGTAACTACACTGCAGAGTGAAGTGTGTTGTATGTTCAGTAACATCAAGAGTTAAGATCGGCTCAACAGCTCTAGCTCAGCATAACACCAGGTGTTACCATCAGCCTGATTATAAGCTTCACAGTGAATCTACACTGCCACCAAGTACCACTCAACCTACACAAAGAATCACCTCAATCATAACTTAAAGTAGAAAACTCCCTTTCAAGCAGGGACACTTGAGAATCAATACATAGGTACAACCTAGCTGATTCAAGAGTGTTTTAAAACTAATTTGCAGCAGTGAAAGAAAACAAAAACTCTCACAGGAGTCTATCCAGCCTGGATTTTGCAGCTGATTAAACAGGTGAGAAGCAGACCCAGAAGTGTTTCATGAGCAAGATTAAGACAATCACAGAAGATCAACATAAAGGAGAAACCACCTTTGTCATCTCACCTGCAAGCATGCAAGACTAGAGGTTTTTCCTTAAGAGTAATTATCAAAGACAAGAAGGTACCATCTACTCCCCAAGCTCACGAGTGGGAGCACTGGGGCATTATTGACTGCTTTCTTTTTATTCTTACTTGAATCAGCAAAAGAGCAGTGTGAGAATTCAATCAATACAGCAGAACCAGGTGGGTGGAATGGGATCACATTACCAATTGTTATTCCCTTTGAAATTGAAAAGAAACCAAAAATAGTGCGCAAGTTCCATTAAAGAGACAGAATGTTAGAAAAAATGATATAAAGAACTTTTAACTGTTTTCTCTTCTAAGACTCTGTCTTTTACCAGGTCACACTTTTTACTCGAACCTAACACACCCCATCTCCAATTTAACTGAAGTAAAATGAATGTAAACTACCTAATGCCCCAATGCTTAAAAACAATCAACCCAAACCGACCAAACAAAAAGCCCCACCAAAACCCCCACAGGAAATCACTTCTCACCCAGAAATAATGTTGTTGAAGTAAGCATCCTAATTTAGTCAGTGCTGTGACTGACCAGCTGAAGAATATGATTTTCTTCACCAAATGAGTGCCAATATTAAGCCCCAAAAGACATCAAAGCTGCAAACTGAACTTCTCTGTAGTTTGCTGTACTCAGCCTCTCTCCTACAGCAAGTGACATAGCCAGTGTCATCGTCAGAGGAAATATATTGCAGACTATTCCTCATCATATACAAGAGTTACCAGGACAGCTGATCTACACATAGGCACAGGTGAGCGTTTTACTTGCAAGGCCCCAGGAGGAATTACAATGGAGAAGGGCTGCTCAAACAAAACAACTCACAAATTTAACACTGCTGTCCTTTTCCTTGGGGTTTTGAGGCTTGAGCTGATCCATGATGGAGGAGGAGTTGGACTAAATGAGCTTCAAAGGTCCCTTCCAACCAAAATTATTCTATGATTCCACAACAAACCCTTCCAACTACAGTAGTGTGCTCTTAGAGGACGCCACAGCTTCTCCCAGGGGCAGCTATGGATGTACACTTGGGGCATCCCATGGCAACACTGGCAACTACGATGCTGCAAGATCTCTGGCAGCAGGAAGCATTGGAATCCCTGGCCTTTGCATTACTTAAGGTGCGCACTTACAGCGCAGGACATGCACATCTGCCACTCTGATTCTATCTATTTCTTCCAGCACGGTTTGGAGGCAGTACTTAAGAGATGGTAAACTCAGGTGCTGGGCAGCTCAAGGCTGTTTTCCAGCACAATTCCTCTCTCTACAGGTAGACAAGAGCAGGTCAAGTCACTGAAGTGCACTAATTCAAGCTAAATGCAGTGCAGAAGATGCTGAAAGCTGGAAGCATTAGGAGCTACTACTCACCATGAATTAGTGGGCTCTTTGAGCACTAACCATATAAAACAGCTCAGCAGCTCCAGGCAAAAGATATTCCACAGCGATTCAATTTCATGACAAACACAAGATGTACAAACCCAAGGACTGAAGAAAGCACACAAATCTTGCAGCTGTGTTAATTCTGAAAAGCTCTGGAGCAAATGGGCATAGTTTTCTGCTGTCAAATTGAAACAAACTATCCTCTTTCACTGCTCTGAAATGCTAATTAATTGAATTGTTCAGTGTAACAATCAGCTTCAACAATTGCCTGGTTCAAGGGATTAATAAATCCTCCTCTGCACAGCATGGCTTACCTTTTGTAAGTCACTGATATCTTCCTAACTAGCAGTGCTTGATAGCATACAACTAGAGGAATAGAAAAAGTTGAAATTCAAATTAGGAAGAATCTAAGAAATATGTGTACCTTTTTATTTAATACTCAGGCAGAAAAAAAATCTATGCTATGTCTATGCTTTTGAATTGGTCACATTCCTATATTTCAGAAAATTTGGCTGGAAACAGGGGCTGACAAATAGTTAACTACAGCTCTTCTAGAAGACTAGAAATCCCCACTTATTGAAGACAGACTTGCTGAAAAAACCCATTATTCAAAATCATTTCTGTTGACCTGTACACGCTTACATTAATCTCCTCTTGGGGAGAATTAACACGAATTTGGCCCTGTCAACTAAAATACACTAACTTCTGCTCATGACCCTGGAACCCCCACATTCAGGCTCCATCCCTGAACTCATCAAGAAACTGACTGTGCCTCACAAGAGATCCAGTATGTACAGGATATGCTTGGTTTTCAATGATCATCTGAAACAACAAAGTGTATCAATTCGAATTCCAAGATGTGGCATAAAAATGTCTAAAGGAGCCTCAGTTGTTCTGGACTCAGACCTGAGCTGAAGTATCCATGTATCTTGAAAAATAATCCAAGATACAAAATAATCCAAGATGGTGAGACTACCGACATTTTCTACCTATGTATTACACCTAGAGTACTCCTCACCCTTAGCACTGAGGTATGCAAGATGAGGTCTGGTAGCACTGAGCATTGAGAAATAGTTAAATAGGTCTATTAAGATAAGAAAGGTTGTTCTTTAACGTTACAAGGTTTGCTAACTTCATTCTGTAGTATCACATAAGCCAACAGAAATCCCTGTAACAAGTCCCACTGACCTCCCTTTAAAGGTTGGCAATGAATAATTGTTAATTTTCTCTAAATTCTCTACCAGCAAAATCAGAAAATGCATAATTCCTTATGCCCACTCCTGTTGCACTGACACAGTGCTGTTGCAGACAAGAGATTTAAACTTGAGACATCCAGATAAAGTCCAATCAACAAAACCTCATTAAGAAAACTTTTCAAAAACAGAAATAAACACAGCTTCATCAAATTCTAACCAAAATAAAGGGTAGTAGCATATAAATAATTAACTCCCTTGCCCCAACTGAACCACTTTGGGTTCAATTAAGAGTATCTATAGCCTTAACAATGTAAGACTGACTATAATCTTACAACTGAGGATGTTTTTGTTAATGAGCCTTTTATTTTCACCAGCGAAACAGATAAAATTATGCTGCTCCTCGGAAATTTACAGCAGTGAATCATGTTTCGACAATTTCTGACAGCTCCGGTGACAAAAAATGGCCTAATTTCATGAACAGGCTTTAGTAACATGTATTGCTCAAGTGAATCCTCAATGGCATCCTAAAATCTCAAACAGTAATTAATTTCTTAAGCAGCTTTGAGAAATAGTTCTGAAAAATAAGATCAGTGATCCTGCTTAAAGCAGCAAGTCTACTCTGTACTTCCATTCCAATGTTTCTGCCATGACACCATTTCTCTTCCTACTACTACTGACCAGGTAGGGTATTCCTCTTGGCAAAGAAAAAAGAAGAAATTGACGTCTCAACAGACAATCAACTGGAAGAGCCATGTTAGCAATTCCATATTCCAACAGAAAGACAATATATGATAAAATTCCAGCGGTGTGCATACTTGATTACTGTACAGCCATGCAAATGCAACAATGATTGCAAACAAACTAATTTTTTACTAGGTTACTGATAAAAGTGAAATTCTAGAAATCAAGTCTTTAATCTTGAATGACTTAAGAAGAGATTTCCAAGTCTTGTCACCTCAGCAATCTTAAAGTCAGCACCTGAATTTCTATGACAGAACAATATTTTTAAAGGATTCATGCTGATGAAAGTATCAGTAAAGGAGAAGCACTGGTCTGTCTAGTTTCAAAGTGCAGGGACAGGGAGTAGATTCTGGAATGAAGAAACAGGAGGATGGCCCAGCATGAGGGACTTGGCATATTTACAGCAGAGGCACAGAAGAGAGGTTGTTCAACAGGCTTTTTATCACCAGGAAGTTCCTACATCACTTAGTAGAGCACTTGTCAAAGCCAGCATGAAAAGGAAGACCACCAGCCCAAAGACACTGCCCTCAAGCACTGCAATGTTAAGGTAAAAATGACCATGTGAAGGGGAAATGTCCCCATACTGCAGCAGACACCCTGATTAGTGCAATGCCCCACTGGAGCACACAGGTTCTGGCCATGCCCAATCAAGCCTGCACAGCACCTAAGGAAACTGATAGAGATGAAAGATTAATAGCTTCCATATGTCAAAATGGCCATGGCTAATCCCCAGTCCTGAACAGGGTAACTGATCTTCACACAATGCAATATACACCAGCTCAGCATCTTCTTCCTTAGTACACTACTTCTACCACACAAAATAGAGTTGAGAGCCAGTGGAACTGTTTAAACAAGGGCTGAACACACTCACACAGCTGCACTGCTTGTTTCCAACAAAAAATACCACTTTTCACTTCTGAAATGCTTGGACTTTTTTCCTCTTTGCTCATTAAAGGCTAAGCTCACAACACATGGTAAAAAATACTCGCACCACCTTAGTCTGCCAGAACTCCAAGAACTTCATCCTGATGTTTCAAGAGACTGAAAAAAACTCTTCCACAGAATATATGGCACCCCTAACAACACCATATTTAATTTTTTTTCAAAACCTTTTCAATAAATATATTTAACTTCTATATCCAAAAATTGAGTATTATCTTTGGGATTCGAGAAATAAAACTGAACATCATTGATGAACTGTATCTGACGAGATACAGCAGATGAATAATTTGGCAAAATTCCAGGAAGGGTTCAGAAACGTTCATCAGTTATATTTAATTTAAAAAATCAGTCAATCTTACATCCTACAACTACTAGTTCTACAGTTGATACTAAGGGAGGTGGGGGGAGAAGGAAATGGAGTACACCACTTTTTCCATTACTTCATAGTGCATCCAGCCTTCTGTGTACCAAAATGCCAACTTAACCATTACTGTGCTCTGTTTACTATTTTACCCTTTCCCCTGCCTCCACCTGAATTCTTCTCCAGTAATTTCTGGACTGCCTAGGAATTATGTGTGTTCAAAAGAATCATAAAGACTCAATTATTTTAGATGTTCAAATGCTGAGATCTGCTTTTGTTCTAAATTCCTCAGAATCTCTGAGCAGTAGAACATCTACTTGTAGACCTAATAGCAAATAGTTAAAACTATAAAAACTATGAGAGCTATACACTTTTTTTAAATGGAAGTGCAAGTTTAAGGAGAACAGTGATTGCTAATCCTGTGGGTGTTTTTTTTATTCAAGCTAATTATGCAGATCTCTTTCCTGCTGTACTACAGGAACTCTGAATTGTAAAATGTCTTTCAAATGGAAAAATGTTTCTATTAGAAACTCTACATGCCTGTAAAGTGACTAGAAGAGGTTAGTCTAGTTACAGTGTGTTGAACACGCAAAGACAAAGTGTACACACTTCTGAACTAAGAATTTGTCAGGTAAGTGGAAATGCTGGCTTGTGAGCAAACCCATTCACACGAGAAAGGTACTGACCATGCAAGATGCTTACTACTGAACAAACAAAACAACCAAACTCTAAAAGCTAATTATTGTCCTTTGCTATGCAAAGCTGGGCAGGTTGGTAACATTTGTGTCACAGGTATACATCGTAAAAAAAAAAAAAAAATTTGGCCTCAGGAATTGAAAACACACCGAAAACAGACTGAAAAACACCCCAACTTTATGCTTCACTTGCAAAAACAAAAGGCTGTCACCCACTTAGCTCCTGTGTTTATTATCTCCATGAGATTCAGAATGGGAATGGGTTTATACTTGTGTTAACAGCCTGCGTACCAGCAATTACGTATCTGCAAGGTATTGCATCCTTTCAGTAACACTTAGGCCAGTTCCCAAAGCATCTGTTGAAAAAACCTCATCCAGGCATGCTGAACAGGACATATGGCCTGGCTGGGTCAGGAGGCAGCACGGGTTTACCCAGGACCACCTCCTTCCAGGCAGGGAGCTCAGAGCTGCACAGACAGCTCTTCCTACTGCTGTTCACCTTCCCACAGAACACCACAAGATGTGGCAGAGATAGAAGTGCTACAGTCTCCAGAAAAGATGTGTAGAATGAGGAGAGGCTGCAGGATGACAGAGGTGTGAAGGGAAGAGTGAAGGTACAGAAGGGAAGTAATTTTTCTTACGGCCTGCACTTAGGACTTCCTAAAAGATGTCTCACTAATTCAAGTCAAGCACATAACTAAAACTTCACAAAGTAGGGTCATTATCTGTAACAGTGCATACAAGTAGTTCATTAGCAAAATTTTCAGTGTGAAGAAAACCAGCTTTGAGCCTTTTCTATTCACCACGTGTTATAAAGGTACCACATCACAAGGCAGTCTTAAATCCTAGACTACACATCTGTCTCCCAGGCTCACCCCTGTGAGACACAGGGAAAGATCACAATGACACAACAGCTTTTAGCCTATCCAGATATCTCAAAGACCACGATTTTTATTAAAGACCTTCAGTTTAAAAAAAAGTGTACAGAAATCTGCTTACACTGGGGCACACCTTTTCTAGTCTGAATCAAGTTATGAATGCAAGGGTGCTGAGCCAGCACTTTCTCCAAAGACACTCTTTTTCCTTATTTGTTCCTGCCCTCCACACAAATACTCAGACACATGGAAGCAAAGGGAAAAATTAAAAAAAAAAAAAAAAAGAAAAAAGGAAAGAAACAAAAAACCAACCAAACCCGCTCAGATTTAAACACGGACAAGATCCTTGATTCAGTGTACCCTGTAATCACACAAACCATCCTCAATGCAAAGGAGGATGGATCACTGAGCAGCAAGGCTAGATCTGTCCCAGCCCATAACACATGAAAAACTACATACTCAGTACAAGGTCATACGAACTCGAAAGCATGACTGAATCTTTCAAAGCAGAAATCAGATTTATAGTCCATATTTACTTTTTAACCCTAACTGAAACTGCATGTCTCATGGCCACATGCCTGTGCATAGGGCTTTCTAGTTCTACATGCTCAATTTTCATAAAATATTTTGGAAACAGAAATGACAGAAGACTGTACACATCCCTCCCACTTAAGTGGCAGAAGTTTACAGAACCTTAAGAGTGCTGTTGCTCCAACAGGATAACAGTACTCATCTTACTTCTGATCTTTGGAATGACTCAAAATAGTAGTCGAAGTCTCTTTGAAATACACCATGAGATTTTTAGACAAAACCGACTTTTTCTGAGAGAAAACAGCTTGATCTATATACAGAATCTTCTAAATAAATCCACTGAAGTTGCTCACTAACAAACTTAAGACACTTCCAATTCAACCCAAGTCCTTAGAAACACAATGTTCCTGCAACACCGCATGAAGGCTGAAACAAGTTCCTTAAGATGTAGCTGAATTGGGCCCACTTTGCTGGTATTTGGACTGTAGACCATCTTAACCTCATTCTGAAAACCAGGCTTCTTGCCTAAATTACATTGAATGTTCTCTCATCCATACGCCAGCCGCCACCCAGCAAAATCGACTGACAAATTTCCACAAGAGTGGGCTGCAAATTAAACGTCGGGAAGACTTCAAAACCTTCATCCTTCTTCACTTCCTCCTTCGAAAGCCATCTTCTCACCGAGCAACAAACATGGTTATTGCCTACAGCAAAACAATGAGTTATAAAACAAAAAAAAAAAAAAAATAAAGCGAACCCAGGGTGGGTGTTCGGCAGGACAGCGGCTGCAACGGCGAGCGATGAATGAAGCGGCCGCGGGGCATTTCCCAGAGCCCGGGGTGCCTCACCGCGGCCAGCGACGGGACTCGGTGGGCGAGCGGGCGGACGCGGCGGCCCCAGCGCGGCCC
>JAYDZK010000202.1:10296502-10310270 GCA_034509185.1 Euphonia xanthogaster | reverse complement strand
CGGGCGGCAGCCGGGCACTGCTGCTCGGTCATCCTGGGCTCAGGCGCTGGCTGCTTCAGACCTCCGCCGCGACCCCCTGGGCAATCGAGCCAGCCCGGGACCCCCTACCCCCGCCCCATAGCAAAACGGTGGCCGCTGCTGCCTTCCCTTCCTTATAAAATAGCGGGGTACATACCCCCCGGTAGAGCAGCCGGAGCGGCGGTGCCTCGGCAGGGCTGCCGGCCCCGGTAGGGAACGGGAGCAGACCCGGTGCGCCACAACCACGGCTTTTGGCGCATCAGGGGTTGCGTAACCACTGGCAAAAAAATCCAATCTGCCAGCCGCGTTGGGCGATGGCAGCTTGCTGATCACTGTCCTGCTATAGCTGGCTGCCCCGGCGGGGGAGGGTTAAGGACACACTGCTGCTGAACGAAAATATAAATGTACGCAAATCCACGAGGATGCTCGGCTATTGGAGAGAAGTCTGAGAATTGTGTCGTGAGACAGATGATGCTAAACATAACCTAGCACACGATGGCAATGTTTTGACATTGCGACTATTTTTGCAGCTGTCAATTGCAATGCTCAGAGCCATTCTATTTTTCATGAGCACTTTTTCAATGAGACATGTCTCATCTGGGATCAAGTCACAAAATTCCGCAGAAAGCTTTGTTGACCAAGAGAATTACGTGTGTTTTTCATGGTTCTCTTTTTGAGGTGTACAGATGAATCCAAGACTGTAGTAAGAATCAGTTTATAAAAAATGAATGGGTGGCACTGCTGTTAGATTTAATGTGTATCCAGTCAGGTAAAAAAGTCTGTAGTTCTACCTCTCTGCCCTGTTGACCAATTCATTAGGTGAAGGCTATGGATCAAAGTGTCAGCAGTCTGAGTGAAAGAACATGAATTCAAATGAAAAAGCTTTTTAAAAAATTCCCTGTTATTACCCTGAAGAGAGAATTCATTACTTCTGCTGATCATAAGGAATAAGGACAGATAATTATTTTACCTGCCTTAGTCAGAAGTCAATTTTACACTCCTTTTTTTTTTTTAGAAACATTCCTTAGTCTATATAGACTGTGTGCAGTACTTGGAAGCTGATGGCAGACAACGTAGTTTACAGAAAAACACCTCTTAAGAAGAGCTCAGCCATGGAGCACCACACCCTGTGTTACTCAGTCATAGGATACATCAATATATATCAGCATCTGTTTTATAACCATTTTGAATCATCCTTTCCCATACAGAGTTCAGATTCCATAATTCTTTTTTGAGATCATATTTTAGCAGCACTTTAAATCACTTTACCTAATGGTTTTTGTAGCGCCTCCTCGCCAGATGTCATCTGGGAGTGTTCCTGGCTCTTCTAGAGACAGCATGATGATCTATCTCCTTGCTGGTGTTGCTGCTTTTGGTGGTTTATTTTATGTAAGTGTTTGGGGATGGAGCTGTTTGTGCTTTCTGAGCTGGCACGGTGTAAGGTGTGTTCTGGGTTAGAGCATGGTCAAGATTCAAACCATCAATGAATGCAGATATTGTAGCATAAGGGCAGCCTAACTTAGAAATCAGCTTAAGAGAATTTAGTGAAGGTGAAAGCCTATTGCTTGCCTGTTTTACTGTTACTTTGATAAGTAGTGCTGGGTCACTCTTAGTGGAAAGCATATTTAAAAATATGTGAAATGAATGTGTCCAAAGATTGAGTAAGGAACCTGTCTCTAACCCCTTGCCTTGTCTTTTCAACCAGAAACATTAGCAATGTTTCAAAGTTGGCAAGGCAGAAATGAAATAAGCAATCTGAAGCTGCAAGGGGAAGATACAAACCTTGTTAATTTGGGCACAAAAAAGGAAGATAACAGCATTAGTTACTTCAAGAAAGCATGTTAAAGTTTTGTAAGCATCTGGTTTTGTTAAGCTTTTCAGTAATCATTCTCTTCCCTGCTTCTAAATGTATCTGATTCTGTGCTTCACATCCCTAAATCCTCCATTCTATAGCTTACCTCTACCCCTCTCCCACAAGAACTGAGATAGTGCCTAGCACACTCCAGAGAGGTACATATTTCCCTGTCCCACAAAGTAATCCTCTTGAATGGTAAGTAGCTATTTGTTCAAAATATCAAACATGTATGATTGCATTTCTGGATGAATAACATAGTCTCTTCCTGTCACATTTTTACCACATTACAAAACCAGAAATCTTAATGTAATTATCTTTTAAAATGCTGTTTTCAATTCCTGAAACACTGCAGCACTTCAAAAGCTGCATGGTACATTGTATTTGCTTTCTAACAATGGAGAAATATAAAATACATAAATATATTAGTTTAGCAGATGATTAATTTTTTTTTAACTTTGCTTAGGATAAATTTTATATGCATTTTAAGATGGGCAGTAGCACTTGCTTAAAATCCCTTCTCTCCCTCCCCCCTCTTTGTGTTTGGTAAATTTGTAGGGATGTAGCTGTAAATTCAGGTATAATTCCCTTTCAGGCCTACAGAGTAGTCAGTTCACCTCGCAGCAAGTTTGTTGAAAATACAAATATTCTTCGTGAGAGAGCCGAGGAGCAGAAAAGCAGTCCTTGGTCAAGAAAGGGTGAGTTGAGCTCCTTTCTCTTGTTGCCTGGGTTCATGAGGATTTGGAACAGATTTCTAAATTGTCTAATCAGGCTTTAGCACTGTCCACGTCCTTGTCTGAACTGTGTGAGTGGGACTGAAGACAGAGGTGGTTGTACAGTATTGTTCCGTTACAATGCTGCTGCTGCACGAATTTTGGTAGTGGCCTTAATGTTCAGGCATTAATCTGGTCTTTGATCCACCTGTGGAGTCTCTTTGAATGGAAAGAGTTGATGTGTGAATACTATTAATTGTATAATGGGTATTTGGTTTACTGGAAGCTTAATGAAACTTGACTGAATACATAATGCTGTCAAAATCAATTTTGTTCTTTTGTGTTCAGTGGGGGGGAGAAGATAATATCTTTTCTCAGTCAACAGGTTGGCTTCAGGCCACATGCCATCAGGAAATACAGTTCAGTAGGGGAAAAAAACCTACATAAAAAAAGATTAACTTGCATAAATTTTTTGTCCTACAACTTTGATTTTGTCTTTTCTAATTTGCGGTTAGATGAAATGCAGGCATTACCTAAATGTATAGCAAATCCTTACTTAGCTGTTCATGCTTGAATAATTAGACCGTGTTAGTTCAAATACTTGTAATGGAATGTTGTCCCTGTCTACATCAATTAGTGTTAATTGATGTTAATTTAGCATTAATGTAAAAGGTAGAACTTTGGCAAGTATGGCCTTGCTAGGAAAAGCAATTAGGAAAATTTCTTAAGGATATTTAAATTTTTGTTGTTGTTGTTGTTATTTAAAAAAAAAAAAGCATTGAAGCCAGAGCACTTGAAGCTCTTCCTTTTTTTTAATACTGTTGACTTCTAAGATTTGATTTAATATATTTGCATGCACACAAAGAATACATTTGAATAAAGTATCTGGAGTTTAAATTTTGTCTTCAGTGTGAGAGCATGGTTTAAATTGTCTGCCTCTATAATTATTTCTTTAGAGGTTGTTAGCCTTGAACTTCTACAACACATGCTTTAGTTTCAGAACATTAAAACTACAGACCTTACGATTTAAAGTAGTAAAATACCTTAATTTCCAAAAAAGAAAGCAGTTTAGTTTTAAAACTCAATTGTTTAAATAAATGCTGAGAATTCAGCCACAATTTGCAATCCTTCATTGTCCCTAAAACAGAAAATGTAATGAGGACCAAAGTAGATCTCTCCTAGGGACATGGTCTCCCGCTGTTCAGGGCAGAAGTGAGGATTACCCTCATTACATTCTGACTGCCATAGTTGGGAGAATGGGGAAGCATTAAGCAAACCTTCCAACATATTCCCAGTGATGTCTCTTTTCTCCTAAGGTGCACTTCTGCAAGGTACTGAGTTTTGGCCCTGGCCTATCCACGTGTTGGAGTGAAATACCCACAGCACTGAGTGCTCAGCTACTGATCTTGGGTACTCTCCAGACATCCCATCATTTGCTGCTTAATAAGTCACATAAATGTCACAACCAGTGGCAGATGATTGCTGCCTCACTTTTTATTGATAGTAAGAAGTCCAAGGTGTTTCTAAGGCCATTCAGGGAATACAGTTGAAACTTGTTTCCTGTATTATTTTCCATATTTGACTTCTGAATAAATGCTCAACCCAGAGTTTTTAGTTGGACTTCTGAGTAGTTAATTCCAATTCACAGTACAAAACCACCGTTGAATCAGCTCCTTTTTTAAATCCTTCTTCATTCCCAGCTGTGTACACCCAAAAGAACAGAATATAAAGAATGAGCATCAGTTCTGTTCTTACTTTTCCTACAGAATCCTCTGTGTGCATTCTCAAAAGTTAATACCTCTCTCCTCCCCTTTTTCTCCTGTTCCCTGCATAGTCAAATTTTTGTGTTTATCTTGTCACAGAGTGTTAGAATAGTATTGCTTTTCCCAGAAGTGCCATTGCAGTTTCTTTCCCTGTGCGTTCTTTAGTCAGTCCTATACTTTTTCCCAGTAAGCATTACTGATAAGAGCAGATAAAAATTCTGTTCTCAAAGTATTCTAATATTTTTTTAGGTGCAAATTAAATCAAGCTTAAAATTAGCTCTAAAACAGAGCTGGTAACCATATGAAATGGTGGATAGAAAAGCAGTATGCCAAGCAGCATGTTCATGGCATATTTGCTGCCTCTGGTAAAAGAACTTCGTAGGTGGAAGAACTTAATGCTGGAGAGCAGCTGATCAGTTATTCTTTCAATAGGATTTTTGTGATTTCTCATGTGGGGGAAAATTCTCTCTTTATGCCTGAAATTAAGAGAACTGTACATAGCAAACAAGTCTGTCAAAACAAGAGAAAGAATCATAATAGGGTTCTTTGCTTATTAGAGGGTTGAAATTATATTTAATGATATTTTAATTAATGATAACAGACATTTAGAAAGAGATAGCAAATTTTCTGTGGCTCTTTTAAACTGAAAGCTATTCTAAAAATAAGGGAGGGATTTAAAACGCCCCTGGAAGAAGCCTGACTCAAAGTAGCAGTAGAAAATCTAGGACATCATTTCAAATGTAAAATGATGTTTGGCTTGCAGGAAGTTCTCCTTGCTTATTTACTGAGTTTTGTCTTCTTCTTTGTTGTTTGTGTCCTTTAAGATTGTTCCTGATTTCTTTCTTTTTTAGCTATGACTTTTCTTTTTAACTCATTGCAAGCTGATTCAATCTTTCTAATCTATACTCTGCTTTTACACTTTCCAGACTTTCTAATCTATGCTCTGCTTTTACACTTTCCAGACACAAGGGAAATCTCTTTCCAAACCTGAGGAAGTTAAATACAAACAAAGGACAATCGTTTACCATTGAGTACATTGCAGCCTACCTTGGGATGACTTTGTACCATCTATTGTAGAACTCCATTTGTGTGAGACTTTTAAAGAACTACCTATGTTTGCAAGGCCAAACCATATTGAGCTTATTACTGAATCTGCTTTGTAGAAGGCAGTTCTGAGATGGAGAAGCTGGCTGTTCTGAATTAATGCACTCTATATTTGACTGTCCAATAAAGTGTACTGAATGCTGATCTTGGCTGTTAGCCTGTTCTTTGTGTAATGAATTAAGGGGTTTTTTAAAACAATGTTTTCTTAAAGGGACATGATCAGGTTGCATAATGCAAAGTTTTGATTTTTACTGAGTAATGAATGGACTTGTCTCGAAACCTGAACACTAAATTATAGGCTTCCACTGGCATAAGAAGACCAAGAAATGAAACTGATCTGTTTCGTTTTTAAACAGATACAAAAGAATCAAACAAACTCTGACTATGTCTCTTTAAGCTCTTTTGTTTCAATTCTCACGTAGTTTACACTGCGTTACAAGCTTATTTCCATTTCTATTTTTTTTTGCATGGTGAGTTTCTGGTGGTGAACTTGTGATGAACAGTTGGTGTATAACTTTTCCTTTGTGAACTTGATGTTAGTGCATGTTTGCATGGTGGTTGAGCACCTCTGTTGGTTTGTGCTGTTAGTTTTTCATGACTTGTCTCAGCTGAGTTTGAAGTGATGCATGACTGGGAAACACTATTTTTCAGGTTCTAAGAAGTTGGACCCATAGTGGTGTAAACAAGTATTTAAAAGAGAGTTGTGAGTTGTAAAAAGAAAATAGTCAATCATAAATGGTCATACATCTAAGAAAGTGAGCTCTGACCACTTGAAATTAGCAAGTTATTTTCTTACTTATTTAAGACCAAATGTCTTATTCCCCACATGGTAATTCCACAGAGTCATGCTCCCTCTGGCACCTGTGTGTGTACCATCACTGGCCCTTTCAGAAGAGCTCTTTGAAGCAACACTTGATGATGTCCTTTTTTATCCTTCACTGCACCCCCAACACTTGCTTTAAGCCACAGTTTCTTTTCTTATCACACTGAAACATGTTATGAAACTCAGTAATTAAGAATATGGTTTCCTCATTTAATAAAAATAGTTTTTTGATGCCACCTTAGACAATAGGGGGGATTAATTATTGATCTTTTTGTTAATTCTGATCCCAAATCTTAGCTTCCCACTTCAAATTTAAATGAGGATGATGATAAAAAGTAGTTGATGATTTTTTTTTGCATGCATGGATTTTACTCTCTTTATTGTATTGAATAAATCCTTAGAAGGTGATGGAGGAGAGGTGGATGAAGTCACTGGAGAAGAGAAGGCCACGGAAGAAGCTGATGCAGCAGCTGCTGTGGAACCTGCAGCACAGGATGAGAGTGCTGGACCCACAGCACAGGATGAGACTTCTGAGGTATCCCCAGAAGCTGGAGGGGAGAATGACTTACTGGCTCCAGAGGAATCCCATGCTATGGAGGAAGCACAGCAGGAAGCTGCTGCAAATTCAGAAGCTGCTGCTAATTTGGAACTTGCTGCTAATTCAGAAGCTGCTGCAGTTCAAGGTTAACTTATGAATGTAGTTTTTGAGAGTGTGTGTGTGTGTTGTGGGTTCTAAAGCTCTGCTTCTTACAGAACATTAAGAATGAGCATCAGTGTTCCTAGTGGAGTTTGTCCTGCAGTGAAAACTAATTCAGGCATTAACATTGACATATCATGAGCATAAGGTAATTAAGTTTATTAAATCAGTGTCTCTGGAAGCATCCCGCCTCTGGCACCAGAGTTACTGTCTAAAACAAGTAGAGTCAAATGTTTATTTCCCTACCCCATACTATTTCTTAAGATATTAAGTTGAGCTTATAATGTGGTCAGTTAAACAGTTGTTTTAGTGATCTAGTTCTCAAGGGTGTGTTAAGGAATCTAAACACTTTAGTTCACTAACCATTCCAAAGATATTCATACTGAATAATTATATCTGTTCTATCAATGTAACTTAAAAAGGATCTTGCATAGCAAAGAAAATGCTGTCTCAGTTTTAAGGATACATTAGGCTAAATTTTCACAACACAATAAAACATCAAATTGTTACTAAACATTGAAATTGGTAAGTGGCAAAACATTCACTATTTTGAGCTGTCAGGGTGTTTGAAATATTTTTGTTTATTGTGCTTTTAAAAAATTGCCCTAATACAAGTGCAAAACTATCCATAAAATGTACAAGATACAGGACTGGAATTTATTTTGTCAGATTTTAAAGGGTTTTTTTTTAACTTTCTTTTTACTACTGGTCTTGAGAGAATATGTCTAAAACACAGATCAAACTATGGGCATTCATCACAGTACCGTCAGTACCGCTAATCTATGGGTGTTTATCACAGTACTGTCAAAGGCATTAGCAGGTTTGGAAGGATTTTCACTTTTTTCTTGGTGACTCCAGTGAGGAATGGATGCATCTTAATTGCCTTTTTAACAAATAAACTTGAGAAATAGTGCAGCACTTCTAATTGCCAAGTTTTATGAAAGGTCTATGTATGAATGTGATTTTAATTCAAATGTGATTAGTTCCTGTGATTTTAATTCAAATGTGATTAGTTCCTGTGCTTGTCTCTGAAACCATCTATTACAAATAACATTTTAAAACAATACTTAGTCTGATTGTTGTAATACAGTTTGTAGAAAGTAGAAGTAAGTACCTTGGCTGTGATTATTACTGCTTACATATAGAAATATTTATAAGGTAGTAGTTAAAATACCTAGAGCCCTAAAAATTTCCATTCCTATGGAATATGTAGACCACTTCATTTAGAAAGGAAGTAGTCTGTTTTATGATAAATTTGGTGAATTAGAGCCATTAAGAGATATGTTTAAAAATGTATTGCAGCATTTCTTGCTTTGCAGAGCAATTGCAAAATTTCCCTTTAATTTCATAAGCACTTGCTTGTGTCTGGAAGTGGTTGTGTATTCCTTTGACAATGCTTATCTACTAATAACTGTTCATTGTTGGATAAGATAGCATCTTCTGTATGGTAAATATTTCTGCCATTTTACTGAAGAGGCTCTTCCCTGAGAAAGGGAAGCTAGGATCTTCCCTGAGAAACATGGTGCATAAATTGATTAGATATTAGGAAGAAAGTCCTTCTTGTGAGGGTGGTGAGGCATTGGAACAGTTTCCCAGAGCAGCTGTAGATGCCCATTCTTGGAAGTGCTGAAGGCCAGGTTGCATGGGGCTCTGAAGAACCTGGTTTAATGGAAGGGGTCCCTGCCCATGGCAGATGGCTCAGATGAAATGGTCTTTAAGGTCCTTTCCAACCCGAATCACTCTCTGGTGATTCTGTGATTAAGTCTGAGGATCTCATTCTGGACATGTTGACGTCATGTACTTAGTGATCACGATTTGATGAGAAGAAATATGGCTTGTAATTGTTAGTCCCTGCTAGTATTTTCTGGAAGTGGAGCAGCTCTTTAGAAATTACTGATTTCTAAGATCTAGTATCTCTGGCAACATACTTACTGAGGAAAACAGCACTAGAACCAGGCTTCTGTTATGCTGAAAGTTGTAAGGGAGCCTGAGGGTCATCCTAGGTGCCCTCTACCAATTCTTGCCGCAGTGGTTATTCTTGGCTGGGTGGTAAACCTAGCAGAAACAAACTTTTGGGATGTAAAATTGTCAAGAAATTGAAGCAAAGGAGTGTTCTCCTTGCCTGATCTCTTGGGTGCTCCTGGGATGTTATAACTTGCTCCTGAGCATAGCTGTCCTGTGCCGCTGGACCCCAGTGCAGATTCCTGTGAACAACTGCTGGCGACAGGTGTGACCAGGGTGGTGACCCCTGGCGACCTCCCCATGGTTCACGGGAGGTTACACCCAGTGTAACCCAAGTCCTGGCCTGGGAGGCTGAACAGGCTCCTGCCCCAGGTTGCCTTAGCACTCCCTGCTCCCTTGTCCTGGTCCTGCCTGCAGAAGAGCAGCAGGGCCCCCAAAGCAGTTCTTCCCAGGAGTTCCTGACCATGGAAGGAAGGCCACCAGCAGCACATGGTCTGGCACACAGGCCTAAACCAACATCCCTTTCCTCTAAGCTACATAAGAACATGTTTCCATTGGCATCATGCTCACAAGAAGATGAGGGTTTGTTTCAAAAGTTCTCTGCTTTCTCTCTACCACTTTGTTCAGTGTCTACTTGCAGCCAACAGCTATTGTGCTTAAAAAAATTCTAATTAAAATCCTTCTGGATGTAACTTTCAGTTTTGGATTTAACCATCTTTATCATTCATGTTATCTCCATTTAGAAGAAAAAAGTAGCATAGCTCCACTTGTACTGAGGTAGAGAAGTATGTATTTAAGTAACTTTAACTACTTGTGTTGGCAACTTGGTGTTACTTCTGCAGAGGAAGGTGTAAGTATTTTTATTGTTACCAGTGAACCTCTGCTTTTTCAAATGCCATTGTTTCTTTTAATCTATAAAGCTTTCTCTAATGTTTGGAAGTGCAAGCTGTGAAGGGATGCTTGTCTCCAGCTCCCGTACACAGATAATGTAAATGTATAATTTTACATGGATGTGCAAAAAAACCCCCACCTAAACTAAAACAGATACCAAACAAACAAACAAAAAAACAACCCAGCCTTGGAGGTGGATGCTTAATACTTAATCAGGATAATTTCCATTTCAGACAGTTAAGAATTGTACCTGCCTGGAATGTTCTCCTTGCCTCAAGTTAAGCAATTTACAATCCACAAGTCTAATCTGGAATTCTGTGAAATACTGTTATCAAAGTAAATACTGAACTGTGTTACTCTGTTCCCAAGGTTTTAACTTCCTCTAAATTCTAATTTTCTCTACTTTTTTATTGCTTGAGCTGTCCTCTTGGTTACTACCTGTTGCTGGTTAAATTCCTGCTGTTTTCCTTCTAGTGTACTCTGCGTCTAGGACCATAAATTAAATTTTTCTTCAGAGAAACCAAATGTTGTAAAATTCACAGATTGGCAAACTGCTATTTGGATTAGGCAAGGCTGTTCCATCCATTACTTCTAGTGTTTGGGTTGCCACCATAAACTCTTCTCCAACTCTGGTATTGAGGCTTGAGGTTTTGGCATTATCAACTGAAATAAGAGAAGCAATTAGTCCCAAACTGTGCTTTTCCAGACTTCTTCCTGACTTCTCTAGCATAGGGTTTTTTTCTAATCTTTAAAGTATTGAAGGGCATGGTCTCTTCTCTGTTTGTTATTTCCAAGGCCATTTGAGTGAGTGACTGGGTTTGGGGAGGATTAGTGTGTGAATGTGCCAGTGTTTTCCATGCTAAGCTTCAAACACACTGCACTGGCAGTTGTCTGCAGCCTAGAAAAACAAATGGAGGCTGCTCTGGACAGGAGCTGCTGCTTTCGGGACAGGACTTTTGCTGACGCCATCATACAGTGATGCCAAGCAGACAAAAGCACCTGATATGATCAGTGCACACTGGCTTGGCTTGGTACACGACCAAATTCTGGGTGTGCTGACACTGTTAGCACTTAGAAAATTACTGAAGAGTCCTCAGAGTGATTTGCAATTGCTCATACTTATTCAGAGGCTTTCAGAAAGACATTGCTCAGTAGAACAGACACACCATTCTGGGCATCTGTTTGAGATGGAGGAATGAGGACTTTTTTCTCTTTACTAATTATGATAGACTGATCTAACTAAATTAGGCCCTAAGAAGTTGAATTATGTAAATATTATCCTATGGGGGAAGTATCTGTATCTGGAACTTCTGTTGGGTAGTTCTGTTTCACATTTATCACTTTGTTTTATCTGTCTCTTGGACTGCTGCACTTATCTGATTGCCATACACTGGCCACTAGTCTCTTCTTCTTCCTCCCGTTTTTCCTTCATAAAACTGAGTTTTAGATGAGTCATCATAGCATATCTGGAAAATCTCTGTCGGAAGAAAGTGAGCAATATTTAGAAAAGAAATTCAGTAAAAGTTGTGAGCGTTGAAGAGCTCACGAGAGTTGAGAGTTGAAGACCCCAGCTGGTCCATGGAGAGTCTGTTCAGTTTTGATCAGCTTAGCCAAAAAGAATTTTACAGCATGCACTGGGCTGGGGAGGAAGATTTTGGTAAAATGGAAAAAACCTTAGAAGTTCCAGCTGAGTGCAAAGAAATAAGTGGGGGAGAGCTGACTAAAATAACTGTCTTCCTATTTGTCTGTTCTAGAAAAAGGGGGCAAGTAGCTTCTCAAAAATGGCAGAAGGACATACAGCGAATAATAATGCCTAAATGATTGTCACTATTAATGAGAACATAGATGTACTGCTTTTACTAGTATTAATAGCTCATTGTCAAGACTTAAAAAATCCTTAAAATAACTGTATGTATTTAAATTGGAAAGCAATAACTCACTTTGTACAACAAAATCTATTAGCATTTAATTTACTGTACATAGTATTACCTGTGTTTGAAATTTTCCTGTAAATACAACAATCACAGGAATAGTGTTAGTCTCCTGCTTTACAGAAAAGATGGCAACAGGCACCCCTTGCTGTTTTCCTGTGGTGGCAGCTCAAACCAGAATGGGAACAATGAGGATTTTGAAGTTAATTTTTGGGCAATGTTTCCTATAGCAGAGAAAAACATCCTTTTCAAACAACAACTTTGCTTCTTTAAAAACTGTGGATAAAGTGGATAAAACTTGATGCATTACTTTGTATGAGGAATGTTAAAGAAAATGTCTTAATTAGAAGTGTTTTTAGAACTCCCAAAGGATTTAATACATCAAATTATTAGGGTGTTTTTCATACACACGGTTTATATTAACTTGTGCTAGCTTTCCTTGTGATCCATTTCAGTCCGTAACTAAAGATTGTTCTGTGTTTAAAACAAACAAACAAACCAACAAACAAACAGAGTTGTTTCTCATTGCTAAAACTCCATGCTACAGAATATAAAACAATATTCTTGAAATTTATGAGGTATTATAAACTATTCTGGATTAATGTGACATGCACTGTTATGCTTTTATTGTGACCATTATAGGAATCTCTGAATCTTTTTCTAATCATCGACTGTAGAATAAACTCTCTTCAATGGAATCTTCTGGTCATTAGTATGAACTAATGAGGCTTTTCTTGGGAACTAATGACCCACATCAGACACAAACAACCTGTGATGTGCTTGGCTCATTGAACATGTTTCTCTTTCTGTATGGAGTGATGAAAATTTTTATTCTTAATAATGGGCTTCATAATGCCGTGGTTTAGGCTCTCAGCTGGACCTCATGGATTTTTATCTGGATTGCTTGGGGATGGTTTGCAAAAAGGAATATATGTCATATTTGTGTAGTGGCAGGTTTATTAGAAATCCCATCTTTCCTTTGCTCATCAGTTTCCCAAAGACCTTGGGCTCTGAGCCTTTGGTTTGTGTTCATGCTGTGGAATAGCTGGAATGCCAGAGGGACTAAACTCCTGATGCCCATGGGCTCTAGTGAGGGAGGGCTGGGGTTGAGGCCACCTTCATGTTGTGTCTGAGTAACAGCACGATCAGGCCAGGGTGGTTCCACAAACAGGTCAGCAGCTGCCAGCCACTAGTTCCTATCCTGTGCATTCAAGGATAGGAACGATCAGACTGAAAAATAATCAGTGCTTTTCTAAGTAATTTTTCTTTCCTTGACTCTGTTTGGAACTAAAATGTTTATTTTTTCATGTGTGGAGCACAAGTGCTAATTTCACAGTATTGTAGAGAGGCATTAGTGTGTGGTCAACCACCCAGTAGGAACTTTTTTCTCCTTTTTAAGGCCAATGTAGGCATAAAGTGTTTTTCCTTTCCAAGCAGTAAGTTGAGTAGCTTGCTCTAGCTGGTTGGAATCCTAGATGTTCGCTGAAAAAAATGCCAGAGAGGAGAGAGAGAACATTTGAGATGGTCCTGAGAGACATTCCTGGTGGGCATCTGGAAGCCCTCCATGCTGAGCTCCCTGGATCTTCCTGGCCAATGGCACCTGAAGCACTTGGTCTTGCTACAGGGACAGCTGCACAGCTTTGCCTGTTCTGTCCCAAACTGCCTCAGTGATTATTATTCCCTCCTGTTCCTATTGATGTGGTTTAAGCCCCCATGAACAGAGGGAGAAAGTGTGGAACCCAAGCCAGCCATGCCTGGGTGACAGGGGGCTTCTGGTGAAAGCATGTGTCTTGGTTTGAAAAGACAGGTGTTTGCTAAGGAAGGCAGGAGTCTCTCTTGAAATGGAAAATGTAAAGCCCCTCCCTCCAAATTATTATAATTTTGAAACTTAGAGGCTCTTAGGCAAAGATGTGGGAGTAGGAATAACAGTTCCTTACTAGGAAAATTAAAATACAAATGCAATAGCACAAGAAAACCACTGACAGAGTCAGAGTAGGACCTGACACCCTGTGGG
>JAYDZK010000202.1:10279686-10296402 GCA_034509185.1 Euphonia xanthogaster | reverse complement strand
TAATTCAAATGCTCCTAAATCAACCAAGGTTAATTGCAAACAAAAGATAGGTTCAAAGGCCTTCTTCCATGCTTTACCTTCCTCAGTTATTATTAGAATTCGCAACTGTCCCATTGTCGGTTTCCACACATATCGCAAACACAAATACACACATTGCCTGTCTGTACCTGACACGAAACACAGCTTTGTATTTCACAAAGCCTTCTCATTTTCATTTGAGAACATATTACCGCACAAACATACGGGGACTGACTCTTCAGAATGTTAGGAAACAGGAGCATGTTGGAGTCTTGCTATTAATTAGTACTCTCTTAAGAAGTACAGAAAAAAAAACTCATAAAAACATGCCCATCTGCATTAAGCTCTGCGACTCTGGTGGAGACACATGGAATAGAGGTCAGAGACAGTCACTTAACAGCAGGCTCCTGCAACATCAATGTCTTCAGCAAAAGTAGCAACCCCAAGAAAAGAAATACTGGTCTGTGGGATTCTTTTTAGAGGACAAGAAATGGAAAGATGGAAAGAGAGGCAAAGGAGGAGAGAGAAACCGTGAGGATCTCTCATCTTTTTGGCTTTCTGAAAGAAAACAATGCAGCTCTGAAACTTACTTCTCAACACGCATGTGCATGCATGAGGAGGGAGCAAAGTTACAAAGACAGCTCAAAGAAATGAGGAGAATTCAGAGAGAAAACTAAAAGAGAGCAAGGAAAAAAAAAGTCTGATAATCTTCAAATGGAAAAAAAAAACAGTAAAATAAATTTTCACCCAGAATCATCTCCCTGGTCCCAGGTAATGCAATATTCAACTTCGACTTATTATTCAAAACACCAGTATTTTGGTGTGAAACAACAGCAAGACAACCTGATTCTTCCAGTCACACATCCATCAGCCCAATCCTTTTTCCTGACCTTCACGGAATTCATCAGCACATCAATCTGCCCACAAGATCAGTTTCTGCTTAAGCACAAGAGTATGATTAATTAGCAAAGGAAGGGTCAAGGAGAACTCAGTCACAAAAGCAATCAGGAAAATACATCTAAATAAACATGACTGCTGTGGGAAAGGAGAGGTGAATTGCTGTGTGGGCTACATTATTCCAATTTTCTGTTTGTTCCAACTCCCAGTACCGTCTTCCCTTAGATGGGAAGTGGCAAAAAGTGTGACCCAGAAATCAGTCAGATGCAAGGAATGTTACCTAGAAGGACAGTGTTTCATTTCCAAAAGGCTGCAGACATATTCCTCATACAGCTGTATATGTGAAGAATATTACACAAGGAACAGAGACCAAATTTTGGGACTGAGACCCACCTCATTAGTGGAGCTATATATCAAAGCACAGAAAAAGCAGTTTCATAGACAAGCACTTCAATTATATAATTATCCTGCTGGAAGCAGTTCAGACTCTTATGCTTCCACTGTATTTATATTCAGTTTATGTAAAAACTTTCTGTACACACATGCATATTTTTCCATGCATTTCTTATTCATAATTGCTGTTTACTTTATGCTGTTAGCTTTTGCACTCACTTGCCTATGACCTTTTTGCTATTTAAAAAGAACAAGCAATGAACCCCACAAAAAGAAACACTTGCCAAGTGTTTAAAGGAGAAACATCTATTCAAGGAAGAGAGAAAACTACCACGTATGCAGAGGAGCGTGGTGACAAACACATAAAATGATTAAGTATTCATATTCTTTCCTATAGGTCCCTTTGCATTTAGCTTTTGAAGAAGGGAAGCAAAATAGAAAGGTGATCATTCTAAAGATTACTCTCAATAAGGAATAAAAATTAATAAAACCCAGCTTTTGCAGATAGATTTTTCTCATCAAGCTTCCACTAGCTTTGACACATCCCTCCCAAATGCACACATCTCGAAGACTCCAGGCAGACGACATGAAACCTCTCCCTGGTGTTCAGATTTAGGGAACAGTGACAAACTGGCACCTCTCTTCTCTGCCCCTTCATTCCCACTACACTGCACCTGAGCAGATCATTCTTTCAGAGGCCATTTTTCAGGCAGTCTTTCCCCACAATGCTTTTTTCTGGCAGAGGCAGCAGTCAGTTCATCCAAGCGCCCGGAAAACAAACCAGCAGTTAGCAAAAACGTGAGTGCAGCTGGCAGAGCAGCAGAAAAAGCAGACTCATAGCATGCTGTTTGGAAAACAGTCCTCACAGCTTATGCTACTGTCATATTTAGATTAATGATGCATTTTATTTTCTAAACAAGCTAAAATCCCTCCCTTCTTCTCCTCTTGCTCATACACACACAGATGCTCCCATCACACAAATCTCTCTCATTATGTACAATTCAGCTACAGCTTGCTACAAGCTGATCAAGTTATCTTTGACAGTGAAATAGGAATCCAATCTGAAACAGGCTTTCAGAGAAAGAAAGATTATTGTTATACCTGACCAATCAATCTTTGTGTGTTAAGCAGTACCAAATAATCTCCCTTTAATTCCATCAATTTAGATTAAACCCTCACCCAATGTGAATGCCTTTCCAAGGAATATGCAATATCTTTTTTGACCAAAATCATCTTAATGAGAATTTAGAATTCAGACTTGGTTAGAAATACTTTTTCAACTTTCAGAACAGAAGACAAAATAAAACTTGTCAAAGGATACCTAATGAAACACTCCAATAATACTGCTTTTGAACTGCTGAATAGACAAAATTCAAACATCTCCCAACAGCACAAACACAGAGACAAACCACAGCCAGCATCCAAGTCTATTGTCACAGTTGCGTACCACAATTTGTCAGGAAAGCCTCCTGATTGCACCAGGAGCTCTGTGGAAGTCTGTGAGCCCTGACATGAAAACAGAGGTCCAGGATGAGAGACACCACTTTATCAATGTCTTGGTTTGAAAAGATAGGTGTCTGTTAAGGAAGGGAGAAGCCTTCCTTGAAATGGAAGGTGTAAATACCTTCCCTCTGAATTATTATAATTTTGAAATTAAGGCAAAGATATGGGAATAGGAATAAAAGTTCTTTACTAGGAAAATTAAAATACAAATGCAATAGCACAAGAAAACCACTGACAGAGTCAGAATACGACCTGACAGCCTGTGGGTCAGGGTGTTGGTAGCAGTCCCATCAAATGGCGGTTGCAGTCCTCCTGCAGTCACAGGTGTGGTTTTGTTGGTGCAGTGATCCTGTAGAAGGGTGGAGTTTTCCTAGGAAGGTCTGGTGGTAGTGTAGATGGGCCTGGTCTTCCTCTGGGAATCCAGTAGAGAAGAAAGCTGCTCCTCTGGGAATACAGCGGGAAAAGGCTGCCCGTGGTGTTCCAAATCTCAGACTATATCCAGGTAGGAATGCTTGGCTCCTCCCCCTGGGCAGAGCATCTCCCAATGGATGATGGAATTTTATCAGCCGTGCAGTGACACTCAATGGCCCATTAACAGAAGCTATTTCCCGGAGGGAGGATTGGTTGTGGAAGAGATAAAGCAAACTGCCCAATTAACAGAAGGTAATTGCCCCACCTCTAACAGATAGCAAATAGAATACACACATATGTTACAACCCAGGACAGCATGGAAGGGAACCTTAGCTGTCATCACCGCCTCAGGAGTTGGAACAATTTCCCTTTCCATATTCCCTAAGGCTGATAGAACCAAAATATGTGAAGTTGCTCTTAAAGGGAATTACAGTTTCTTGCTGCTACTGCTGTCTTCTCCCCTGGATTAGACCTGAGTGAGCCAAGTACCCCTGCCTCTTGTGCTCTATTTTGCAGGTTTTCTCAAAGAAATTCTTGAATTACTTTTCCAACGTGACAGAATTTGACTTTTTAAAAGTCAATTCTACTCCACTGCCAGTTTTCCATTAGCAGGTCTTTAAAATATGAAAATGAACAAGAAACACTCTGCTCTGCTTATCTTAACATTTCAGGGGACATCCTGAGACCTTCAATGGACCTGACTGAGGAAGCTTTCTGTAAACAAAAGCATCACATTCTAATGGTCTCTAAAAGACTGTAAATAAAATACTATTTCTAATTTCACAACTAAATTTTACTTTCCCCCTCCTCCTTGCCCACCTTTGGAATTAGTGTGTGACATTGATCATGTTATAGGCAGCTTGAAATATCAAAGCCTTGTTTTGTACTCCAGCTTTGGTTTGCGTGCTCTGGGTGGATTCCATTTGTATGATGCTGGCTAACTTGTGTTATTTTAGCTTTATAAAACCAAATTCTTCTGCAAAGATTATTTTTAAAGTAATTGAATCTAGTGTTTGGCATTACAGATACCAGCCTCATCTTGACTGCCTAGAAAAAAAATTCATCATATGAAGGATACTGCTTCAAGTAAAGTGATTCACTCAGAAAAGTGTATTTTTAAATATCTTTAAAAATGTCAAGATACTAGTACCTGTTTAAATTTTTTTGTTGTTGTTGTTTCTAACTGGAAAGATCACTTTTAAATGAAGCAAAGAATTAGGATTAGTTAGCTTTAAATGTATTGGTAAAGAAATGCAAAACTGAGGGAAGAAATACAGGCTGTACTCCTGAGAAGGCTGGGGTTATCTTGTATAACCTTGTTATAAAATTTCTGTCCTGCTGGAAGGAATCCCCACCTCTCCCCAAGCAAGGAAAAGCATTCATTTTAAAATCTGGAACAGCTGTCTTCTTAATCTCTATTGTAAATCAGGAAAACATACTTAGAAAACCTCTTAAAAATACAAGGGTGAAGTTTAAAATCCAGTAAGATTAAAAAATATAATATACAAATTAGTTTGTGTCTCATCCACCTCCTTGCTTCAAGGTCATCTTATATCTTGTTTTCTACTAGGTAGTAGGACATGATTGCCAGTGTGAGCTGGCCAAATTTTGCACTAGTGCTTTACACCCCAGCAAAACTCCAGGCTGTTTCTGCATAAAAACTGCCCCAGGAAACTTGGAAAGCTTGTTTTAAAAGCTTGAAAGCTTTTGGGGAAGGGGCTATGCAAGCAGTAGGATCTGGATTCTGGAAGTCAATGCACTTGCATGGGGTTTCCTTTATTATTATCAGGAGAAAGTCAGTCTGGGCGTGTTGTTTTTTATTATCAGCTGCAGCAGAGATGAGTCAGTCACACAGGGCACACAAGTCCCTGCTTATCTTGTCGCTCTGTTCTGCTGAGCTCACGAATATTTACACAATTCAAACTGACCATCATGAGCATGCAGAATCACCCTGTATTTGGACTGCTTTCTACTCAAAGTGCACAGAAGTGTTTAGCTCTGCACTCACGCTCAGGGCTGTAAGTTCAGCACTTGCAAAAATTGTCTTTAAAGACTGCAGGAATTACTACCTTACATAAAAAGCAGTTTTTGGTGGGTTTTCTTTCCCTGAAATGATAGGGATAGTTTCCTAAAAATGACATTTCTAGGTGAAATGTTGGATATTGTGCTAATAAGCTACTGGAGCTTCCTAAATCTGATGCCTTATTAAAAAACCAAGCAAACAAACAAAAAAAACCCCACCAAAAAACAACTAAACTCAAGCTTTCAGAACAAATCCACAATTTTCTTTTGTCTGTAAAATCAATTTCCTGTTCTGCATTTATTCAACTCAAGCCAGATGTGTTTCCACAACAGAAATGGTTTGGTATTGCATTAGGTGGATGTGTAATGTTGCCCAGTCATGTTCTGTTCCTGCAAGTGCAATTTGGAAGGATGCATTTCTTCTCCAAATGGTTATCTCCTAAAGCAGAGGAGCTAGGGACTGCCTGGGAGTGCCTGTAGCTACCCTGGACCAGGAGCAGGAAGTATTTGGGTTGGGATTCCCTGTTAGACATCAGCAATGGATATTGCACAGATGTTATACACTGGTGGTTGTGTAGTGCATGTATGTTGTGGCTCTAACTAACCTTGGGGATGCTTGCCCTCAAAATCCCTGGTGTGTCCAAATCCTTCTGAGTGCTTTGGCAACAGCTGTTGATGCAATATGCAAAGCCCCGTGACTACAGTTAGTAAATGTGATTAATTTGGTTTTTCTAAGGTTTTAAGTTCTTTTATATTGTCTTTTGTTGAAATCACAGGAAAGTTAAGGTCCTAATTCAGACCTGTAAGTGCTGTGGTATATATAAATGCCAGGCAAAATTGAAGAAAGCTGTTGCCAGCAGTACTGGGATGCAGCTACTTATCCCGGGAGAAGACTGAAAATTGACAAATAACCAGTGAAAAACCTTAAGAAAAAAAGATAACTTTTCAGAAAAAAAAAAAAAAAGCACAGGGAGGGGCTGAGATTTTTTTGCTACCAATATAATACCTTGTATGAAACTGTGGAGTATACATAGAGTAATATTCTGTATATTCTGTAGAGTAATAGATCCTACTAGGATGGGGGGAATCACAGCACACCAAAGGAAGCAGGAAAACTGTGAACCCATTTAACTCCAGTGCTTTTGATGAAGGGATATGTGAGTGCAGGGGGAAGTTTCCCCCAAAGAATTAAGAAAGACCCCAATGAGCCCCACTTTTGTAGATATGAAGGGAAACAAAATAATTTTTGGCAGGCTTTAAATTGTATGGGTCAGGATGGAATTATCCCTTGACCGAGATCCATTTGGCAGGAATGCTGCAAGTGGGTGTTTTGGTAAAGTGTCAAGGAGCTGGAGTGGTATTGTTCTATAAGGATAATACAGCAGCTGGGCATTCAATGGAAAGCATAATATTAAATACCACGTGTCCTTATTGCAGAGAAGCAGTTGCACAATTCAGATTATTTTGTTCACTTACAGCCTGTGGAAATTGTAAGAAATCTGGCATAAATAGACAAAATTAATCATAATCATCATTGCATGAAGAAATGCAAGGATTCCATATTTTCAAACGAATCATCATTCAGGAAACAACACAGAACCAAGTGAATATGCTGTAATTCCTCTACAAATATTTTGAAAAAATAAAGAAGCTTAATATTTTAGTATTTGAACTAACAAAAGTTAGGAGTGATTTTAGTTACATCCATTATTTGCTGCAGAGTTCATGGCAGGCTTATTAACAATAATTGAACAGACAGAAATCCTTCGTCCAAGGATTATGGAAAATGAGTCACCATTGTACCAGGCAGAGATTAAAGTATCTTGTATGAAATAGGGTGTTACTGCAGGATTTTACATGAAGCAATTGCAAGAGATTAAACTGGATTCAAAAAATATGAAATGCATGAAAATAAAAAAAGAATAAAAGAGAAAGATGGTGTGAATAGCACTGGGAAACAAGGAAACACAAAGGAGAAATGCCTAAACTCTGTCACACTGTGCCACCAACTGATCAGTAGGGGAGGATGTGAGGCCTCAGGCAGTATGTCTGATGTTCCTCATGCAGAAAGACCCCATGTGACAGTCCCAAATCTGAGATAGGCGGGGGTTCATTCTCAGCTTGCCAGGGCATCATTCATGCCAGGGCTTTGCCCTGGGGTGGCAGCAATTCCCTTGGACAGAGAAAAACGTGTTGGTCTTGTAACTGGAATACAGAGTGTTTGTTCCAAGATGTGTCCAAAACTCCCCAAACAGGCTGAGATTTGTGCTGGTGTCAAATGAATGCTCAGGGTAGCCATCAGGAGGCTGGAGACTGTTTCCTAATCCAAAAGACCAGAAGACGCTTGGACAGGATGCAGTATGACAAAGAGCCAACACCAAGATGATCTTCATCAGCCAGTCTGAGACTTTGCCAGAGATAAGGAGAGTGATCCAGTGCAAGCTGCCATGAGCGTGTGCATTGCCACCACCAGCTACTGCCACCTCTCTCTTCTCCACAAGACCTGTGGCACCTGGAAGGGGGCTCCAGCCACATGTGCTCAAGGAATGGATGGGAAAGCCACTTAAATGCAAGATTTCTGCCCTAACCAAGGGCAATTTTGTATATAAACATACTACACGCATCCTACAGACACAGGTTTTCAAAATGCAATGCCTGCCACAAGACCCTTTATATTTTTGACAGTGACAGCTACTCCACGGAGACATGGATGAACACCTTGAGAGGAATCCATATTTTTTTGCATTAGATTGCCTTTCTGATAGCCATAAGGAATAATTCAGACCAGAGACAATATTTTCAGAACAAGTGGTTAATATTTGGTTTTAAGGCAGGTATTCATGTAGAAGACAAATAAACACGATTCCCATCCAAAGGAAATGAGTTTTTTTTAAAAAGCAGAAAAGACCATGGTGCTCCCTGTAGTTGCCTACTGATCTGCTCTTAGTGCAAAAGAAATTAAAGTGCTCACAAGGAAAAAAAAATACTATCAGCCAGAGAAAAAACTTTTGGTAATATAAGCTGAATGTTTGATGTTACAAACTGAAACCTAGCAGCTTGTTACCATAGCAATATATGGCATTACATCAAGTATTGCTTGCTGTAAAATATCTAAAGTTCCAAATTTCAAATGTACTATTTCTATTGCATAGCTTTTCCCTATAAAGGCAAAAGTGCCAATTCCCGAGCATTTATTTTTCTGTTGCTTCTTCAAAATCCAGAAAGCATTCTGAAAATTAAAGTGAAATAATTGATGTTCAGAATATTCTATATTTAACTGGCTGTAAGGTGATATTTGGGGAAAGGTATGGGGTGCTAGCTCTATAAAACTCCCATTTGCTGCATTTATTGAACTCCTAAAGAAGCTGTTCATAGACATGTAGCTTGGTATAGGACAAAAGAAGAAAGAGACAAACCTCCTACAGAGCAGTTAAAGAGTGTGATGATGGAGACCTCTGACAGGAAGGTTAGAAGAACAGGGTATGAGAGAATTTACTCAAGTAAAATTTAATATGCAACTGCAGGGTGATGTGTTCAGTCTTCCTGCAGAGTGCATCTGTAGAGAGACTGCCTACTACTAAATATTACCTGTTACAGGCTTTTTATAGACACAGATAGCTTTATGCTTAAAGGAGTACTGAAAAATGGCTAGCTGGCCATTGCAGCCTGAATCTTCAGCCTGATGCTAGAATATTTTTACATTAAAACTACCCATGATGTCTTTCCAAGGTTATGTGGAGTGTAGATGTAATGTCATATGAATTTGACAGAAATCAGAAAAAAAAGCAACAGTATCTGCAAGAGATAATTATATACATTAGAGAATATTTGCCTGTGTCTATATACATGAAAATTGCTCCAGTTTATAGGTTTCTGCCTCAGGGTTGGAAAGAGGCAGACTTTCCCTGGAATTCCATTTGTAAAGTTTTATTTGCATGATAAAATTTAATCATGTGATAGATCCTGTTGTCTTCAGCTACTTCGAGCATATATATTGGGCAGGTACTTCATGCTTTATGAGCCTTGGTTGCTCGCCCTCATTTATGATGGTGAACGGAAAGAGAAGACAAATATCTTTAAAGTCTTGGGTGTTGCACCTTCCTCTGCCCTTGAGGAAAACTTAGTGACAAGGAAGGAGTAGCCTCAGCAGCTCAAGAGATTTCTGACAGACTCAAAGAGCCAGGACGATGCTGAGGAGTTGTGGTGAACTTCAAGGGGTGCAAGAGGCCAGCTGGCTCTGAAATGTTTGTGTCTGTGAAGTGCTGGTGGCTGTGTGCACTGAACCAGCTGCAAGAGCATGCAGAACTCAAGTGGTGCTGTGTGGCTGACCATGATGGCTGTGTTTGGTATCACAGTGCTAGCAGAAAATATAATTTTCAAATTATCTGTGGTGCTGTAGAAGTAGGTTGCTAAATTTGATCGTAGCAGTGTGATGAGCTCAGTGCCCTGCTCAGTAAGTGGCTGCATGTGAACTTCATCAAAAACAAAAAATTCTTCTCGTGCTGCATATAACACATTTTTTCAACATCTATCTTGATTTGAAAGACAGAATTTTCCTAAATTGCATTAGTGTAAAGAAAAATATTGCACATGTGGTATGAATAAAGCTTGCAGTGCTTTGATGCAACTATAAACAATCTCATATTGCTTTTGAAGTTGAATGATGTAATTGAATGCAAAGAAACATGTGTGTTTAAATCATCACTGTGGAGATTTTAAGCAGGAGTTTAGAAGTTTGGCCTCTAAACTCTTTTAAAATTAGAATTAAAAAGCTGAAAGGAAAAATGCCTGCATACCTAATACAGCTTTGTAAATTCTATCCCTTAGTCCAAGGATCCTTTGGACTAAGGGAAACAACTTACTTGACTATTTGTCATTGAATAAATAATTTCCAGCGTTTCTCATTGGTGTTTTGTCTCCATTTTCAGTTTCTGAGGAGGAGAAGACAACTGAAGAAGTTGCTAAAGAGCCCTAAAGGTACACAGTACAGTTGCAGCATGTGGTTTTCTGCTCTTCACCTATATTTCGTTCTTAGTTAGTGGGAATTGCAGCATGTGGTAAATGCACATGCACTGTTATGGTGAATTTGTATTTCTGCTCTCAACAAAAAAGAATTTTATTGAAGTATTTCTTATTTTTTGGGAACCACTGCTAGCATCATTAAGAGGCTATGGAGCAAATCCTATATAAATTGTCACAGTGTGCATTTATTTATAGCTTTATCTTAGTCCCATGCAAACTGGATAAAGACCTGAGAGTTGTAGCTTTCTTCCAAGCAAAAAATGTTCTTTGGATATTTGGTTTACATTATTTGTGTCTATGGGACTTCTGGATTATTGTTCCATACAATAAAGCAATTTATTTTAAATAATTTTTTTCATTATTAGTCTCTCTGCACTTTCAATTTGTGCTAATGAAAAATACTGAACATAATATTTCTATTTTTCTAGTATCTTTCTCATGTGACTTATGTATTATTTTATTGTCAGAAAAGTTGCAAGTGCCTGCCTCTCAAGGTTTTTATTTTTGCTGAAATTGAAAGCTAAGGGTACCTGAGGGTACCACATCAGAAAACCAAATAACCAAGAAATTCTTTCTGCTCTGGTACATATAAATGCTGTGGTATAGACAAGGCAATTGAGTTAGGAATCTTTTTTTTTTTCCTTTTAAACATCTGACAACCCTAAAAATGGTTGCTATTCCAGGTTTTGATTTAGGCAACAAATACCCGCTATAGCCAACTCAATTAATGAAGGCAGAGATGGTAAGTGAAAAGGGTGGGGGTGGCAGGGAAGGCAAGCTGTAGGAAACATCTTTGGTGTAACAAATTAAAAATAGGTCAAAAAATAGATTAATCTCCTACTAGTGTAGAGGTTCTTTTGACACAAAAATTGCTTTTTATGAGTATAGCAACACAAGTTTAAAAAAGGGCCTCTTATTGAGTTTCAATTTGATCTTGTTGGCAGGGGGATAATGATTTATAAAATATTTTACTATTTGGTGCTGGAAGATTACTGGCTGTCATTTGTCCAATTTACAAAATTTACAAGTCTAGAACCACACTGCATTCCCAGTCAGGAAAGAATTCTTTCTTCCTTTTTTTTTTTTTTTGTGTGTGTTTTGATTGTGAACACTTTGGAGTATGAAGCTTAACTCTGACTTTGCATTAAAACACAATATATTTTATACGGAATTCAAGGCAAAGAAAATGAAATTAAAAGAATGTTGATGTGAGAATCAAAACACTATCTAGTTAACTTTTTTTTTAAATTACTGATTATTTGGTGAAGGAATGGAGAAAGTAGTAGTGGATTAAATCCTCAGATAAAGCCCTAAGCTGATGCTCAGAGCATGCCTGAGTAAAGATGTTCAGCCATTCTATTGAGTGTGGCTCTTGGGCCCAAATTGATGCTGCTATGGAACTACTTGTACCAGTAATCTCAGCAAATACAATTGGTTTACCTTGTGCTTAAAGTTAAGGAAGTAACTCTTTGTAGAAGTCCACCGTGCAGGGGAATTCATTTATGCCTGAGCAATGTGGATGAATGTGAGGGGTTCATTGAAACTGGGCTTTGGTGATGGCAACAGAGCAAGTTTCCAAGATCGGCATGATTTACACATCAGTGCAATGTATACTCTGTAATTCACTTAACTGGTAACCTCCAGTCAAATTCCCAGTGTGCTTTGAATGTTTGCAAGGAAAATGACCGGCTGAATGGTGTCTGTTGCTAAACATCATTTACTGTTGTTTCCTCTAAATCGGATTTTTTTTTCTTTTTCCCCAGTAAACAGTGTGGACGCCTTTGGAAAGTTTAATGCAAATATTTGTGGCAATCAACCAGCTGACTCCTGTGTGAAACCTCATACTCTTCCTTGAAGACATAAAAGAAACTGTGCAGTTTGTCCTACCACACATTGGCCATTATGGCCAGTATTCAGTGTTGCAAGAGATGAATTGCGTTGCCTAGAGAAACGCTTCTGTGACTAGCAACTCTGCTGTAGAAAGTAGCATCCAGTCAAGCCACTCAGCATGTCCTAAATACATGTGCTAAGAGAAGCAGTATGATGCCACATGAACTTTTTCTATGTCTTTGTTGTCCTGATATGTACATTGATTTCTTACTTTTGGTCCAAAATGCTGTGCGTAGTTATACATTTGTAACATTCCATGCTAAAATGTAAGCAAAAGGTTTTAAAATCAAGACAAAATATTATAAAAGTACCTGTTAGCATTTTTAAATTGGATCACAGGGAGAATAATGTGTTTGCTCCTGAGTTTGGATATGTGATTGTAAGCCTAGGACACCTGGCTGCACATGACCTAATTTTACCCCTGAAAAATAAACATTTCAGATGCTACCATTCCTTGCACAGTAACATCCAGGAGTAAACACTTTAGGGCTCCTGCTTTGGGAAAAAAACCTGTTTGCTACAAAGTATAGGTACTTTATAGCCTGACAATCAAAATAGCACTGGTTGGTGTTGTCATCATGCATCAAAGTGGTAGCTGGCTCCTGCCTTGGGTGTGCTGGACTCTGCTCCTCCCAAATCTCATGCAGCTTGCTGTGCTCTTTCTGTGTTGCTCTGTCTTGGCAGTGGCATGTAGTGGTAGTGTAACAACACAAAAATTTGGTATAAACCTTCAAGCTGGTACAAATCACAAGCCCTTTAGGCCATGGCAAAGCCTGTCTCTAAGCACTTGCACACAGAGAGCAAAATCCCTGTGAAGGGCCGTGCAACTGGTCTTCAAATAGACAGGCATTCTTAGGGACTAAGAAAGAACCAAATAGCTAAACAACCTTGTTTTCTCAGTATTAGCTTCATAAAAAATACATTTATTATGAATAACAGGTTTGGATGCCACTGTGCTCCCAACCCTCCATTGTGCTACGTGCTCGAGCATGCATCTAAGACTGAGACCCCATTGCAGCCATCACGGAATGGCAATGGTTCTAAACCAGAGCCAAATAAGGTCTACTATTTGTACTATTTATATAGAAAGTGTGTTTCATAAGGTGTGTCTGACTCTTTTCTCTTCAAGCAGAAGTTTGGAAAATGTTGAAAGAGAAACAACAGCATTGTGACACTCTCACACATGGCACAAAGCAACACATGCTCCTTCCCCCATCATAAAGCAAATGATAGTAGTGTTCCAACAAAGATATAGCCTGTTGCTCCTGGACGTACTTAGGAATAACTGGAATAATGCAGAGGCAAAAGCTGGCTCCTGAGCTTCAAGAAGACAAGCCACAGCCTTCTGCTTAAAGGATAAAGCCTCTGTGATTAAAAGCAATTTCTGTAGACCAAGCTACTGGAATAAAAATCTTAGACTGATATTTTGTTGGATAAGAGTCTCTATTTATTTTGTAGATTAAAAATGCTTTGATGGATGTATGCACTTAAATGCTCTATTTCTTCATTTCCACTAATTCCTAGTAAAAGAAGCTGTTTTAACTGCATCTAACAGGAGGGTTTCTGATATGGTAGGCTTTTCTGGTTTTTTATCTCTGGACCTGCTCTGGTACATGGCAAAATATGTTAGCCCTCTGGAACAGCTGCCTGAATGACTGAATCACAAACTATGGTTTCCAAAGCTTTTTGTCCTTTCAATTTCAAAAAATGGTGAGAGTCCCAAAACAGCCCATATATGTGCTTTATGCCAGAGCCCCTCTTTTTCTTTGCTTTTGTTTTGTTTAGGTTTCTTAAATTAAAACAAATAAACAAACAAAGACATGCAAGCTGAAAAGACAAGCATGGTCTGCTTCAGCACTCAAATATCTTAGAGTAACAACAGTGATTTTTGATTCAGTCTTGCTAGTATGGAGTCTGAATACCACATAAAATTTTTCTGTCCTTCGCTTTCAAAAAGTGAATTTTTGAGTTGCTACACAACGGCTGTGATGGAAAATGTTGAAAGATATTGTTGAAATGGATCATTAAGGAGAGCAATGCCACAGTAGAGAACAGACATAATGCAAGACTAAAGGAGGCCGGATTAGTTTGAGAATACACTTCGCAGGCCAGAGCAAAGCTTGAGGTTCCAGAATTTGTCCAAACTGCATGTTGCTCCTTTGCTGTCAGCAGCTATCTGTGAAAACAGCTGGGAAGGATTTTCACCTCCCTCTAGTGCCAGTTAGCACCCCTCACCTCTCTGAAGGGTGACAGCCTGTTGCTACTGGCAGCTGTGCACAAAGCTGAAAATTCTGGAGATGACAAAGTCCATCTAACAATTTCAGGTTTACTTTTTGCCTGTGTTGATGTAGGTACAGAAATTCAATTTTATTTTCATTTGCTTCTTCAAAACATAAGACAATTGCTAAAAATCATAATTCAAACTGCAAGCTTGTACTCAGCACTTAGAAAGTCTGAGAGTGAAATACATTAATCAAGATTTCTTATGTCTGTGCAACAGGCTTTGATGCTGTGATATTACTTTTTTTTAATCTCTTTTTTTGGAAAAGAGAAAAACACAAAAACCCCAAAACAAATAAAAAACCCAAAAAAATTCCAACCCAGCCAGGAATGTGCTGTGATTCTTTTCCTCACCTGGTGGGTTCTTTCTGTCAAAAATTTTGAGCCAATTAGCCACCCCAACTTCTGCTTTACCAGGCAGGTGGGAGGAACACATAGTTCCAGCTGAGTGATGAATGAGGAAATCACTAGCTAAAATAAGTTACTTGTAGTGTTTGGCACCATATCGGGAGGTGTATGATGCAGCTCTACGGCACTTTTGTGGCTGCAGTCACCTACTGTAGGTGCTGTTTTCTCCCTGTGGGTGTTTTGGAAAGAGTGAGAGGAGAGCTGAGAGGACAGAGGCACGTAGAGCATAAGGGAACAAACAGGGACAGAAGGAATTTTATAGGAAAGGACATTGGAGCTCACTTTGTGTGTTGCCCATGGGTTGGCACATTTCCATGGAGTGCCATCCCTGCTGTGACACAGATAATTCTGTTCTTTGGAAAAGCATTACTTGGTTTTGTGCTTTTCTTGCTCTGCTCACCTGCTGCAGAAGACGGACGCTGTGCAGGATGATGGAAGTTAATTCCATTCCCAAGCAACAGGCATCAAGCATCACCATGGGTAATTGGATTTTCCTGCATTCTGGGTGTTCCTCCTTTATTTGGGATGCTGCAGGAGATTTTGCCTCCTCCAACTTTACTGGAGGAGGAAAAGGGCTAAAACGGTAGAGTTCTGTGCTGGAGTTATTCCTGCTACTTGCTTGAACTACAGAAAATTAAACAGTATGTTGAAACAGCGTGGTTTGCTTGTGGTTTACTGAGAAAAATTTCATTTTTATTTATGCCTCAACATATATTATAAATCCATTTTATGACATGGGGTTGATGCCTCAGGTTTTAGCTTTTATATTTTTCAGATTCTGTGCTGCTTTAGTGTGTGGGTCTGGGCTTCATATTAGGGGATAGTGAGCTCTCTTCACAGAGTAGGTAGAGAAACCAATTCCTTCTCTAGCCGGGAACCAAGGACAACTGATCTAGATCTCAGGATCAAGAGCATAAACAATTGTGGAATGAAGAGAGAAAACAAGAAGGATGGGACTTCATGGGCTAGAGCTGTAGTTGGACAATTAACTCCAATATGCTAATGGATCAAAACTTATAAAAGTGAGAGACCCCGTGACCAGTTGTCCATTTTGTGACCATTTTGGGCTCACCTGGGGTGTAGCCCTGGCTGGGCTCTTGTGCTGCCCAAGGTGGATCTGTTGAGGCCTCCTAATAAATCCCTACTTTATTCTTTAACTCTGTCCAGCCTCTGTTCTAGGTCAGCCTTCACAAGGCACTTTCAGGGTGAAAAATACTAAAGGGGCTGCACACATGTGGGGAGCCTTAACACCTGCCACATGCAAGAGGCAGCTGGGACATGTGAGGGGGAAGGAGACCTCCAACATGACAGCCTGTAAACAGGCAACCCCTTTGGAAAATGGCAGGAAGCCCTATCTCTGAGGGGACTTTGCCTGACAGCCAGTCAGAGCAGAGAAAGCTTCCACAAACTGGCTGCAAGTGACTGACCGACTGACTGACTGAATGACCAACCGACACCGTCCTTGTGGTGGAACAGACCTCCAGATACCCGGGAAAAAATGCCCAGGAAACTGGGCTGTGGGTGGAGTCTTAGCCCATAAAAGCATTTGAGTGCAACACATTTTGGCCTGCCATTTTCTTTTTGGGTTCTTAGAAGGAGTGGGGTCTCTCCCAGAGGTTGAACTTGTTTGGGCCCCCTCTCTCTCACACGTGCTCCATCTGCTGAGCAGATGCTGATGGGGTGTCCTGAGTGTGATAGATGAATAATGCAATGGTTAACTCTCACAACTAAATGGCAAATATTATGTGTATGTTAAGAGAAGTTTTATAGATTTATAGTTATGTTTTACCCCCCCGTCCTAGGTTACAATATTAAGATATATTCTATTTCCACCCTCAAGAGCTGCTGAAATAGCAGGAGGGGCATTGTTTC
>JAYDZK010000202.1:10257782-10269440 GCA_034509185.1 Euphonia xanthogaster | reverse complement strand
CCGCGACCGCCGGAGGGGGCGGCGGGCGGTGCCGGGCGCTGTCAGCGTAAACAGCCCGGGGCAGCGTGGCCTCCCGGGCCGGGCTGTGCTAGGAGCGGGGCGGCGGCGGAGCGGGAGGCGGCTGGGGCAGCGCCAAGGGGCAGCGCCTTGTTTACACAGGGCGTCGGGAGAACATGGCAGCCCGGGTGTGCTGGACACTCGCTGTCATGCGTGATCGCTTCTCCCGTGCCTCGTCCCTGGGATCGCTGTGCACCCTGCGCTGCTTGCACCACTGATAAACAACACAAGTCTGGCGTACTTTTCATTATACCGCGACTGTAAAACGTCGTACTGGGTGAGCACAGTTCGTGTTTATCTGTTCCCTTTTTGGATGCGTTCCCTCTTGTCTCTCCCCACTTGAATAATTCAGTTTTTCATTCTGCCTGCTCCCCCTATTATGGATGGTCGCTGTTACCTCTCTTGCGACTTTTCTTTTGTCATTTAACTTCTTTAGCAAAGACAGCACAACCTTACTGCAAGTTTAAAAACAGGTTCTGGGTCTAGTCCTTATTGCTCTTCCTTCTCCACTCATTCCGTCTCATATAGTGGACAGGATTAGTTGCTTTCAGAAAGGTGCTGGAAAAAGGAGGGTTCTTTTGTGTGGTGCCATCAGTGACATACTCTTCATCTCTCAGGTTTCAGTAGTATCTGGTTCAGAGGGTGCCTGAAGTTTAGACTGTTACGTACATCTTTATGTTCAATAGTCTCATAAGCAACTCCGGGGCTTTATCTTCATAAAGCTGTCTAACTTAAATCTTACAGGTTTTTGACCTCTAGAATATGCTGCTGAAGCTAATTATGGAATTTTTGCACACTGCTTCTTTTTAGAGTGTGTGTTGGGGTTTGTTTTATAAACCTACATCCTCCCCATTTAATTTAATTTAATCGTCTCTGCTGCTTTATTATGTAAAGTGATGAATAATTCCTCCCTACTCTGGCTTGTGGGGGAGTGGAAATGATTGTTAAGGACCAACAATCAATTCGCTGGAAAGAGAGGTATGAGTTAAGGGAAAGTATGCGAGACTTCTGTTGAGGGAAGAGAAGGTTACAGGGTATCTTTAAATAGAGAGCAGTGGGAAGAGAGCCTGCTAATAGGATGAGATGCAGGAAGGTCCAGAAGCAGCCTGCTGAAGCCACAAAGCTTTTTGCAGAACGTTAATAGTTTCTAAGTGATTATAAGCTTACATGTTTTGGGTCTCATCAGCTTTAGCTTTTGAGGTTTCAGAGCAAACTTTGGATGTTCAAATTATTAAATTATATTTGTATGGAAGAAGGTCTTCTAATGTTTTACTTGATTTGATGCATCATTAATTTGATCCAGCATAATAGTTTCTGTGCATTCATGGAATAAATTTACTGCTTTTTTTGTATGAAAACTTATGAAGGATTGTGTGGCTAGGACTACTTTGCCCATCCCTTATTTTGGTTTGTGTTTTATAAATTTTAGTGCTTGGTCTAAATTGTGAGGTACTGTAAACTGCGTGGATTGCATGCTCCCGTGACCTCATGGATGCAAAGATTTACTTTGTATCCTAATTTTGATGTAACCTGTGCAACAAACTTTAGCAACAAGTTAAGGAGTTTTTTTCTGCTCAGACAGCTTTTTCAGTAATTTAATTTTTCAGTTCTTAGGCTCGTTGAGTTTCAGAAAAAGAAAGCCAATTTGCTATTTCTTCTGCACATGCCAGTGTGAATCAGATAGCCAGAGCTGTAAATATGATCTGGGAAAACATCTTTAAAAAGACTTTTCAGTCAACATGAAATGTTTTACAGAGTGTGCTATGGTTTATATGTATCAGAGTGATAATGGCATTTACTGCTGTATTTGAGGTTCTGCCTATGAGAGAACACCTTAGTACCCTTAGGAAGCCTTGTTCCTCTTAATGGGATTCTGCAGTGGTCTTGGCCAGTGTATTTCTGCTCGTATAACTAACTTAATTTTCAAGCCAACTTTCTTAACTTTTTTGTTTTTGATTTAACCAAAAGAAGGCTGTTTTGAAAAAAAAAAAAAAAAAAAGCTGTGTGTGATGCTACTGCTAGCTGGAGTCCTGCACTTGCACTTTTGCACTTGCATCTGTGTAGGTATCTGCATAAATCTCTCCTCGGGATTTAGGATGCAGCCTGAGTAAAAGGGGGTGTTGTTCCAAGTGCTCTTGTGGTGGTTCTGAGTGCTGGAGGAGCAGCTGCCTCTGGGCACTGCTGCCCAGACTTCTCTGTGTTTGTCTTGTTTTTGTGTATGGGCATCTTTTTTCAAGCATTGTGTTTTGAGGGTTTTTATGCTAGTTTCTTTAAATGAAAGTGTTCTAAAGCTATTTGCAGACTTATATTTAAGAGTTTTGTTTTGAAATCAGTCCTGAATAACTTCACTTGAAGTTTGGCCTAGAAGAGATGACCTTCTCTACCATCATTTCCACACTATTTTTTCAATTATTATATTTTTATTCTGTTGATCTGCATGCTTGCTTTCCTGTTAATTTGATAGGTAGTAATGCATAGAGGAATCAACTTCAGATACTGTTTTTACTGGGATGTGTTCATCACAGTTGTGATTTGCAGTGGTTTTAAGCTTTCTGCCAGAAATATACGAGAACAGTTTGGATTTCTTGTAGGTGCACAATTGGATACATAATGTAGGTCAGATAAATGTACTATTCAATATGTGAATGAGCTGGTGTTTTGCAGCCTTTATTGCAAGTGCCCTGTAGCCTCTGAAGACTTGCTTAATTGATTATCTTGGCCAGTGAAAGTTATAAAAAAATGTGAGTCTTTATTGTGTGTTTTGTAGTGGTAAATAGTTAAAAACCTCTTGCTGTTGGGGCAAAGTATTCAAGATTCAGAATTTTTTGTTGGGTTGGGGTTTTGTTTTTTGTTATTTAGTGATAGGAGCGTGTAGATTTATTTTTGTTTTCCCATGAGATATGTATAAAAATAACAGCAAGGATGTTTTTATGGCTGTAAGGGGTTTTCCAAATGTTTCAGAACTAGTTTTTCTCTGAATTTCCATTACCAGGAAGAACAGGAGTGGATGTCAGAACTGTAACAACATGATTTGGTAATTTCTTTTGGAAATGTTAGATTTATTTTTTCTCCTCTGATGTTATTCTGTAATTTGCTTTATTGTAAGCATCTATCCAGAGAGGAATTAAATTCATAGTGTGCATTTTTTTGGTTTTATTTTTATTCTGCCGGTTGTTCTAATTCAAAAGTAGTTGTACTTTGAACCAGCTTCTGTGCTTGCTAATTGTATCACTGGGGACAGCCTAGTCTCTTATAAACCTGAATCATCTCTTACTTTAAGAGTCTGAGTCTAATTGTCTTTTGGCCTTTTTGGCTGACTTAGTCTTGGGAAATGTGAATTTCTGAGCTGATTCTTGGAAGTGACCAGACAGCATTTTCCTTTTACAGGAATCTAATGAGTTGGGACTTGCTAGAGAGAGGATGGGGAATAGATTCAGTGTCCTACTGAAATTTGAGGGAGAAGGAAAAAGTCTTCCATTGAGACATACTCCTTAGGGAAAGGGAAGAAGGGAAATGCTGTTTCACTGAGAAAGGGCTGTGTCTGTGGGAATCTCACATATATGTAGGTGTGTGGGTGTGTTTGAGTGTCTTCTTTAACTTAGAACTTCCAAACCAGACTGAACTGAAACTCTTTTACCTTCTCACTTGCTGATGAGTGGGCTTGTTGTTTTCTTTACCCTGGCAGAGTTTTGAAAACATTGCTGAATGAACGTCAGTATGAAGTTCAAATCCTATTATATAAAGACTTGGAGTACCTTGATGGACTATTTCAGGTATTCAATCTGAAGATACAGTTTTGTTAATGAATGCTGAGATTTAGCATCTCACACATTCTTCTGTGTACTTTCTTTCCCCGGTAAGGTCCTTACTATGATTTCTGCCCCAGCTGGAAAATGAGGATTATAATTTATGTTTCTGCATTGCCTTAACTTCATTTATATAGGAAATCAGTGATTCATGTAGAGATAGATCAGCATAAAAGTAATTGAAACCTTTTGTAACCTAGGAGACAGAAAGAACATATTTTTGAGAGAACCTGGTCTTGTAAACAGTATTGGGTGTTTTCAGTTGATGCAATTTGGCAGTTATTTGGCCAACTGTACCTAAAATATAAATATACAGTAGATGTGGTCTAGTATTTTATTTTTGCATTGATATTTATTATTATTGATTGTTTGTTCGCATTAATATTCTGCATGGGAATGAAATGAGCTTTGTGGTGTGCTTAAGCAGAGGTACCATATGATTCACTGTATGTTCACTGAGCTGTGAGTCTGAGTTGCAGGAATAATGCTGATATTTGAAACAGGTTAGAATGTCTGTGTTTCCAAATTAAAATGCAATTTAATTTCTTTGGACTTCTATTTTGGGTTATGGTTCATTGGCAATATTTCTATAAAATATTCTTTATATAAATGAAAAGCTGTAGAAGAAGAAAAGATTTTGCAATAAAATTGATTTTTTTTCTTCTGATTGATTATTTTAGTGTATTCATAATCAATTGTTTTTCTACTTAACATATTTTTTGAATTTAAAGACTTTTGGATAGGTAAGGAGTAGGTGTTTTGTTCTAAAAAATCTGGAGGGTGACAGGTGTATATGGCTCCAAGGGATGCCTGTTAAAGGCTTTTCAGCTTCAGTCTTGTTTGGGGAGCAGAGGAGCTTTTAGGTTTCTTCTTCATCAAAAAGTGATACTAGCTTTACATGTGAAATAATGGAAAATAAAGTAGCAACTTTGGGGGGTTTTGTGCTGTTACAAATTAAATATAGTTAGGTATGAGTCATGCTTTGTCATGTAAAGTGGACTGCCTTTGTGAGCGAAAAAAGCCTTATTTTTTTCTAAATTGTGTATATTTTTTCTTTCATTTGAAATGTATCTTGTGCTTATTCCTTGCTTAGTTTGCATCTGGCTGGGGAGATCAGCATTTGTAATTTTTGTTAGTGCAACCTTGCCTGTAGGAAGCCCAGTTACCCTGCATGAATCCAAACAAGCATTTCCCTAAATGTGCAAGATTAGTTTAGTTCAAACCAGCTTCCTGCTATTGAAAAGCAGACTCATTGAGCTTGCCCATTGGAGTATGGATGATGATTTCTTTCTTCAATGTGTATTAGATGGTCCTGTTTTCTTGCAGATCTCAGTGATTCTTGTAGCCTTCTAATGGATGGATTTTATTGAAATTTTGGGCCGAATTCTGTCTTTTGTTATAAAGCACTGATCTCAGTGTTTGCTGATGCCCTATTTTGATGTAGAGATGCAGCATGCAAGAGATTTCATAGACATTGGAAGACTTTTGAGTATAAATTATGCAAATAACTTAAAATTATTTTGTGTTTCAGCAACGTCTGCCTAGCTGTTTAAGAGCAGTGGACTGTGAATTCAAGCCTTTGATATCCTGAGGTTATCAGCATTAGTATCTTCAAGAGAGATTACAGTTCTCAAAGAATCTTCGGGGGATGCACCATGACATCAGTAGTGATTGACAATGGAGGCCCTGCCCTGGAGTTTGACAGCAATGAAATAAAAAATCAAGAGGTTAGAAAAGTAAATAGCACTTACTTACTATCAAACTTAGAAACCTTTTATCTTAATTTGAAAGAAAATTTCTCTGTAAACTTGCTGTGAAAACAGATGAATTGGATCTGAGATTGTTGTGTGAGGAGGAAGACTGCAGCCATTTTTCAAATACCTTTTAGCAGAATTTGTTGTCACAGCAGTGGAAGTGGGAAGTTTTGAGGTCTGCAGTATAATTGTAGACTGGATTTACAAAATTATATTCTATACTAAGCTTTCTTTAAACATCTCAGATGTGAGGTATAGAACAAGTTGAGCAGAACAATACACAGACCTCTTTTAAAGTTAGCCAGCACAGCATATTTTATTTTATTTTGCATTGTTATCAACAAATAATTAATATATTCTACTCTTCTGTAGCTTTTAATAAAGATAATCTGGCATGGTTCTACTTCTGCAACACTAACTGGTTATATATGCTTTTACAGACATTTTGATCCTTAAATAAGTAGAGATGAGCATATAGGCTTTGAAGTAGTCAGTTCTTCTGTAATAACTTAGGCACTTAACCCAAAACGTGTGTTTGGAAGACACAGATCAGATGTAGGTACCTTGCAGTGCATAGTCAAAGCCTTTGTTACCTTTCATCAAGCAGAGGGAGGAGAAACACATCCCACAGCTGAGTGTCTTCATTAGAAAGTGTGCTCTTTTCTAATATCTTAAGCTTTCTGGTGCTTTAAATTTTCCTTAAACTCAGGAGAACTTTGATATTTAGAAAGCCCCCTCTAATGGCTGATAACTATCTGCTATTCTTTTAGTCTCTTGCTTTGGAAGAAAATTTCCTTTTAAAATATTTGGAATTATTATCATTATTTCATAAAGAATTTAAGAACATAAGAGGAAAACATTGACATAGAGTTCAATAGTGCAGTATTTAGAGCATTTTTTTTCTTTTCTTTCCTTTTTTTTCCCTTTCTATAGGAAAATGAGCCTGTCTCTGAATTCCCAGCAGTGGTTGTGGAGCCAGTTCCTAGTGCCAGACTAGAACAGGGTTACGCTGCTCAGGTCCTGGTTTATGATGATGAGACTTACCTGATGCAAGATGTAGCAGAGGAACAAGAAATTGAGACTGAAACTGTGGAAACAGGTAGACTTACTTAATTCTTTTCTTCCATGAGGTCTTTGTACTTTTATAAATCCCCAAGGAATGTGTCTATCCACAGGATGGAGGTCTTGACATGGGGTCACATCTCTTTCCTCTAAACTTAGTTTTGCTTAGGCTTCATTGGTGACAGGATTACCTAGGCAGGTGAAAATGTCACATTACATTCAGGATGCTGCATTGTAACACTGTGTCTCCTTCCTCTTGAGCAGGCTGATCTTCAGTTATGTCTTTGCTATGTACTCATGCAGGGAGTTTAATAGACAGCTGAACTTGGAGTTTTTAAAAATCAGCTGAGCCAGGAAGCTGGTTAGAATTCAGTTTTACACCGTGTATGAGCCACACAACTGCAGGGCAGCTGGAAGTAGGGACTGCGTGGCTCTATTTACCCCATCTTCCAACTCTTGTCCCTGCCTGTCTGTCCCTTCCTATCCTGCCTTTTTGGTGCAAGACTTTGTTATTGCTGGTTTAGTGGGTGGCTAGGGGGAATGGAGTTGGGCAGTCTTTTTTATGGGTAAAAAGCCTAATAGATTGAAATTGACACATCTATCTATAAAATAACAAGTTAGGAACAAAGAAAGGAGTGGAGCTTTGCTGTGAAAGATGAACTGTTTAGTGATAAGCACAAATCTTTCTGTATGCCCTCTCTCCATAGAACATGATCAGGAGTTTTGCATTTTCTGAGGGGCACCAAAATGTGTTTAAAGTGTCTGCAGAAACAAAAGCTGTGCTGCTATAGCAGCCTAATAACCTTTGGCTGTTGGGCTGTGATTCCTGCTGTCCTTCCCTCTTGCTTTCTTGTGTTGCTTCTCATGCTTCTCTGTGCTAATTTTGCAAGAAGAAAAATAGCAATGAGATCCTCAGCTGTTTTGCATTTTTGTTGAGTTAAATTTCTGCTGGATTAGCAGAGTGTTGGAGTAGGGAGCACATAGAACTGCAACCAAAGGACAGGTTCTCTTGGGCACTCCATATGTAACTACGACTTGACATTGGTAGCATATGCTCCTATCCTGCGGCTCCTTATTTAGAGCTGGAGTTTAAATTCATGATGTCAGGAAAGCAAAAAAAGGTGAGAGACTGTCCCAGCTGCTTAACTAGGGATCCCATTAAGGCTTTATGCATTCCCATCAAATTAGGTAAATTTCAGTGCAGATTTCTCAGTAAACAGTGGATGCAATTGTTCATACATCCTTCTCAAGTTGGATGTTGTCCTGTATCACTGCAGCAAAAATTGCAGGCATCAACTTCAGAAGGTGAGCATGAGCTAGTGATGCAGGTTTTGGGACAATACTTACAATTCCACTTTACTGAAATGTGTTTTGAAAGAAATATGCTAATTAGAAGTTCAACAAATAAATGTAAAGAAAAGTTATGAAATAATGTATTTCTTAAATTTAATTTCTGACTATGGTAATAAAACTTTTGAGGATAAGGTAAGTGAGAAGTGAGAGTGTTCTTCCGCAACTGAGTTTTACAGCTTAAGTTTATATTGGAGAACCTTTAAGAGCTTATACTTTGAAAGTTTTTGTATTCAGAAGTTGTTTTTTAAACATTAAATATGCTGTTTCTAGTAAGATTTTTGTAGATAAATGGCTAAATTAATGGCTAACAGAACAGCTCTTTTAGGATAAAGAGCTGCTGCAAATGAACTTTTTATGTTTTTAAGCATAATTTTACGGCCATAATAAATGAGGGGAAATTACAGTTAAAAACTTGTAGCTTTTCTATAGGAATAGTTTTATGTAAGCTGCTGTTCAAAGAAAGGGACATGGGTGCTTCCAAGCCTTGATATTTGAAAATATAGTCTTAAAATTTATAGGGCAGTTGTCTGATAATTTGGTGTCTGTTGTAGTGTGTTTTTATACTTTGTAATACTTTGAAGTAGTTTGGTTTTTGTATCCCTGTAGTTTTCCCGAATAGTTTACCCCAGACTGTACCCCCTTCCCTTTACCTATGGAATTCCTCTCCCTTGATGAGATCATCCCCAAATCTCCACCCTGGCTCTCTGTCAATCACCCAGCATCCCATCCCCTTCATCTAGAAGCTCAAGACGTCGAGTGATTAGCCAGAGGCCAGGGGTCAGCCCCCCGAGGATTTGTTTTATACGCTGTCCTGAGTGTCTATCCCCCAGTATCCATCCCTTTGGGTCATTTATTGGTTGGTAAAATGTTATCTACTTTTGGTTTCCTCCTCCCTTTATATGTGACCTTGGCACATCTCCCAGGGCTCTCGGCAGGAGGCCCCTGAGGTGCAGGAGCTCCCCAGAGCTCCTGAATAAAACCTTGGCTTAACCCCTGCTAAGAGTTGGCCCCTTTCTTCCACCAATGTCTCTGGTGTCCCTTCTGCTGCAAAGGCCCAGCTGCCCTCAGCACCCCTGGGGCACAGAGAGTGTCTCCCCAGAGTCGCCGTGACAGGGCTGCTCCCCAGGTGTCTGCCGACTCGGGCCTGGCAGGGGCTCCTGAGAGGCTCCCAGAGGGACAGAGACAGACTGCAGAGACACAAATTTGCAATTTGCCTCCACTGATGGCTAGGAGAGTGGGAAGGAACTTGTGTGGTCAATAACACACCATAAAACAGGTACAAGAAGGATGATCTCCCAGCCCATGGGAGCCCAGATGAACAAACACCTGTTTTATCACCATGTCATGGTTTACTAAAAGGCACCATGGGGACAGCACTGTATTTCCACATGGCTTTAAGAGCACATTTTATTTCAGTCCATTTAGCACAGGGGTCCTAGATGCTGTATAGACACAGGAGCATACATAGTCTCTGCCCTAGGAACAGCTCTGGAAATGTTTTTACTGAATATACAACAGACCAAAACCTTTCATGAAGATCAGGTATCACTTCTGCGGCCTCAAGTCCCAGTGACTGGGAAGTGCCTGAACTTTATGAGCCTTGGTACACAGAGGAGAACAAGACAATCCAGTGCCACAAGTGTGTTACACAACTCCTTGATGTCGCAGACCAAACCCATACCCGCCCACTGGGACTACAGGTGCCTACCCACAGCCAGCTGGTGAACAACCACACTGTGCAGGCAGCTGTGGAAGTGCTCCACCATGGAAAAAACACAGAAGGTGGAAGCCTGAAGCATTGCTTCCCTGCCCCATACCACCTGGCAATGCAGCAGCATGGCCCTAAAGAAGAGCAAGGACACCAGCAGAGAGAGATACTTGCCAACAGAAAACAATCTGTGCTGTGGGGACACACCTGTGGTTTCTCTAATGGGGCTAATACTGCTAGTAAGATGCCAAGCCCTGGCAAATGCTTGTCAGAGAGCTCAGCAGCACAGAGATCCCTGAAATGATCCCTGAAATGGCAGGCTGTTCTTACAGCATCGTCACTGCGTGAGATGCCTGTCACGCCTAACTTGGGCCACAGAGCTGCAAACAGCTCCTGCTGAGATCCCACAGAGGCAGCTGCCTGTAGGACTTTGGCTCCCTGCCACCAGTTCAAGACAGGACACGGTCAGGAAGGTAGACATCATTTCAGAAGCCAAAACCCAGTTTAAGCTCTTTAGTCCCAAGCGTGTCTCCAGAGGGTTTTCCTCGCAAGGGGGTGAAGGATTAGCACACAGAGGTTCCCCCCCAGCCTAGCTGTGTTGCAGAGCTGGCACTACCTCTGCAAGCAGGCTCATTGCTGATCCTCAGCTGCTGGCACACATCCAGCACACAGCCATAGCCAAATCTAGCACAACATAGTGCACATGGCCCTAGCGCCCCACACCGCTGTGCAAAGCTTGCATCATGATCCAGCCAAGCAATGAGGCACACAAACGTTCAGATCAGGTGTCTCAACTCACTTGGCAATCTTTTTTTGTTCTTTTTCCAATTACAAAAAGATTACATTTATTGTGGCAAAAGCTCTAGACAGACAGGCGTCCTCACTCAGGATGTACCTTCAGCAGCTCTGCAACTTGAAGGGGTTAAACCACCTCACTGACAAGACAGCCCTGGTGGAGCCTTTGTTGTTCGGGCCTGTTCATGCTTTCCACCAAGGCCTTGCTTCAGCCAGACACAGAAAAACCTCCCCTCTATTGTCTAAGCATTCACACACTCATTGCTTAGGGGAGATCAACTCCTTTTGAGATCCATTCCTTGTAAAGCAAAGAGTCACAGCGTCCATTTGGAAGGGGCAGGATGGTCGGATGTTTTTCAGAAGCCGAGGTAAGGGCAAAACTGGGCATAATTTCCCCTCAAGTGTTTATCACAGCGTCATCCGATACACTGACTCACTGCTTGGTGTAAATCCCCGATGGAGCCCTCTCAAGACACATGGGGCATTGGCCTGAACACCCAGCCAGGAGGGGAGGGCTTCTTACCTGCTGCGTGGGTACACACACATGCAAGGTGTGTAAGCTGACACTGCAAAGACAAGAACAGGTGAATGTAAAAGCTTGAAAACACCTGGAGCCTAGGCTGCCTGCTCTTTAGCATGCAATAATCATATAGCAGATGAAGCTTGTGCATCTCCTCAGGACAGTTGCTCAGCAGATGTTTGTACTGCTTTTCCCTGGTACCTTCCTCTCCAGTGGTTGCTTCTCACGGGGGGATGCTGGCAGCCCCCAAGGCTGCAGGACAGAGCACCCCAAGCACCAGTGGTCACCAGCCTGCAGGCTCCCACCTGACTCTATAGCCACCCCTTATGACTGCTTTCAGCAGCTTCCGGGGGGGGGGTTCAGAGCCTCGGGGAAGTAGCAGCTGTATTAAACCGGGACCAGGTGCCAGTATAAAACAACCAGGGGATGGGGGATAGGGGATGACAGGAAAACCAGCGACGTGGCAACCCGTGCAGCCACGTGCCCTGACGGCAGCGATGGCCATGAAACGGGGCCGGCACCCCGCAGTCCCCGCCGCCGTAGCCGAGGCCTGTCGGCGCCAGCCAGCCCACCGTGCCCGGGAGCCCTCCCTGCCCGAGCCCA
>JAYDZK010000202.1:10244232-10257682 GCA_034509185.1 Euphonia xanthogaster | reverse complement strand
GGAAGTGTCTCCCCGCAGTTGGCCGTGTCGGGGCTGCTCCCCCGGTGTCTGCCGACTCGGGGCTGGATGGGGGCTCCGGAGAGGCTCACAGAGGGACAGGGACAGGTGTCTATGGCTGGAGATGATCAGAGATGTGATCTTGACTGCATGTAGTTTGTTTTTTCTGTGTGTAGTTTTCTGTGCTGCTTTTGTTGTCACAGTTTGACAATAATATGTTCTTAAAAATTTAATATGGTAAGATAATTATATATTTAAATCAGTTCAAATATTTATTTGTTTTAATAGTTTTGATCTAAGAATTAATGGGCAGTGAAAAGCCAATAAACAGTGGAGGAGAAATTAAAATTATTGAAGATTTTTAAAACTATGAATGCATACCCGTTCCTACAGTCCACCTTTCAAGTATTATTTGTGTAGTGTATACACTTATTAATCCAGTGTGGTTTTCATGGTGTAATTACACATGACAATGAGTAGTGGTCCCTGCGCAGAACTAATGTCCAGTGTTGGTGAAAGGAGTGCTTGGTTTAGGCTGATCTGAGGGAGGCAATCTTGTGGGGCATGTGTTGTGAGCAACATGTTTTGACACAGCCAGGAGTCTTTCTGAATTATTTCTCATAGAGGGGTAAGATGGGCAGAGAGAAAATATGAAAGCCCTGAGAAACATTCATTTTGGTAATGCACCATTATTAGCAGTGAATTGCAGGACAGTGAATCTGAGTGCACTGTTTTTAAATTTTAATTTTGTAGTAGAGATACTGGGCTGTGGGTAGGTAGCAATTTACTGTAGGAGAGAGGTGGTAACAGGTGCCATGTGGTAATTGTTAATGAGAAAGCAGGCAATAAACAAGGTACAGTGTTTAAAAAGCATTTTAAGGTGCTAATTTTGTAAAGTATGTGCATTTATTATGCTAATGATCCCAATTTAGAGAGGTGCAACAGTTTGATTTCTGAACATAGTAGAAGCAAAATCTATTATTGCTAAAGTAGTCTCAATACATTCTACTTCATCAATGACAGAATTAATTGCTACAAAAATTTTCATGTTATTTGATAAATGTATCATTGTTGCACCAAGAATGAGTAGACTTAATACCTTTTGTGGTTCTAGATTCTTCAGACAGCATGGTAAATACTAAAACCCATCTTAAAGAATCCTTGGCAGTACTTGAAAAGGATCCCTTTTCACATAATACACCCCCCCCTTTGTCAGTATCTTTCCTGTTGGCCTTGGACCTGATTTTTTTCCTTTTCTTGTGGCAGTTTATTGGCAATTCCAATGACTTCTGATTTACGTGGTTTATAGCATTACAACACACATTTAAATAGCCTTGGGCTAATTTGCAATTAATCTAAAGCTTCATAATTTTTTAAAATATAGCATTATTCTAGCCTCCAGAGATAGGGATTAGTACCCTGTGTTGAAAAATGTTGTAGGGAAGCTGCTGTGGGAAAATTTACTTAGGACACTAAAGAGATGATCTGTGCTGTGCACTGAATGGTTCTTCTTGTGGTTTGCTGTTCTATTAATGGGTTTGAGACTGTGTAGACTATAATGACAGTCAGTGCTGAGCCAAGGGCAGAATCAGGGTCTGCAATTTGTTTTTAACTAAAAAACCTCTCACATTTATGAAACCACAATTTAAATAAAATATACTGTCTGATCGTTATAAGTACTCATGAATTTTTAGTTAATCCTAGTGGAGTATGGGGGTTTTTGCCCCCATCAGACTCCTTCCAACTAATCTATCTTGATTCATGAATCAAGGATCATTATTTATAATTAATCCTTTAACTGTAAAATTAATCCATTAACTACAGAAGTAAAACCCAAGTGTCTTTCAGCAAACAAGAAAGACTTAGTGGTTCATTGTTTTTATTCTAGAAAAATATGCCTATTTGCTTGGAATAGAAAAAAGGAGTTCTCTAGAAAAAACAAAAGATAGAAATCTGGGTCATTTCAGTTGACCTTTTGACATTCTTTGTGGAAGTAATGAGTTCCTTTTGTAATGATTGGAAGGGGAAATAAAATCATTAGATTGACATAGTATTTAAATTTCTTTCTGTTTTTGTTTGATGTTCTTGGGAGTGGTATCTTTAGATCATTGAGAACTGAGTTACGGCCTTAAAATTTTGTTCACTGGAACAGTGAACATGTTTGTATCATAAAAGACACATCTTTCTTAACAAGTTTTTAATAATACTCAAATTCTATTGGCTTTCATTTCCTGCATTTTTTCTAAAAGTAATTAGCCCTTCAGTTTTAGGATTTATTCAACAAAACATTTGTAGTTTGCATAATTGGAAGCTGCTTTCTTTAAAGAAGCAGTGTGTCTGAAGTTCACAATTGCTACAATTCTGTTTATTTTGTCACCACACAGAACCTGTAATGTGGATATAAGGGAGTAATCTAATTTTGGAATTTACCATAGGAGCAGTACGGAAGGTAACAGAGTCATGGTCTGCAGATCTTGGACATGGAAAATGCCTACTCTTTTAGTTAACTGAGATATGTATTTAAGTATTGCCAGTGTAGATCCTGATTTAATTGTTTTAGTGACTCTAACATCTTGTATGAATAGTATTTTTCCCTTATTTTTTTATTAATCATCAAAGCACGAAGTACAAGTTTGGGATTTATTTTTTTCATCACAGCTTTAAGATTAATGAAGAAACAAAACTACTATTTTCAAGAAGCTGAAGTATCATTCAATTTGTGAACTGTCACCAGATTTTTAAATTTTATGTCCTGTCAGAAATCATCCCTGTGGCAAAAGCTGAAAGTCTGTTTGGATTCTAAAACTCTTAATGCCACAGGGGGGTGGAAAATCTGCATGAAAAAAAAAGTGGATCTGAAAATGACCCTTTCCAGGATGGAAAAATATTGGGCTACAAAGACCAGGAAGTTCAGTTGAAACTATCATGTAAATTGATAGCCATTCTTAGGGAGGGAGGATGTTGAATCAACAGGGAGTTTAGGCTTAACTCTCCCCCAATTAAAACAAATGGGTAAATAAAATACATAGTTTAGGGAAATCATCTTCCTCAGAGGAAATTTCAGATTACTGGTTACACAGTTATCTCCATAGGAATCAGCTTTGCATCTCTATGTCCAATCTTTAGTTACTGCCTGTTCTTCTTTCTGTCTTTATATGTCCTCCCTTATTATGATTAAAACTGCTCCCTTCTAATGTCTCTTATAGAAATTTGAGCCTGTGAACTTTCTGGTTTTTCAGATAAATTTTCGTCAGTTAAATATAATCTGCTAAGAACTTGGTATTAAATCTGGTTAGAATCTAACTTTTGTGTTTACGGTATGTGTGTGTAAGGGATAGATAAAACAGTATTAGAATTCATTCTGGACAGACATTATTTGATTAAACTGCTTCTTAGAAAATGAGTTAACACAGGCATCTGGTGTACTTCTTGCTAGTGCTGACATACCCTATTGACTGAATGTCATTTCCTTACACTGGCAGCTCAGTGAGAACTTTACACATGCAGACCGACCATTTGCTTTAGAGGAGAGTGCTGACTAAAGAAAACCAAAGAGTATGGACATTTTAACAACTTGATTCAACTCTCATTTTAAGTCGGCGCTGTCTTCCTCTGTTATGTTAGGTCGCAGTTTGGAGACAGGCACACGACTGAACGCACCGAGATCATGCGACAACAGCTACCATTTATCCATGGATGCCCCCTTTTATAGGGGGTTCAGAACTCCTGCGCTTGAACAACCCATTAGTTGGGGTCTCAGCACTGCCCAGCTCAGTGGCCAATGATATGTCTGCATTCAGGGTTGAATGGGTTTGGTTGGGGTTCCTTGTTTGAGTTCAAATCCAACCTATCATTGCTTCACCTGGGGACTAGTTTACTTTTATTCTAGAAGGAACTAGGCTAGCTGAATTGGGTTCAGTTATGGCCAACTTTAACTGCAGCTTCAGAGCAGCTGCAGCTGTGACAACTCCCCCTTTCTGTTTTAATAAATGCCAAGTGTTTGTTGTTATCCTCTGCAGGTGTCTTTTGCAGACAGGATGACAAAGAATGAACCTAGTTTGAATGAGACTTTCTATCCAACTCAACCAGTCTTGTATGCTCCAGCCAGTGATGTATCCTGTGTATCATTGGAGTTGTAACATTCACATCCAGGAGCTGTCAGGAGAGATCACCAGTAATACAATCTTTCAGGCTAGCATGCTGCAGGTTCATTATTTAGCAGTTAAAAATTACAACTTAACAAACAAGAAACAATTCAACTCAAAACCATTAAAAACACATATCCTTCTCCCACTGATGTCTCCCAAATATTTGGGTCTTGGGGTTCAATTAGGGTGATGGGCAGATTGTCTTACCATTGACAGTCTTCTGCCTCTGACAAGCTGTTGGCTTCCTAGGTTAGTTGGGACTTGATTGAAAAACATGAGAACATGACAGTACCCAAGACTTTTGAGGGGGATACACACGCACTCGCCCTTTCTTTGTTTTAACAACTTAACAGGAACATAATCATAACAAAACATGCACTTTTGAATGAAATTAACAAGGTGAAACTTACAACTGCCTATAGGCTTTGCTATCACCTAGGGTCTACCAAGGAGGCTTCTTTTCTCAATGAGGACTTGGGGAGCCTTTTCCAGATAAGGCTCCTATGTGTACTTCAAAGGAAAGTGGTCCAGCTTCTGCAAAGCCAAATTAGCCAGTCAAAGTGACTTGCTTTTAATTTTAGCACAGAAGCTCCTGGGTCTGATGGCATACTTTTTATACCAGTCAAGGCCATAGCTTAACCAGAGCTAAGACCCAGACTGGAAGGGCTTCCCTATCTCCAGCCACTCATCACTACACAGCTCCAGCTGAGGCTGCATACTGCAGGGTGGCGTGAGTTCTTTTATGATACTGTCAGGGTCTCCTCTAGGGTTAATTAGATTGGGGGACCAGGGGCCATTTTCTGGTTCTCCTCCCCCGGGTCTGGCAAACGTGTGGTTGTCCATTGGCAGCTGGGTCTCCCAGCCTCTTGGGCACTGGCTGCAGCACTGACTGCCTCAGTGTTTCTCAGGCTTCTCTGGCCCTGGCTCTGTTATGGTACGGTGCTCTGCGGATCCGGGTTTCAGCAACTTTTTGCTGATGCTTCTGGGTTTAGGCACTTGCAGCTCTGCACTGGCACTGATGGTCTTCCAACCACCCCAGCAAGTTGAAACAAGCCTCCAGGGCTTTATAACGTCCATAGTGGCTTCTAAAGCTGGTCCCACAAGCCTCTAGGGCTTTATAACATACATAGTGGCCTCCAGAGCCTGATGCTCATGCTTTACCCCCTGTTTAGGTGAAAAGAGGGTCCATACCTGCGCAGCTGGGTTTTCTTCCAGCAAAACACATCCTCTCATATTTCTTGGCACTGTTTTTCTATATAGAAGGGTATTTACAAAGGGAGTCCGGACTTTGGTCAGCTCTTCACGCCTTGGTCGGCTCTCCACACTGTGTTTTGGCAGCTTTTTTGCTGCAGGTGGCTCTCCATGCTCGCCCTCTGTCTCCCTCACTGTACACGTGGCTGGCTGTGTCAATCACGTTGGGTTTCACCACTTACTACCTTAGGGTTGGAGTTTGGAGACAGGCACACGACTGAACGCACCGAGATCATGCGACAACAGCTACCATTTATCCATGGATGCCCCCTTTTATAGGGGGTTCAGAACTCCTGCGCTTGAACAACCCATTAGTTGGGGTCTCAGCACTGCCCAGCTCAGTGGCCAATGATATGTCTGCATTCAGGGTTGAATGGGTTTGGTTGGGGTTCCTTGTTTGAGTTCAAATCCAACCTATCATTGCTTCACCTGGGGACTAGTTTACTTTTATTCTAGAAGGAACTAGGCTAGCTGAATTGGGTTCAGTTATGGCCAACTTTAACTGCAGCTTCAGAGCAGCTGCAGCTGTGACATTCCTCAAAGAGCTAAGATGAAGCCTGTTTGCTAGATAAACAAGATGAAACTTCGCTTGCTCTACTGCAAGAATTAGATGCCTCCTACACATTAATGGGGTAAGAGTTTGTCCTTTGGATGTCAATGGATTTTATTTTACACACCACGCTGCTACTGCTACTGCATCCTTGTGAATCCTTATTTTGCCAAGAAATCTATTGCACTTTTAGTAGTTAAATGTTGATGACAGTGAGGCAAAATTATTCCCCTCTTATTGCATGTGCTATTGCATAGTGCTTGGAGCAGTTATGCCAAGGATATATACATCTTTGCTTTCAGTAACATTCTTAATTCAGAAACAAAATACAGGTGCAACTTAGATTTTATGTCATCTTTGTTGGTGTTCTCTTTTCGGAGAAATTAAGGAAAAGTGCTCTACAACTGCTCCATGGACAACTGTATTTTAACATAATGGTAACAGCTGGGTTGTAGTGTCCAATTCTTCTAGATTTCAGGTTTCTGCCTTGTAGCATTCAGTGCTGCATTCATACTGAAAGCATGCTGCAAGACTATTTTGTAATAAAGTCTAATTTAACTACAGATTTCAGGCATAATTTTTATTTTCTGAGGCTGATGTGAGGCTAATTCAATGATTTACTGGTGTGGGGCATTATGGGTTAGAATTCAGATGCACAGATGGATTCTCCTCCAAACTCCCTACTCCAGTTGCAGCTGGGAGTGCGAATTTTTAGGCTGTTACTGTGAAGACCCAGCTGCAGCATTTTACTAATGTAAGCTGAAAAATTTGGGTGTTTTTACCTTGAAATTAGAATGCAATGGGGCATCCAAACCCATTATAGTATGAGTGCACAAGAATGTGTTTATTGATCAAAAAGATAGTGAAAAACTATTGACAGTAATAATTTTTAAAGGTGATCTGCATATTAAAAGGGAGATTAAAAGTTGACAGCAAACTGTAGGATGAGCATAAAGCCGTGTTTGTTAAGGACATTTAGTCCTTAAAAACATTCAGTGGACTTATAGAAGAGATGTTTGTTGTTATCAGAAAAGCCTTAAGGACTTCAAAATGATGCATCTGGGACAGAGAAATTGCTCAAGTGTGGCATAGTTTATATGCCAGTCTATTACCAGTCTCAAATACTGCTAATTTTGTAAAATTATATAGAGTGCTATGCAAATACCTGACCTGTCATTGTCTAAGAGACTGCCCTGGAAAGAATTTCCTTATAAAGTAGGGAAGTGTAAATATTGATTGATTGTGTGTTGGTAGTTTGGTTTTTTTATTTTTTTCAAGACAGCTGAATTTTCTTACTCTGCATGCACAAGTAATAATGCTGGAATGTAGACACTTGCTATTTTGATTAACTCTTTTTCAGTTTGTCAGAAGTAGTGCCAAATCCTGAGGATACATTTGGTTTTTTCTGTTTGGAATCATTAATTGCTGTATGAATAGTGACATCAGGACCCTGAGTTCACGCAAAGGTGCAGATTGTGACAAACACTTGGCTTTGGCATTGTTAGACTTTGGATGGTGTAGTGAAGAAAATGAGCTTGGCATAGTCATGGACCACTTTCCTCAATATTTCCCTGTATCTTCCAGGGACACTTTGTGGTTATTTGGACATTTTCTACTGTCAAATCCACAGTGGATGGTAATGATTTTGCTGATGTGCTAATAAAACAGATGGCTGCATCTTCTTTTATGTTTTCTGGCATTTAACTGTTAAAAATGCTTCTTTCTGTTGTTACTTTTGCAATGCAGTTATAGCTATGAACAATGATGGCCTGCTGTTGAAGACAGCAGCTACTTTTATAATTACTAGATAGGAATTTCTTTAGGATCCTGGGCAAAACTGACCTTTCTGTAACTTTAAAATTAGTAGATGATTTGGGCACTTGGGACAGGGCATGCCTGGACTTCTGAAATTGCTTGCAGCTTTTTGAAGTGGTGGGTATTTCAGGATTATCTCTGTTATCATTTGCAATATCTTGTGTAGACTGCAAATACTGCTCTCAGACTGTGATAGATTGACGCTGGCCAAATGCTAGTACACCCACGAAAATAATTTATTAATTTTCCTCTGCTATAGTTAAGCAGAGGAGAGGGAAAGAAAAGTCATGGGGTGAGATAAGGATTAGGAAAAAAACACTTTAAGGGCAAAACAACCTTAAAATTTTGAAAGGTATAAAGAAAAAAATTATTAACAGAATTAAAAGAGGATAATGAAAACTAAAAATAAATGGTTAAAACACCTTCACCTCTCCCCGCCCGCCCCCCCCCCACCATTCTTTCCTTCCCACCGACAGCGCAGGGAGACAAAACATAGAATTATTAGTCAGTTCCAAAATTGTCGATTGTCTATTGTCACTTCTAAAATTCTTCAGTTCACTTAGGGAGAGGAGTTTCTTGCTATGCCGTAGGGTCTTTCCTACAGGAAACAGTTCTCTATGAACTTTTTCAACGTGGTTTTAATTTTCACGGCAGTCTGCCCGGAACCTGCTTGCAATGTGAAGTCCCTCCCACGGGCAAAGCAGCCTTCCCACAGCTGCTTTCTGTGGGCCATTCAGCTTATGAGGTGCAGTTTTTAAGGATAAGTTGTTTTAGTATAAAAGCAAAGGTCCTTTTCCTCTGTTTCTGAAAGCAAGCGTTTTCTTTCTCTGTTCAAGCCACTCACCTGATCACAGCTTTTCAGCATCCACATGCTCCAGCACGAGTGCCTTTTTTTCACGGGCTGTGGGTGAATGCTGTGTCCCTGCATGCACTTCATGAATTACAGGGAAACAGTTTGTTCTGCTGTAGTCCTCACCACAGCTTGCAGAAGAATTTCAGCTCTGACGTCCGGAGCACCTCCTCCTCCCCCTCCCTCTTTTGCCCCGACCTTCGTGTCACCATGTTGTTCTCCTCACGTGTCTTTACCTTTTCTCTGACTCGGGAGAGAACTGGTGTTCGTAGGTTCGTTTGTTCTCAAGTCCTATCGGTTGAAAGGTTTTTATAGAGCTCTGCAGCGCTGAAAGGTTGATCCTGTCCGGGCCCCGCAACGGGGGAGTCGCTCGCCTTGCTTCTCTCTGTATTGGCCAGGTGGTCGCCGCCAGCAACGCGCAAGCCGCACTGGCTGCGGGCTCCGCTCCGTGCCAGTTCTTCATGCGGGACGCTGAAAAAAGAAAAACTGCTGCCGCTGCTTAGTCTTTCTGTCCGCAGCATGGCTGGTTAAAAGCGGCTAAGTAAATAAAGTCCATTGCGAGCCACACCGAGAGAACTGCAGCCGTGCGGCGCCGCCCTGGTCGCGCAGCTGCTCGCCGTGCCAGGATGGCCCCCGGCTGCATGGCCCGGCGGCTGCACCGGGACAGGGCCCAGCGGCACCTCTGGGAAGGGGCCCGGCCGGCCCCCCCAACCCTTTTGAGAGCAGGGAGCAAGACAGATTCGTGCGGTTTTTCGCTCTTAAATATGTTATCATAGAGGCGTTATCAGCTTTTTTCTAATTGGCTTCGTTGTGTGCTAATTCTCAGAGCCAGACAGCGATTGGTTTTGCCAGGCACGGAGGGAGCTGCTAGCAGCTCCTCACAGAGAACCACTTGCGTGGCTGACTTTTTCCCTCTTCACCACAAATCAATTAATGCCAAACCAGCTCAGAGATTGCCATCTACCTTCCACTTACTTAAGTTAACTCAAACAACTCACCTCTGTAAGAATAAGTAAGTGCTTTATGATAATTGCCTTTTCCCAGGGTAGCTTTGTCTTACTAGAATACAACTGGAATCCTCTGAGGCTAAAAGTAATTAAATGCACACAGTTTTTTCTTTCTGGTTAATTATTTGCTGTCAGTGGAAGGAAAAGGCTGGAAGGCTGTACTTTTAGCATTTCAAGCTACAATGCTTGTGGAGTAGTTTTCCAGGAGAAACTAGTCTGTTATCAGAGAATGTTTTCATCATATTTGTGGGAATTGTAGGAAACACAACTTGCGTAGGAGACTGTGGGAGTGGAGAATGACAATTCCTCTATAAGCCCTGAATGCTTTGTTAGTTTTGAGAACTGTTCAAGGAGGTGCTTAAGATAATTGATGATTCTATTCCAATCCAATTCTGCAAATCTGATGAAACCCACTAGTTTTTCATACTTTGAATTTACATTTGCTGTTTTGGATGCAATTAGTCACATCCAGCTGGTTTTTTTTAATTGTCTCTTGGTTTTTCAAAAGAATCAGAATGAGTTTTAACTAGTGTTTATTGCAGAGAAGAAGTGATACATTTCCTTTATTGTGAACAAAGTTTCTGTATCCCTTAACCAGAAAGCATGAGCAGATAGATATTTTACTCCTGTGTTTATACAAGAATGAAGATATAATTCACTTGTCTTGAAGTTACTTAAAGCTTATGACAAACAGGAATGTAGTAACTAGAAGCATAATTTTGAATGGTAACTTTCCAGCTTATTATTTGACTGGTTTTTTTTTCCTGACAGTAAATGTTGCATGTAGGTCTACATGGCTATCTTTGACAGCTGAACTTGGGTGTTAAAAAATTTCAATAAAGTTTATTCTGTGTATAGTAACAGTAAAAACAAACAAAAACCAGTCAACAATAAACTAGGGTAAATAAAAACGTTTCTGTCTAATAAAGAGTGATGCTGGTCCAGAATCTGTTCCTCTACTTTTTTTTTTACTATTTTCATGCCAGAGAAATAAAATTTCTGCAATTTCCTGTGACCCTGTTCCATTACAGTATTTCTTGCTTCAGTGGGCCACCCACTGAGTAGATTTTGTAGCCTTCTTTTTTAGCCTAGAAAGGAGGCTTTAAAAGAGATTAAAAAGTTAAATGCACATTTTCTTTTTTCCTGTTGACTGCCTTTTTTCCCCCGTGAAATAATATTTTATTAGTATGACAAATCAATCACCATTCATAAAATACTAGAAATAATATAATTTAAACAGATGAAACTGCAGGACTTTTGGAGAAAGTTGCATTCCTCCTTAAAAACCTCCTTAAAAAGTGTTATGCTTTAATACTAATATAAGTAAAGTATGCACAGGTGACTTCATAATTTTTTGTGGTTTTTTGCATATTAATCTTGAAAGTGCACAGGCTCAGATTCTTTTCATTTCCAAGTGATTGGGGTCCCTTGGGCATCCAGTGATATTCTCTCTTGTGTATGATCAGAGAGAGGGAAGAATCAGAGCACTTGTGTGCAGCTGTTCAAGTCCAGTTCATGTGCACTGGCAAACACTGTGCTAAGTCTGTGCTTGCAGTAGTAAATAAATGCTACTTAAGAAACTGGTGCTAAACTAAAACTTCATGTTTAATACTGGGTTGTTTGTTTTTTTTTTTTTCATTTTGGACCTATGGGGTTTTTCAAAAGTTACACAGTGCCAATTACTTGCATACACTTACTCAAGGAGTCCACACATCTCAGGCAAAACTTTATTGAGTATGAGTCAAACGCTTCAGTTTTTGACTGAAAGCTGCAATCAGTAAACAATCCTCACTGATTTACACAGCAATCAAAAAAGGAAAAAACTATGCTATGAGTGCACCTTTTCCAAAGTATGGTAGTGTGAATTCCTTTTGACATGGGTGTAGATCTTCAAAGGCATTTAGCATCTCAGTACAGCTTTTGATCTGGATCTAAACAGACAGACTTTTAAACTGTATTTTATTGCATAAAGTGTGGGTAAATTATAGTTTTTTAACAGCAGGAGGTACGCAAAAGTGCACAAAGTGACAGGACTACACAGTTATTCCTGTACTCTGTACATAAGCTGAAGCTATGGTGTTGCTACACTACAGCACGTAAGGCTTCCACTTCAGTCTCAGGATGTTCGAATGAATGACTATTAAATTTCATTGCACATTTAAGTGTGTGCCTACCTAAAATGCCTTTTCTTGTCCTTGGGCTTGTCTCCACTAGGAAAATTTCTGCTGGAGAATACAGCAGAGTCCCCTAGTGGAAATATGCTGATGGGAGGAATTCTTGTTAGCACTGCTGTTCCACCTCTCTGAATAACAAAAGCTGACAGGAGCACTCTGCTGTTGGCAAAGCTGGATCTGCATGAGAGCTTTTTGCCCTCACAGCTGGCTAGGTGCCTTTTTTGTCCATGCTTCTGGCTGTGGAAGAATCTTGACTGGCAAAATTCTAGCACAGACCTATCCTTAGATATCATGGCTTCTCATGAATGTGAGAGTGAATGATGTTGCTTGCAGGTCTTGCTCTTTATCTGATGAGGCACTAAGCAAATTTAATTCTTTACACCCAGGAATAGATGACTGCCATCTACAAAATGCCTGATTTTTTATTTGTATATTATAAACATTATGTATAAATATAGTCATGAAAATGTATTCCTATAATGTCTTGAGAGGTGTAGTGGAGGAATAATATTTGTCAAGAGTTTGAAGCACTGAATTTACCAGCTGGAGTTGATTTTTGCTGGATACTATTTTGTGATTTCGGTGCTGGGGAAAATTGTTTCTAAATTGTTGCTTCTGCTCTAGGTCCTAGGACTACTGAGACTTGAGAGGGGAAGAGATTGTATAATCAGATTGCAGCTGGATCCCTTCACCTTCTTTTAATGGAGCTGTGAAGATGGCATGTTCAAGGAAGGCTCTGTAGGCAGCAGGTGTTTGCTAGATCCTTGACTTAACAATGTAGGCCTACTCAGGTGTGTGGTGTTAATGAAGGAATTCCTGTGTGTAATTTCCATGCATAGCTCTGTGTGAGACATACTTGGCTTTTCTTGGTGCAGCTGCTCTTTGTATACAGCTCTCAAGTTTTACCCTGGGAGTAATTAGCACATGGATTGGGTAGGAAGTGCGGGGAGTGTGTTCTCCTGACTGCTGCCTCTGTCCAGGGGCCTGGCAGGTAATGCTGTGGCCTTACTGACACAGGTGGCCTTCAGGGGAGAGAGGATGCGACCCTAAAAAGTGGTGGTAGTGGTTTGTTGTTGTTTTTGTTTTGTTTTTTTTTTTTTTTTTTAATTAAGAGGGTAATGAAACTTTTTTCAGCCAGAAGTCTTTTTCAGAGATGAAGGATGGATGGGACCTCTGTGTAACGGGAATAAGCCCTGTTACTCTAACGGAGATAAAGTGGATTGCAGGCACGGAGCTTTTCCGGCAAGGTGTTACTAACATAGGTGCTCCAGGGACGTGTCAAGGAGAAATCTTGTTAATGCGTCAGCGGTCACCTCGGACTGTCCGGCTTATACCGGTAGGCGGTTTGCCCCGGTCAGAAAGCGTCACCGGGGCACGGAGGTGTGGATGGCCGAGGGCTGCGGAGAGATGGAGCGGAAGGCGTGCGGGGCCGGCCGAGCTGCGCTCGGGTCCTTGCCCTCGGGCGCCTCCGGAGCCGTGCGGGGAGGCGCTGCCTGTACGGTGGGGGGGCCGGCGGTTCCCCCGCCCGCGGGCGGCCCCGCGCTGCGGCGGGAGCCGGCGCGGCACTTCCTGTCTGGGGCGGGCAGCGGAAGGACCGCGCGCGCCGCCCCGCAGGAAGCGCTCCCTCCGCCGCGCGCCGTGGCGGTGAGCGCTCCGCC
>JAYDZK010000202.1:10215998-10233707 GCA_034509185.1 Euphonia xanthogaster | reverse complement strand
GTTCTCATGAAGTATCTCATTCCTTATTTTATACTACAACTGGAATAAATCAATTTTTTCTTGATGTCCTGCAAAATATTTTGTTAACTGGATTTAATTTTTGTTACTTATTTTAAAAAGTACTTGCAAAGGTAGGCTATTTCATGGTTTGGAAAGCATGGGTTTGGAAAACCAGGAATTATTCTACAGTTTAGTACTATCAGAGTTAAGTCATGGAGAAGGAGAGATGATTGTGCACATTTGGAAAGGGGATCCCTTGTTGGCGTTCCTTCCTTTGTGCATTCTGGGTACTTGCTGGTGCAAAGTGAGGCAGCTGTAAATCTGATTTAATAGTGCTCTACAGTTTATTTATTCTCTTGAAGTTCCTGTTTGCTTTCTAATCCTGAAGCCCACTTATGTTTTTGCAAAAACTCTGTTACAGACCTACAGCATTTGGTGGTCGACCCAGAAATTCCCTTTCTAAGGAGTAAAACCCCAGGGATTTACTGAAATCGAGGATGATTTAAAGATTCCTGAGTTCTCTTGTCGACTCTTTCCTCATATAGACTTAATTAAATGTCTCTGAAATCTAGTTGAATTTTGGTATTTCTTGAGTAGGTACTTGCTGCTGTTTGGAGCACATTGTAAAGTACAATTTTTTTCTATGAGGTGCTTTTCCAGAAAATGGAACCTGTGATCTTTTTTGCCTTTTGAGGTTTTCAAAGATAGCTGACTTCTCAAAATCTGCAACAGTGGTCTCTAATCTGCCTTAATTTATTTTAATTATCTTTGCATGGCATAACAAATACTATGGTAGGCCATTAAATCTCAAGAATTAATGCCTTTTTCCACACACACGCAAAAATACAATTTCTTTCGTGTCCTTGGAGGTAAAGAATTGTTATTAATGTTCTGAGATTAATGTTCTTGCGGATCTGTCTTAGTTCTCCCTTCTCAGAAACTTGAGGAGTCTTTTCCAGCTGTACAAATGGGAATGTGATCTGCTTTTTTTCTTTGGGTTCTCTTCCCCTCTTCCTAGATGCACATGGTCTGGTCAGAGTGCAGACAGACAGACAGACCCTGTGTTACATTCTGTGGCGTCCTGGTAGTCGTTGTCACAAACTCCTTCCTGGGCCTTCTCCAGTGAAGATGGTGCACCTCTTTGAATACCTGACATTAAATTAAATTTTTAAGCCTGACTTCATTTTATATCCCCCTAATTACAGAAAGGTACATGGGATTTCTGCCCTGTGAATAATCGCTTTTAAGAAGTTGGACTGGGTTTGCACCTAGAAGGATGTTGGTCACTCAGCAACATACACTCGGGAAGGGTTAGAACATGGGGTGCCACCAGTTAGTGTGAGAGCCCCAGATCCTGGACAAACTTAACCACAGTTGAGATGGTTTGTTGCTGCAGGCTGTATGCCTTTTAAAAATTACTTATTTATATCCTCCTGTTCTGCAGTGTCATAAAATGTACTGGCATTTTCATGCCCCGTTTAATCAAATATGAGAAGACAATTCTAGCGCTCGTCCTGCTGAATAGATAGGTACTGACTTGGAGCACCCTCCCATACTTCTTTTCAAGGACTGAGAATAGGTGTTGGATTGAACGGGCAGGCTCCTGTGCTATATAGTTGATCACTTGGATTGGCTCTTTCACAATGTAAATATTTATAGAAACTTTATTAAACTTAACAGAATGAATGAATATGTGCAGGTTACATCCTCTGCGTAACTTAGCTTGTAACGCAGGTCATATGGAGAACTTTCTGTTATTTTTAAAAGTGGTTTTCTAACAGAAAAATGCTTTCTGATTATAGGAAATACAACATACTTATGGGAGTTCCTGTTGGACCTTCTTCAGGACAAAAATACATGTCCTCGATATATTAAATGGACTCAGAGAGAGAAAGGAATCTTTAAACTTGTGGATTCAAAAGCTGTCTCCAAACTCTGGGGAAAACACAAAAACAAGCCTGACATGAACTATGAGACTATGGGAAGAGCTCTGAGGTAAAACCTCTTAGATCCTTAGGTTATCTATTACAATTCAAAATCTACTTCTTACTTTTGCCCATAGAAATATAAAGGTTATGAAATTTTAAAAACTTTGCCCTTTTGCAGATTTAGCATTCAGTCTTGCAGTCCCTGTAACTTTTTATGTTACCAGTAAATTTGCAATTTTAATTCCTGAAGTATGTATTTGAAAGGTAAGATTTTTTTTTTCAGGTAGATCCTTCAGGTCATTTGTCAGTGTGTTCTAACAGCTTCTTTCCATACCTCCTTACACTGTAGATTTTACTGTGATTATTTCAGGTTTTATTGTTAGCACAGAATGAGGTTTTCTTTAAAATGTTGCTTACTACTTAATTGTACTTTCCTTGCAGATACTACTATCAAAGAGGAATCCTGGCAAAAGTTGAGGGACAGAGGCTTGTGTATCAGTTTAAGGAGATGCCAAAAAATATAGTTGTCATAGATGATGACAAAAGTGAGTCCTGCAATGAAGATTTGTCAATGCCTACAGATGAAAAGTCCCTGGAAAGAGTGTCTTTATCTGCAGAAAACCTTTTAAAAGCAGCAACCTCTGCACGTGGAGGAAAAAATTCCTCTCAGTTAAGCTGTACCAGAACAGAAAAAGCAGTCACCAGAGTTGTGAATATTGCCTCACCAGCTCATGACACATCCTCATCTCATCCTTCTACTACCACTGCTACTGTCCCAGCAACAACAGCTCCCAGGTTTGTGTCAATGGGGCTGTTAAATTTACAAAGTCCTATTGCTGGATGCGCAATAGGTTTGGGGTTGGGTTCTTTGCTTGCTGGTTTGGCTTTTTCACTTTTTTTGTTATGGTTTGGTTTAGGTTTTGTTAAGAACCAGTTAAAAACCCGTCTCTCTTAGAACTGTCTGTACTTGTTGTCATCTGTGATGGTGCCCTGTGTTTTGGCCTAAACACACGTTTATTTTGTAGGACTGTTCGTGTGGCAATGCAAGTGCCCGTTGTCATGACCTCTCTGGGACAGAAAATCTCAACTGTGGCAGTGCAGTCAGTAAATGCAGGGTCACCGTTAATAACCAACACAAGTCCAACCACAGCAACAACTCCAAAGGTAGTAATCCAGACAATCCCTACTGTGATGCCAACCTCTGCTGAAAATGGAGACAAAATCACAGTGCAGCCCACCAAAATCATCACGATCCCTGCCACGCAACTCACGCAGTGTCAGTTGCAAACAAAAACGAGCCTGTCTGGGTCAGGAAGTATCAACATTGTGGGAGCCCCATTGGCTGTTAGAGCACTAACCCCAGTGTCCATAGCTCATGGGACACCAGTAATGAGACTGTCGGTTCCTGCTCAGCAGGCCTCTGGCCAGACTCCTCCCAGGGTGATTAGTGCAGTTCTCAAAGGTCCAGAAGTTAAATCAGACACAGCCGCTTTGAAACAGGAATGTGAAGTGAAAACACTGCAGCTGGTAAAAGAGGAGAAGCCAGTGGATGGAAGCAAGACTGTAACCCACGTAGTAGTAGTTAGTACACCCTCAGCTATTGCCCTTCCTGTAACAATGAAAACAGAAGGAATCATCACGTGTGAAAAATGAAGAATAGGTTTCTTCCAGCGTGGACTTCTAACTGTTACGGTTTTGAATATACTGACGTGATTGGGGGAGGGATGTGGATGCCACCACCAAGTCATAAAGGAGAGTTTTGGAATGTTAAGTAAACATGCATATGTTGAAGACTTACTGGAAAAAAAAATTATTTTCCCGTGTTTCAGTGGGAATTAAACCACACTGATACGCTGATAAAAACTGCCTCTTCCAGTTGGGAACCAGCTGAACCTATGGAGAATGAAAGAGAGAGAGACTGAAAAGGGACCAAACAATTTCACTACGCTACCGGTTACCAAGCTACACTAAGACCTGAAACACTAAGAGAGAGCTGTGTGAGAGGTTTGCCTTGGTTTTTAGTTTTCAGGGGGAGAGGAAAGTCTCATTGTTACACAAATGGCAAATTTGATGCATTTTATGTGCATACCAGCGATTACTACTGTGTGCCCACAGTACTCAACTGGTGCTATGTGAAAAACTATGCTACTAGGTGTTGTAGGAAGTGAAATAAAGGAGATTAAAGAGCTTCTAAAAGAAGACAGAGACCTGGAGGGATTTTTGTATCATACAGCTTAAGCAGATTCAAATTGAAAGCCTTAGACTGATTTTCAGTTATCTTTCTTGAAATAAGCTAATGGCTTGTTTGTGTAAAGCTTTTTTATTAAAACAAATTTTTTAAAAACCTTGTACCTAGCACAGTATTGTTATAGAATAACATGTAACATATTTTGTATGGTAGTTAAAAGTCTGTCTAAATTTCTTAATCGTGGACAAAGTAGCAGCAGGTTTTCTGCCTTCTGCTGTACCATGCCTGTTTCTCTCACTTAGCCTTGACATCTGTGCATACATTTCAGTTTCAGCTCTACTCTCACTTCAAAGGTCACGCCCAGCATGAGCTTTTGTCAGGTAGTTCTAAACCTGTAAATTTTTTTAGTTGAAGTTAAGAGGGAAGTACCAGTGTTCAGAACGAACTATAATAGTTTGTATATTCAACATTTGAAGTATATTCTATTTTGTTGTACTCTTGTTTCAAAGTGTATTCAAGTAGGTTTTAATGAAATACAGAAAGAAAATTTAATGGTGTTTGGTGTGCTGTTTATTTTTTCCTTCTTCCTTTCTGCTAACCTGTTAACCTTCTTTTCTTACTTGAAATCTTCAGGCATTCATCCTAATGTAGGTGATACAGTGTGAAATTTTGGGACTCCTCCTTGCTTCAAAGGGCTGACCAGCTCTCTCACTCATTAGTGTAAATACCTGCGAAGCTTGCTGTAGCTGGTGAGGTAACTTCTGGCAGGGGTCTAGTTCTTAGACGTTTTCAGGATGGTGAGCGTAAACGTGAGCTCTGTGAACTACCTACCTGCTCCTCCAGCTATGCCAGATATTGGCTCCATATTTCCAGTCCATCTGCATGTCTTGAAATGTAGCTTACCCTGATTTCAGGGGCACCACACTGGCACGTCAGGCTGTGGGTAGTCAGGTGCCCAATGGACTCCCACTTCCTAGTGATATGCCCTGAAAAGTCTTCAGGGCAGGAACTTGGGTAATCTTAATATTTAATTAAAGTCTAAATCATCATCCAAGTACTTCATGCCTGGAGGAGCAATTTTTACAGCTGTCTGGATCTGAGGTCTTCTGTAATGCTGAAAGATACTGGAATTAAATACTTTACATGCTGAGAAGCAGGTTACTTGGAGAGTCCTAGCAACAAGACCCATTCTTCCCTTCAACTGCTAAGAAAAGTGGAAATAGCTCCACACAGCCAGGCCAGCACTGGAGGGACTCTAAAAGGCTTCTGGAAAACCTATTATTTTTCATCCTCTTGAGCAGGGAAGTGGAGTTTAAGAACAAAATGAAGCTGAAGCAGATAAAGTGTGTGTAAGGCAGCAATACAAAGAATCAAAAGTTCTTGCATGTGAACTGTGTTTCTGGTATGGGGTAGAGGACTAAGACCCCTTCACACAAGGAAATGGAGAGACAAGATGACCTTTTTCTAAGAAAGAGGTAGGAAAGAGAAGTAGGGGAAGCTCGATCACTCAATCTGGCAGTCTGAGGCACTAATGTTCTGCGTAAAGGGAAATGAGCAGTGCAAAGAGAGGCAGGTGGTACAAATCTGAGCCAAAAGACAAGAAGAGAGAAACAAGTGTTTTTAAAGCTACTGTTGTAAGTCCAGTCTGTAAGAAACCCTATTCTAGATGGCTGTTACTTGATTTTATCTCAGAGCATGAAGTATCTATGTTGAGTATTTGTAATTAACACCTTTCCAACACCTAATTTAGATACACTGGAAGTCAAATGGGGACAAACTATCTTCCTGGAATTAGATAAGGATCTCCAGCTGATGACCTCCTTGTAATGCCAAGACTTCATTATGTAATGGCAAAAACTAGAGGAATGAAGGCACCCAACTCCACTACTGGTGGGGTGGTCAGCTCGTAGCCAGTTCTGAGACACTGCCAGTGCTGCGTCTTGCCATGGAACCAGTGATGGTCCTTTGGCTCTCTCCCCTGGCCACTAGTGAGTGGCACATGGTACTGGCTGCCAGAGGATACTCAGCTTAAGTTCATGAAGTGCTGTGAGAATCTCAGTCTGTGTGAGGATGCGCTGTAACTGAAATGGAAAGGGGACTTGACCTGATTCTGTAAATAAGTATGTTTTTACTGTGGTATTGGAGGACGTGACCTCAGGATGAGGGAGCTTTGGTCAGGTTTGTAACATCTGAAATGGATGAAAGGAACACTAGAATATTGAAGTGGTTAGTATCTAGTTATACTCCCAGGCTTTTGAAATCCTACTGAAAAACCTGTTGTTTTGTACATGGGTGAAAGTGGGGTTCCCTTTTACGTGTATGTGAATCTGGTGGCTCATGTAAAAGAATCCAGGCTTATTTCATCCTTGGCAAGCAGTAACTCTTAGATGTGGGGGTAGAATGAAACTTCTGTGAAGTGAGTATGCTTTATACAGAAGGCATTGAGACATACATAGACTTGGTACCACTGATTTTGCAGATAATAACTATTTTTATTTTTCAAACCCACTGTTTTAAGTTATAGAATGAAAAGGGTGATGCTGTATAATTCAGAGGGGGAAAAAATCTCAACTGTAAATTGCAACTCAGAATAAATGTGTGAGTATCAAAAATGAGAAAAGTTGAAAGGGGAATCCCATTCCAGAGACAGCTGCTTTCATTAGCTCTCTCTGGCATATCTTTCCCAGTGAAGGGTTCTGGGCCTTGACACAACTCTGCGTAGAGTGTGCTGAAAGGAAGGCTGAGCTCATGGGATCCTCTCCTAACTGATTTCATCAACTTCAGGGCTTTGCAGAGTTACATCTGAGGTGATCAGGGATGAGTGAGCCAGGGGCAGTCAGAAGTTGAGGAAGAGAAAATGAAGAGGTGCTTGAAGCCTCAAGTTAGTACTCAGCATGACATGTGCAGCAGGGATTCTCAGCTACATGGGAAGGTTGTTACTGCCAGAACAAGCTAAGTGCAATTCTGCCTTGTAGAGACAGTTCAGATAGCAGGTGTTAAGCTTATTAGGAAGATCCAAATCACACTATGTATTTGGGATCTAATTGTTCTCCAGGAGAGATAGTGTTTTAATAAGCTTGCAACAGCTTCTGCCTCTTAGCAAATTAAACAAGTGGGTCATTTCTTCCTGCAGCTTGCTTGAGAGTGAGGGAAAAGCATCACTGTTAAAGCTAAGGCAGCCTTTATTCAAGATGAAAGCAAGGGATCTGTGGAGCCTTTTTTTAGCCTTGGTGTGCTTATAAGGCATATATTCATAAGAAGAGCTCGGAAGACATTCTTTATTGTTAAGAGTTGTACTGCTATGCAGGAAAAAAAATCCTTTCTGCTTCTGAAAAATATTTAGTGGACTGATATTTATAGCTGGCAAAAGTATTTCAGTGCTGCAGGCTTGCCTCTCACTGCATAAAACAAAGCAAGAGTAATAATCCATTTAAGTTTTCCAAAAGAGTCTGTCCTTTTATTCCAGTACATGCCAAAATAAATTATGGCATGTACTGGAATAAAAGGGTGAAGCTGCCTGGGAACTTACCAGTTAATTTCTGCAGCCTATTTACCTTTTTATTAAAATCCAGCAGAAAAGGTTCAACATTGCACTGTAGCAGGGATTTTCTGAGTAGGACAGTATTAAGAATTGCCTTGAGATGGGAAGTCTCCAGCCTTTTCAGTTATTCCACCCCCCCACCCCCCCCCCTTGCCTTCAAAATTACCCTTTAAGGAGTTGAAGCAGTGAACATCTACTGTAACATGTCCAGGATGAAAGAATCTCACCCTTTCCAATTCAGAAGAGGTTCTGCTGTGATGGCAGTATCATACAAATCATGCTCTTTATCAACACTTTGATTTCTTGTTTAGGAGAATTAAGCAAGGGATGCAAGGAAGGGTATAAATTAAAATGTCTTAAGAATCATAGATACCATATACTCCACTGTGAGAGTGACAGTGGGAATTTTGCAGCTGTGATAGTTCAGTTCCTGCTGGTAAAAAGCCTCCCATAATCAGGTCTGTGGCTATATGCTCTGGCAGTGGGAATGGTGCCACACTGATGGACACCTTAACTGGCCTGAGGAAAACAAAGCTGCTTATACAAAAGTGAAATGAAATCATGGAGTGACTTCATTTTTTGGTGGGAGTAGTGGGGTGGTTATGGTTTAGTTTGTTTTTAAATACAGACCTGATCTTTGCTCTCAAGTCAGGGCTTTCTACCACAAGTATAGTTTCTTCCAGAGAAAGAAAACTGACAAAAGGAGTCTGGATGGAAGCTCCAGCTTCTGGTGTTTTTTTGTGGTAGATGAGCAAAGATTTGACCTACTAAAGATACCATCTTATAGATATACATTGTGGTATTGATTTTTGGAAGCGTTTAGTTGCAGATGACTATGGATGTTAATTAACAGGCACTTGTATAACTTCTCCTCCCTGCAAGCCCATTTGAGGGAAGGTCCTAAGAGAAAATAATTATAAAGGAGAAGCTCTGCATCTCACCCCCTCTGCACAATTGAGGGCAGCCAGCACCATAAAAAGGAAGCTGTCAGTGTCTAGTTGGTATGAAACATGGCAGCAACACTCAAAAGTCTGGTTTTTTGTGGGGCACTCTGGCAGTGTTGCATCTCTTGCCCAAAATCTCTCCCAAAAGTGCCACCCTTCTGGCTTCCTGGGACACAGTTTGCTCTTTCTGAAATTCTAGCTGAAGGAGGTGCTGGCATGCTGCACGTGCCTGGTAAGAGTATTAGCCAAGGCCATTGTCTCCTTGGTTGTAAAATCATTTCCTCTGGGGAAAGTCAAATCCACATAAATCCCAGGATGGCTAAAGCTGCCTCTGCTTGGAAGCAGACCATTGCCCTCATCCTGCAAGGGTCAGGAACATGTGCAGAGTGTGTTACAGCTGCACAACAGCACTTCATTTGTTTGCCTGATGAGAAGTGTGTTTGTGTGGGATTTTGGGACTTCCAGTCACAGACTCTGCATTTCCCTTCTCAGCAATGCAAGTATAGTAATTTATGGGTGGTGTAAATCTCACACCTGTGGTGCTTCTTCTCTTCAAATGAGGTTTTAGCAGAATGTGGCAGATACAGCTGCATCTTGTAAGGGGCCAGCCTTCCCAGGCACATTTAGCAGCCCTCAGGAAGGAATTCTTGCACCTCACTTTGCAGGTTTGTAGCTCCACACAACTGTTGGGAGAGGGGAATATTTACAGTAATACAGTGGGTTTCCTCTCTAACTACAGAAGAGTGAGAAGCTTAACAGCTAAGCATAACTTCCTTCCTTTCAGACTCGTGAAATGTGGACATTCCAAGCTGGAGAAAGAGTGCGTGCTGTGAAGGCAAAGCAGCCATGCCACTCTGAGATTAGGGGTGGGGGAAAAGAGGTCTGGAAGGGAAAGCATCAGCAGCAACTTGAAGCTCAAACTAGTTGAGACAGGTCACCTCCTTGGCAACAGGAACTTGGGACAGCGAAGTGAGAAAGACAGCAGCAAAGGTATTACTTTTTTTCCAAAGAGTTTTATTAATAAACACCTGGAACATTGAAGAGTTACTATGCACCCTACTTCACATGGAAATACTGCTTTATTTGCCCTGCCATATCTTCCTCAACTATATGTCAGCACAACTCCAACTGTTGTCCCTCTTCCCCCCTCTCTTCCTATGCCATTTTCTGGCATAATGGCATGTTTACAACCCATATATGCAATTCCTATGTCACCAGTGAGCAATTACAGGAGTTACTGTACTAACACACCATACTAACACACCTCTGCTGTAGCCCAGATGCTTTGCTAGAATTTCCCTGGGTCACAGGAAGAAGCTCCTGAACACTGTCACTCTATGATTTTCACTCAAGATGCAGGATCACCAACTTCGCTCAATAAATAAATTTTATCTTATAACAGGTTCCAGTGTAGCTTTAGATTCTGAAGATAAATAAAAGAAAATCTTTCAATATTAAGACTGGCCTTTTTCTGAAACAGCAAGATTGACAAGACTACAAATTTAAACCATTTAGAAAAGTAATACTCAGAGGAAGAAATAGTCCCTGGTTAGCTGTGTCCTCCAGAGGGAAGCACAGAAGAGATGAAGGTGCAGTCACTGTACACCCTACAGGCTGTATGTGTGTGACAGATACATGCACATGTTCTGGAAAAGTGAGGGTATTACTCTAGGTCAGAGTCAGCCTCTCTTTCCTCACCTGCTCTTACTGGAGGCATCCTTCCTCACATTTCTAATGAATTTGTCATTTCAGGTCATGAAAAAATGACAAGACCACACTATTATGAGCATAGTTTTTTGTCTAAACTGCATTAAACTTCCTTTGTATTGCAACAGAAAAAGATTTAAGAAAATCTCACTGGGTAGTTGAACCTCACTCCCTTTGGTACTTGCAGAAGCTTAACATGAAATAAATAAAATTAGCATGCCATCAGGGCAAGATGTTTTACAAACACAAGTGTTTTGATTTAAATAATAAGGCCTCCATATTCATTACAGGATTAAATCCTTAAAACAGGAGGCTTAGTGAAAGAATAAAGCCATTTGCCTTCTAGTTTTCAAACCCTGACGTGGCAAGAAGAGCATGATGAGAACACTGACTTCCTTCTTCGTCCCTCAAAGGCTGCACATTAATGAGGGCTGAACAGCAAGTGTAACTCCAAACAAGTGCCTGACATAATGGTTAGTCAACAGTATTTCCTCATCTTTCAATAGCATCTAGCCTCAAAGGTTTTCTCTAAAATAAAAGACTGGAGAGTTCAGACACTGCAATACCAGGTGGTGTTCCAAGACATTAGAGCAGTCTGTCAGGGTCCTGATTAAAACTAAAGTCACACACGAGGGACAGGTGATCGGAAGGGTAATTGAATGAGGGCAGCCTGTTGGGCCCAATTTGCTCTTCAGTCAGCAAGCCCAGGGCTGAGTTCACATTCAAGGCATGCTGGGAATACCAGATATAATCCAGTGTGTGCCGGCACTCTCCAGAGGGCCGGATCTTCCAGGTGGTGTAGGGGGGCTCCGTCTGTCCATCGGGGCTCAGCAGCTTGTATGCACTGTTTAAATTGAGGCTGGAGTTCGAGAACTCCCTGTAGACCTCCTCGGTTGGCTCTGCATTGAAGTCTCCGCAGACAATCAGGGGGATCTTTGCTCCTTGGGTGATGTTCTTCAGGTTCTGGAGGAGGTCACAGCCCTGAGCGGAGCGGAACCTCTCCCAGCCCGTGCGGGCTTTCAGGTGGGTGACGGCGATGCAGAAGAGCCTCCCGGTTTCGTGGCACTTCAGTGTCTGAGCGATGGCCACCTGGTTGGTCTTCAGCTTCATGGCGGTCAGCCGGATGTTGGCACTGCTGACGAGCTCGAAGCGCTCCTTGAGGAAGAACATGGCGCAGCCATCTGGCCCGTTGTTATGCTCCACATCCAGGCATGGCGACCATGGCTTCGGGAAGAAAGTGCACTGATAGCCCAGGCGGCTGAGGAGCGGCTCAAAGGTGTCAAAGTAGTGGTCGACTTCCTGAAGGCACAAGATGTCGGGCTTATATGCAAGGATTTCCTCCAGGATGAGGCACTTCCTCTCCTCCCATTTCAGAGCTTCCATGGGGCACTGAACAAAGTTGTCTTTGCCTTCCCCGAGAGCTGGAATTAGCAGGGAGGGTAAACAAAAAACCCAAAAGTTACTGATAGCTGAAACAGCCTGTCATGCTCCAGGTTTTATCAGTTTACATGCTGGTGACTTTAAGGGTACCAGATTTGCCAGTAGGTGTGAGAACCCCTCCTCAAGCCACTGGAGTCACTCCAAAAAAATTAAGTTCCTTTCACAGATAAAAGACATATTAAGACTTTCTCTCCCTCTGCAAACTACACAAGGGCAAGTACTTCCACATGTGGCTGCTGCAGCATAAGCCAAAATAAAATGAAGTGGGTTAAAAAAGACTGCAGTCCCTATGAGGGAAATTTCCCACACCAAAAGATTTTAAGATGAGGCTGCTGCAGTCGTCAACTTACAGCCTTGATTCAAAACTAGCATTTAAAATTATTTTTAAGCATTAAGAATTCCTATAGCAGATCTGAATTTATGGATAGCTTACCAATAAGGTAATCAGAAACTGAACAGGAACTTTACAAATAAAACTTAGGAAAAGGATGAGTCTTCTCTGGGGTTAACAACCATCTAAAACTGATGGGTCACAGCTTTTAGAATACACTATGTTCAGTTAAGACAGGAATTCAGGGCTACTTTTGGCATCAGAGTTGCAAGGAGAGACCTTTTTTTCCTTTCCTATAGGACAGAAGGAAAGCCACTATTTCAAGTGCTCAAAATATTCCCCCTGGCCCTCAGTCAGTTGTGTCTCATGTAGTTCATTCCTCTCCCTCTGCCCTGCCAGGGTTTTCATTGCTGCATTTGATCTCGAGCTCATACCTTGAGCTCACAAGCATCTCCTACCTTGGGCGAGGATGTTCCACTGCATGACCCGGATGGGGCGGTGGTTACTGCCGGTATTTTTCTCCAGGTTCACGAAGTTCCTCTGGAACCGGGGTGGCCGCTTCTGCAGAACAATCTGACATTCCTCCAGCAAATCCTTGGGGTCTATAGGATCCAGCTGTGCTGAGTCCAGCTGCTCCAGGCAGTCCTGGTGCTGGGATATGGCACCACTGCTCAGCGTCTTGGCGAGCACGCTGTAGAGCCGGCTGGTGCTGTTTCCCATGGAACACACTGCAAGGGAAAAACTGGTGTTAGAGATGGTCCACCACAACTCTCCTCCTCACTTGGGTACCTTGTTCCACTGCCAGTCATTGGTGGTTTGTGCAGGAGCCTGCTCCTGAGTCTGAGACAAAATAAGAAGGATGCAGAAGTGGGTTAGTCCTGTGCAGTCTCATGTTCTGCCTGTCATCAGGGGCTGCAGCCTGCAAACAGCCTGGTTTGAGATATCAGGCTGCTGTCTTCTAAGGCAATAAAGAAGTCTTTCAACCAGAATAGCAGGGCTAAGATTAACACTGCATATATTGTAGAAAACACAGTAGAGAACACTTTTTCCCTGTTCATAGAGGAGAGAGTCCAGCAGGTAGACAAATGCTGCCTGTTCCTTATTTCATGTGCAGCAGTTGCTTCTGTATGGCCTGGCACCCTGTGGGATGCATCCAGGCTGCAGACTCCAGTTAACCTGACTAAACCTCAGGCTAGTATTTAATAGGAATCTCTGATCAGTGTCCTTTATCCCCAAAGCAGTAATGCTGTCATGAGCATGAAGCAGCCAGATGCTTCTGCAGGCTTAGACCTCCTCATATGGAAGGGAGAAGGTGGTGTCTCCCAGCTCCACATGCCTATGCTCATTCCCCCCACCCTCCTTTCTCCCATTATCTCCTCACTCTTTTGTGCTGTGCCCCAGCTCAGCAGTTTCCAGCACTCCCTGCAGCCCTCCCTGGGCCCCAGCCACCTCCTGTTCCTCTGGCTATCTTACCCACACAACCTGCACACAAGATGCTGTCTCCAGCTCTCCCTGCTAATGCACCTGGCCCTCCCCCAGCCCTATGTCTCCTACATGGAGGTCCCCCCATCCTACATGGGCTTACAGCTGCCACAGGACAGGGATGCACGTGTGTCCCTGCTCTGTTTTGCCCTTATGCACATTTTGTGGTAATTCTTCACTGTGTGTGCAAGAGCTCTCCAAACCCTCAGGGAGGGAGGGCTTTGCTCCTTCAAACATGGGCAGGAAGGGCAGTGCTTGCACCACAGCAACTTGCATAAGAGGCAAGGCTGACTGAGTTTTGTTGTTGTCTCAACTTACTTATTTACTCTGAATGCCTTTTGCAAAGGGAATCTTAAGCAAAGAACTTCAGTGTTGCACTGCTGTTGGCCCACAGTGGTTTTTAAGTAGGTTTATTTGTACATTTGACTTACTTAAAAGAGGAAGAGGATGAAATAGTCATCTTGTGCTCACACCTTGCAGAAGATTTGGCATGCTACCCAACACACCTGCATGTTCAGACTGAACTACAGCACTACCAATTTTAGGAGCTGGTGACAAACATACAGTAATGACAGGCTAGAGGGGCAGGCAGTAGGATGGACACCCTTACAGCTCAATAAACATACTCAGGAGGAAAGAAAGACTCTCCAGTATAAGCCCCACAACCCCGTATTTAGGAAAATGGATACTTTTAAAAGATACTAAAGATTACTTGCTTTAATGCGTGTTTTGTATGTGTAAGCCCATGGAACAGTTCCAAGAAAGTTGTGAAATGGGAATTTAGATTAGATATAGGATGTTTCTCCTCATCTCCATCCTTTTAGTTAAAGTAATAGGAGCTCCTCAAACTAAGATGTGATCTTGAGCTCACACACATCTCTTTCCAAGGAAGCTATGTGTAGTGCTTCAGTTTCTGCAGTCTTTCTCAGTTTACTGAGAAATTTACTTCTTCTCAAGAAGCCAAGTACTGCTGAAGTAGAAGAAGTGCCATTTAATAGTGAGGGAAAACACAAAATCTCTAAGCAGGATGCTGACACAGCTGTGAGGGGAGCGGGAGCAAGAATGAAAGCAGGCTCTGTGCTGGATACAGAAGGGTGCAGTTTACACACAAGCAGGGCTGCCAGGCAGCCATGCACAAACACAAAGAAATCAGAAGAGCTTTTAATAGATGCTCCACAGGGAGCCACTCACCTATTTTTAGGACAGGTACAACCCATGGCTAAGTGCTGCAAGTGGAGATAAGCACAGTGTTTTCTGCTGCATCAGGGCTGCTGTCAGCAGCTGAGTACAGCTCCTGCCACGCCAGGGATGAGCATGGCTCATGTGAGGCTCTCCAAGGGAATACCGGGAAATAACCCTCCAAGAAGCCATTAGCAAGTTCTTAGGCTGCTTGTGGCTTGACCTGAGTCAGAGGGATGATGCTGAAAGGCACAAGGTAGGTGTAACACAGCTGGAGTCAAAGGCCTGCTGGCAAAGCCCTGAGCAGCTTACAGCTGTTACAGCAGGATCAAGGCTAAGCTCAGCCTCCACCTGCCAAGCTGCAAACAAAGCCAGAGTATTGTCTAAATCTCATCATCCCTGGGATTGTGGTGTATCCAGCTCTTTATGGGGTGTAAAGCATAGCCTAGCCTGTACTATGGCCCAGAACTGATCTGAAAGCTCTTAAAGTCAGTCATGTCTGTGGAAGGAAAAAGAGCTTCAGTCTTCTTTTGAGGGCCCAGAGATGATTGTGTGAAAGAGGGTCTGGACTGTAAATTAAGCACTTTCAGTCGTGGCACAGGTGTCTTGAAAGTTCTTGGCTGAAGGAGGGGGCTCCTTGGGAAGATTTCAGCTTAAGATGACTGCTTATCTGCACAAGTTCTTTGTACCTTAAGTGTTAAAATCATGACAACACAGACTGAGGTGTTCTGTAGAACAGGGGCCAGACCAACAACCTGAACATGAAAACTCTAAACACAGAATCCATTTTGTTATTTCTGCAATGCTGAACCATGTCCACAGCAGTCCAGCTGTACAATACAAGTACAAGGTCACCACTGTGAAATCTTACAGTGCAAGTTAAATGACCTGTAACCTGCTGGTGGGGGCAGAGGCACAAGCAGACTTCTGAGTTTGCACTGCAGCAGTGGACAGCAAACATGAAAGTGATTGTCTTGGTGTTATGTAACAGGGAACACCAACTCAGCAATTACTATTCAAGGTGCTTAAATCAAAAAGTTCCTTCCCCTCAGCAAGGGTGGTACATCAGCATAGTAAGGGCAAGGGAAGAATTCAAACTGTGAATTAAATGTAAGAACAGGGTGTAAAGTTGGCAGGTTTCTTGCATCACCCAGTACAGAAGAGATGAACTTCTAGGATCTCAGGCAATGAGTCATCAGAGACTTTAAGGACTTTGCTGCAGAAGGGTACTGGGCCCTGGCCTTTTGGGTAAGGTGAACAACATTCTCATTTCCCTTCCTTGCAGGTCATACCTCCCAGCACCACTTTCAGGCAGAAGCCCTACCCTGTTTACCACAAGGCTTTCCCTGCCAGGTGAATGACTCCACACACCTGCAGTCTGGAGTTGCATCAGCCTCCACGGCCCCAGAGGCTGGCAGCAGCTAGAAATGCCCTTCTTGGAACCCCAGTTCCAGGAACAACTTGACAGGCATCATCCCCACGTGACAAAATCTACGCTACCAAGGTATCGTACTACATGTACAACCTTGTCTGGGACAGCAATGAGAGCTCATCAGAGCAAGGCAGAAGCTGCCTGTTCTCAACAGGCAACACCATAATGAAGAGGGAACCTCAAATCCTGCCTCCAGTAATATAGGGAATCAGTACTTGGCACAATCTCTGGAAATGTTTATCTTCATGAGTGCATGAGTGCTTTATTAATCACGAACTTGGTTCTGCCAGCTCTCAGATGTATATGCTCCTCTTCCCAGTAGTGCCATCAATCCTGCCATATGGCATCCTGGCCTAGCTTTAACAGGGGGAACAGAAGCACCCTGCCCCAGCCTGGCTTTTACACTCCTCCTGTAACAGTGCAACAGGGAGTGAACTCACTTCACCCCAAGCCCAGCTGAAGGCAGCAGGGCAAAGCGGATCTCCTGCATGCCAGATATGTAATACAGCCTCAGACATACTGCCCAGAGAAGCTGTGGCTGTTCCATCGCTGGAAGTGTCCAAGCCCAGCCTGGATAGAGCTTTAAGCAACCTGGTCTAGTGAGAGGCGTCCTTGCCCATTGAGGGAAGCTGGAACCAGATGACCTTTAATGTCTCTTCCAACCCAAGCCATTCAATGATAAAGAGTTGGGCTTATCACTCTGCCCACAGCAACAGTCCCGAGCACCATGGCTGCTGCCCCAGCTTTCAGCAGGAATGGCTCCGGGTGGGCATTCTGAGCCACGGCCAGAGTCAACAGAAGTGGCTTAAGGCTGGATCCTCGGAGCACACCAAGGTGGCGTCCACACAGGCACACAAGGGCATCTGGGCATTTCCCAGGTATCATGTGGGGAACGAAGAACGGGGTGTAATTATTTAACAGTACAGGTGAATAGAGACCTGATGGCTGCTGCTGCCTGCCAGAGGTAACCTCGGCTGTTCCCACACGCTGCCTTGAGTGAAAAGAGCCCGCTGTGAGTCAAGCTCATCCTACACAAAGTGCAGCGCTAAAGAGAGCAGCTCAGCTATTCGAGAGCAGGCTCCTGACAGCGGCACATGGACACTGACACCCCCCCTGAACCAAGACAGGCTCACAGACAGGTCAGCCTACCGATGCCTGGGCTGACTTCCAAGCACCTAGCCTAGGTGTGGGCGCAGGGCTGCCCCATCCATCACATGGAGGACACCGAGCCAGAAACGCCGGCAGCTCCGGCGGGCTCTCCGGCAGCGCCCGCCGCGATGCTGCGGGATGCTGCACCGGGTGGGAGAACGCCACGGCCGTTGCCTTAGAGCCCAGGAGCCCGCTCCAGTCCCGGAGAGGTGGCTGGCGAGGGGACAAGGGACACGCTGACGTGGGCAGGACAGCCCAGATCCCGCTCCCACAGCGGCAGCCCGGCACCAGCCGCCCGGCTGTGGCCCCGCGCGGTTCCCGGGGCGGCTGCGCACCCTCCTCGGCCAGTACCCACCTGTGCGGGGCGGCGTCCCCGGGGCGGGCGGGC
>JAYDZK010000202.1:10160989-10197309 GCA_034509185.1 Euphonia xanthogaster | reverse complement strand
GAAGGAAGGAAGGAAGGAAGGAAGGAAGGAAGTGGCGGAAGGAAGGAAGGAAGGAAGGAAGGAAAAAAGGAGGGGTAGTCTTCTCTTCAGCTTTCATACAGTTTTGCTATAATAGGCAAAAATCATTCATGAAGATGTCGAAGTCATAAATTAAAACATTTCAGTCTCCAACATGTGTTCCCTGGTCTCTCTCTACAGTGAAATAATCTCATCAGTGCTTTTAGGATTTGGTCTCAGGTTGGCTTTATTATATGTGGTTACTTAACAATGAACTTTATGCCTTGTAGTTTGCTAAAAAGGCTGATGAAAACAACATGAATGTTATTGGGATTAACCATCTCTTTTGTCTTGTTATATTGCAATTGATGTATTTTATTTTTCTGTATTTGGGAAGAAATTCCTTTCCTTTTCCAGCTATACTTGATATGACAAGTGATAGTGTTGCTCCTCTTTTTCATGCTGTCCTAAGTAGTTGCCATGGTGTCAGCAAAACTGTGGAAAAAACAAAAAAAAACCTCTCCAAAAATATTTTTAGTGTTAGAGAATCAAGACATTACTTTATTCTGGCCAGGATGGTTTTCTGGCCAGGGTGTACAAAAGAAGTAATTTCATCCACACATTGCCCAGGTTGTGCAGAGAAAATCACCCCATCACACATGAATTTTACTAGATTTTTCACATGTTTTATACAGTCAAACCCCATAGAAATTCAATGTTCATTGGTCCCAAGTTGTGCAGTTCTTAGCATTTGATTTCCTATTGGATATGGATTTCTTCACTTCAGGTGCTGCTTAGGTTCTCATTCTTATCTCTCTTTTCCCAGACCAGGTGTCTCTGACCATGCCAGGGGTGATGGTCATTACTGGTCGCTGTCTTTTGTGTATCTTCTGCACTACTCCTAGTCTGTCCAGATGTTAAACTCATCAGACCTCACCTGCTGGAACAGACCCCTGAAAAGAAACTTTAATTTCCTTCTATCCGGGCAAAGGCAAACAAAACTGACTAAAGTTATGTAAAAAATTTCAAACTTTGTATGATTTCCAACAATGGGAATCTCAGTCCATTTTAAAGTTTTTTTTCAGTCCTGTTTAAAGTCCTGTTTTAAGTTTGGAGAGCCTTGATTTAAATAGCTGGTGTGCAAAGCCTAGATGGTGTCTATAAGTCTGAAGTTGCCTTTTAGGTGTAGTGGGTTTCTTGCAAACTTCTTTCACGTGATTCAATTCAATCCTACAAAAACAAAAAAGGAAAAAAAATCCAAAAAAGAATGTACAATCTTTTTCACAGATGAACATTTAACTTTACATTAGCGCCAAACCTAAAACACTCAGCAAAAAAAAAAAAAAAAAAAAAAGTATCTATAATTGAATGAGTAAATAGAATTAATTTATTTAGTTGCATGAAACACTAGCGGCAAAAAGGAACTACTGATTGTTTGGTCTTAAAAGAAAGACTGCCTGTAAGAATACTGAGTGGTGAATATACTTTCTGCCTCTAATTAAAACACTGTTTGTGACACTTTTCTTTGGCCTGTTAGTGCTGTACTTAAATTGAGTGTTTGATGAAGTTATCTGAAGCATATTGCATCCTGAAAAATTCTCTTCTACTTTCTTCATCTCATATTTTTATAATTTGGGCAAAAGCCCCCAAACCAGGCATTTGTTGAGTTCTCCTTTGATGTAATTTAAGTAGTGAAACAGTTCCATATTTTGACTAGTGTGTAGAAAAGGCCATTTTCCTGCAGATACTTAATGAATGAAGGAAAGTCTTTTGTAACCTTGAATGCCTGTGAATGAAAACTTAATGACTTTTCTCAGTAATCAATAAGCAGAACAACACCAATTTAAAAAATAGCTGTTTCATAAACGAAATAAATGGTTTAAAATATGCTTAGAAGAGATTTATAACGTCAGCAGAGATATGATGTTCTTGCAGTGAGTCTCTGTGACTAATCCACTGGAAAGATTTACTGTTAGGGAGCTCAAGGTCTGCTTTTCAAAGGAAATATTGGTAAGGATTATTATTCCCTTGTCCCCAGCAGTTCTCATAATCCCCTTACACTCAGAGTAGAATTTACAAATACAAAATAAATGACAAAACTGGAATGCTCTGAGGCCCTCTGTTCACAGAACTAAAAAGGAAGCCCAGATGATTAGAATCTTATTTTGAGTTAAATATTAGGCATCTACATATTTTTCCCCCCTCTAGGCAATGTGGGTAAGAAAATAGACAAATATAGGCCACTAACAAGTGGCAGCAACAAAAATCTACATTAAGAAGACCTAAATAACATATTTACAAGGCAGATCTTGAAGAAACTTGATTGCAACTTTGGGATTTAGGATGCTTTGGCCAGTGCCAAAGATTATCACTTAGGAAGAAAAAGCAAGGTTAGATAAATAAAGACACATGGAAAGATCAGTCAACCTAGGTGATAATCAGGTATCTCAACAGTGTGGAATTCTTTCATATGCATCTTCAGAATGACACTTTTCCAATGAAAATGTAAAATCTACAATATTGATGTTCCTGTTAACCATTTCAGAGGGAAACTTGGACAAGCTTTCAGAGAATTTAAATATATATGCAGGGAAAGTTCCCCTCAGGAGCTGAAATGTAGATGAAATCTTTCATATCTAATGATCATTTATATTGTTTTTTCAAAAGGTACTTTGCTAGCACAGCCTGAATTAGAGCGTAATGGGTAGATGAGCTTTCATATCCTATTCCTATTAGTCCCAGACTACCTTAAGGGAATACTTGACAACATGTAAGTCCATTTTTATGTCTTCTGCTGAGAATACTAATGATAGACTGTGTTTCATTTTCTTAAATACAAAGCCTGCTAGAGACTGTTCTTTTTGAACAGCATATGTTGTTTTAATCCACAGAAAATATGTGGTTTACTGTTTCCCTTATAATTTCTCACACAAATGAAATAATGCTGGAGAATGTGTGAGAAAAAGCTTTCTTGTGTTATTTCTGTCCTTACCTGTGACTTTAGACCATTCCTTCTGATATTGCCTTTTGAATTCTGAATTATTACAGGTTGCCTGGATTCCATCCAAGCCTTTCTTTGATTTGGGTTTGTTTTTAGGGAAGTAGTCTTGGGGGCCTTTCAGGTGGAATTAAGACACTTTAAGTTAAATCCCATGGCAGAACTTTATGAAATATTCAAACTAAGCCATATGTTGTTTGGACCATCAGTTATTAATGTAAGATGTACCTATGGCTGTGAACATTGTGTAATCTAATGGAGAGGATGAAGAGATATTTTCTTTTAGAAAGAAATTATCATTTTTTAACAGGTCACATCTTTTCCATTTAATCAGAACCCAATGAATTAAGTCCTTACATTGGATTATTTTGTGTCGTGAAAAGTAATGTCAGTTGAGGGCTCAAAAATTTTAATGTGAACAGAACATGGTCTCAAAGCATCCATTATATCTGTGGGGATATATTTGCACCACCAAACCTCAATTTTCTGTGCTTGTCTGGCTATTAAAAGGCCCTGATCCATCTGCAAAAAATCCTAATGCCAGGAAGCCCTCTCTGTTAAACGTTTTGTGCACTTAGTTTAGCATTTCATAGCATAAAAGTGAAGTTAAGAATATTGCTTCTTGATGATGAAAAGATCAAGCTCAATCTCAAGAATCACATGGAAGTAAGAGCAAAGCAGAACATTATTATGTGACTGTTTAAAGATGTGGTATGCCTGTAGTTCTCATTACCCCATTTTAAAATGACTTCTAAAATTTGACTAAGAAAAGAAATAGAGTATGTGAAACACCAGTCCAGTCTGATGACCGTGTGGCACATTTTGAGCACTTACATAAATGTTTAAGCATATAAATAAATGTTCATATGCCAGTCAGTGGAATAATTTAACTGTCAGTCAGAAATTGGAAAAAATCAGAGAAGAAGCAAAGCGGAAAATGATCAGTAGAGATTTTACAAGAGACATTTCAGAGCTGATATGAAAAAATGCTGTTGTGAAAATCAGCTTGTGTAAGTCAGAGTAAGAAGGAGCTAGATAAAATGATCAATCTCTTCTCAGCCTCAGCAGATTCAACAAGCACTGAGGTAGAATGAGTGAGAATGGGGTTTTCTTACAGCTTTAACACTTTTGTGCTTCTGGCCTTCTGGTAATCTGTACTACTGCACTAATGCCAGCTCCTGTCTCTCCTTGGGTGAACAGCTCTGTGTTAATAACATTGAACAACTGCCAGTATATTACATATGACTTAGAGGCTCACTGTACTTCGTTCTTGGTATGATGATGTTTCTTACCCAGCACATTTCTTATCTTCTTTCTAAAATACAAAATACCCCTACATTCTGGAAACTGTTTAAGGCTTTTCTTCCAACTTTTCCACCTGTGGTAGGGAAATGCACGCAGGAAAAAGCAAGAAGAGTGACTTAGTGGAGAGAAGCCAGATTATCACTGTTTGAAGCCTCTGAAGAGGCATGCATGACTTCTTGAATCTTATTAGGCACAGTTTATTTGGCCCACAGCTTGTTTGTGTCAGAATTTTTAATCTTTAAAATGGGTGTCACTATATCCATTGTCTACCAGACAGGGCTCTGTGGGGATATGTGTATTAAAAATAGAGATAGTCAGTTCATGTGAATCTCAGGCCATTTAAGTATGAAAGAGAGAGGCTGATACTTTACATAAGCTGTTGATGCACTGCTGCCTGCACAGGGTAAAATGATTTTACTGGATTATGCTCACTTTAGTAGGCTAGAATTTTGCTCATCAATGGACAATGAGAACAGGTTGTTTAAAGCAAACATTTATTGTGTTTGGCAATTTACTAAGATTTAGAGTGCAAAGGAAAACAGAGCTGTGACACAATTCACCGTGAAATTAAATCGCAGCTTACCCCAGCAGCAAGCAGAAATCACCCTCTGCCAGAAATCAAAGTGCTGCTCCCACACACAGAGGTTAATACCTATCTTCTACCACACTCTGCACAAATTCAGACTTCTTGCAGTGTCCCCTGGCAGTCAATACACTTGGGCTATTTCAGATTAGAAGGGAACTTGTTCCAGGCAGAATACAAGCATGGAAAACAGCCTATTACAAGGTATCTCTGCCTTCATGGCTTCTCTGCATGGGGTTCAGAACTTTTTGGTTCTCCTGACATAGATTTAAAAAAAAAAAAAAGTTTACTTTCTTTAACACTCCCATGTGGGGATGCAGTTATTTAAGGGTTTATATCTTAGAAGAACTAAAAAATACTCTTCCCCCCCCTTCCCAGACACTCTAGCTTCCATTGAGCTAGAAAATAAAATTGAACAGTAATATTCATTAACAAATTAAAAAAAATAGCTGTGATGTGTGCATAAATGCTGTTTCTTATCTCCTACATGCCTAGAAGAAAGCTATTTTTGATGTAGATCAAAAATATATTTGTAAATAGACTTTGTAAGTGAAAGATTAGACAGCCCATGCCCTCAATCCCAGGTTCTCTAAACCCCCAAACCTCAAAACCTCAAACAGAAGGAAGGCTGGAGCCTGCATTGGAGCAGAAACCTCACTTTCTTTCAACTCTCTAGCCCACTCTAGGTTTAAACTGCTTACAGACTGCTGTGGGTGGGGAATCTGGATTTACACTTTCAAGGAAGACATTCAGAATACAGGCCTTTATTTTGTCAGCATAAGAAAGACGTATGTCATAGACTTGTACTCACATTTAGGCTTCTTTCTATCTCTTGGAGTACACTGTCATGTCTCCACTTAGCCCCCTCCTATTTTGCTCAATGCCTAAAATGGGAAACTTAAACAAACACCCCTCCCTCACCCCCCAGTTTTTATAGAGTTGCTTCATCTTTTGCAGCAGAAAATGATGATATGGGGAAAGGCTGGGCTAGGCTGGAGCACCTTAGTGCTTAGTGACAGCTCATACAAAATTGTAATGGTCTGTTATTTTCCTTCATGTGATAAAGCCACCTGAACTTATAGTATCTCTCTCTCCATCTATCTATCATCTATCTATCTATCTATCTATCTATCTATCTATCTATCTATCTATCTATCTATCTATCTATTTATCTATAGATAGAGATATTCACACACACACACATACACATACACACAAGTACCCAGTGTGGAGAAATTAGTCAGCTGAAACTAATGACAGACAGAAAATGAGACCTTTATCTCATTTGAAGTGCCATTACTAAGCCCTTTTTTTATCAATTTCATCTTGAAAAAACCTCAATAGCTAATATGGCACTTCTTGGGAAGCTGAAGGTTAAACTATATCTTTCAAATATTTATGAGAGCAGAGCTACAAGCTGAGAAGCAGGCCATTTATGAAAAACTTAGTAATAAAAATCTATTCAAGTTAGTATGAAATCTGCTGTAGGATTCCCACTTCAAATACATTTACTGATGCATGAAAACCATTAGTCTGAACTTGGCACAATATCAGCAAGTAATTGCATCAGAGGGAAACATAGGCTTGGTTTGCCAGTCTTAGTTCTGGGCAACAAACAAAATAAATGATGGATTTGGTACAAGAAAATTTATGCACTTGTAGTTCTGGGGCTTTGACCAAGGGTTATTTTGGAACATATGTGATGTCAGTGTGGCTGCTGTCAGGTTTGGTATAATTTTGGTCCCATATGAGTTGACATGATCATTCTGTACTGCTGACAATTTGCAAGGTGGTATATACATTGAAGGCAAGCACTCTGGTAATTAAATCTGGTCTTTAAATGCAGCCTTCTGGGCTTTTAAAGCATTTGGGGAGCTCAGGAGAGATTCCTATCTAGATACATGTGTCATCACAATGCTAGGAGAGCTGTTAGTTGGCATAGAAAAGAGAATTAAACTGGCATGTGGGAAGTTCAACTCAGAAGCAGTTGGAAAAGACATTTGCATCATCTTAAAAAGTCACCAGGTCCTTTACTAATCCTTCTTTTAATGTTTGAAGTTTCTTCCACTTTTGCTTGGAAAGAATAGTCACCCAGTTGCTAATGGAATAATGTGCAACATTATGAATCTCCTCAATGGAAAAAATAATCTATATTCTTTCATGGCATTAGATGACAAAACTGGAATAAGAAGGAACAGTGAAGTTTTCACTGGTTGTACTGGTTAATGGCACATGTACATCAGCAAACCCAGCTGCAATAGTCTTCAACATGTACTACCCTTTGTCATGAAAATTTATAAACACCTGACCTTAGTTCTCACTTACAGTACGCTCAAATAAGAGTTTTAGACTGGAAGGAGTGAGAAGGCAGAACATTTTTTAATCTGAATAAGGCAAAGGTACATTAGACTCTCCTAAAGCAAAGGGGTCAGCTTGAGCTCTGGAAAGCCTTTTGCCCAACATGGCCTGAACTTCAGTTTTGTAATCAAAATATTATCATTGTCAGACTCCATAGGGCTTGTGAGAAAATGTTAGTTTGGCTATGGCTCTCTCTAGCATATCAGTATAATGTCCTTCCATGCTGTGAGGAGGACATGCTAGCCACTTTAGATAACAAGTGGCATTTGTCAATAACTCCTTATAGGATCATGTTCAAGTTCTGTGATAAAAAATGAAGAGGAAAATTCAGTGTTTTGGTTTGAAAAGACAGGTATCTGCTAAGGAAGGAAGGAGCCTCCATTGAAACAGGGAATGTAAACCCCTCTCCCTCCAAATTATTGTAATTTTTAAATTAAGGGGCTCTTAGGCAAAGATATGAGAGTAGGAATAACAGTTCTTTATTTAAAAAAATAAAATAAAAATACAGTAATACAAAACAACACTGACAGAGTCAGAGTAGGACCTGACAGCCTGTGGGTCAGGGTGCTGGTAGCAGTCCCATTAAATGGAGGCTGCAGCCCTCCTGCAATCACAGGTGTGGTTCTGTTGGTGCAGTGATCCTGTAGAAGGGTGGAGGTTTCCTCTGAAGATCCAGTGGTGGTGTAGATGGGCCTGGTCTTCCTCTGGGAATCCAGTGGAGAGGAAAGCTGCTCTCTGGGAATACAGCAGGAAAAGGCTGCCTGTGGTGCTCCAAATCTCAGATTATATCCAGGTAGGAATGCTTGGCTCCTCCCCCTGGACAGAGCATTTCACAATGGATGATGGAATTTTATCAGCCATGCAGTGACACTCAATGGCCCATTAACAGAAGATATTTCCTGGAGGGAGGATGGCTTATGGAAGAGATAAATCAAACTGTCCTCCTGGTTTTAACAGATGGTAGTAGAATACATACTTTGGTTACATCTTGCATTGCAACCTAAGACATCTTCTAAGATAAACAGGTTATGTAAAAACACATTGAAAAGCTGGGAAGAAATTGGCAGGTTTGAAAGAGGCTCAAGGACATCCTTGGCACCCTTCTATGCAGCACAAAGAAAAACAATTGGAAAATTGCTTTTTCTTCCTAGGCTGCCTTTGCAGAGCAGTAGAGCCAGAGAAATTACTTAACTCTCACAGGCTGCACTGTTGTACTGCTGCTCTCCCTCCTGCCACCATTTGTGTGATGCCTGGACTCCTCTGTGGACACTCCAGCCCGTTGTGGTTGTACCCCTGTACCAGTGGAGGAGTCAGGCTCTTCCCATTGTCCCTTCTCTGGTTGTGGAAACTGACTGCTGAGCTAACATGAGAAAAGGCCTCAACATCTGTTATTCTTCTGAAGTGGGAGATCCCCCTGGGACTTGAGCTCCTGCTTCCCTGGGTTTGGGATGAAACACAGGCTGCTGGGTATCTGATGTGTGCAGGACAGAGTGTGCTGCAGACATCCTCCCAATCCCGAGTTTACTCCTTAGAGATGCCCCTGACTTCAGACTGGGAGGAGGCTAGGCAGCCTCAGGCAGCCTCAGGTGTGGTGGCACAGAGCTTGGTGGGGACTTAACCCCTGGAGGGCTTGCCTATTTCTTAGGCATGTTACAGTGACATGCTCAGCCTGCTCCATGCGTGTCTTTGCCTGGGGCTGGCTTAACTGGCAGCCTCCTGTTCTGGACAAGGACACATTTTTCTTCTGCTATTGATGATTCCTGGGGGGGAAACAGTGGAAAAACTATGTGAAATCATTATATAGGGAATCTGCTGATGCTCAGGGTCCAAGAGCTTGAGATAACATCAAACAATCTGCTCTGAGCATCATTTTCAACTTCTACTGGCAGTCACTTTCCAAACTCTCACTCTGGAGCATCCTCTAGCTGTTGTCTGTAACTCCCTTGATCATTTCCAGAGCTTTCACTGTAATTCCCTGTTTTATAGTGTCACTTCAGAGATAGGCTATTAATTTGCTCCCAAAACCACTGTACCTGGCTCTGTTACATGCAGTCTTTACCTAAATATCTTGTTATGGCCAAATTTTTCACTCTAAAATTCAATCTTTTGAAGAGAGGGAGCTTTCACTTGTATAGCTATTTTGAGTCTTCCTTGCTCTTTTTGGAAAGGGAAAATTGAGGTTTGGTGTGGGTTTTTGAGTTTCATTATCTACTGCAGAGCATCTTCTTGGTGTTTGGGAAGTTGTGTGATCCTGACTGACACTGCTGTCAGATACCTCTTGGGTCCAGTTTCAGCTTGGTTACTTACCTGGGAGGTGGCACAGGACAAATCACTCCTTGTCTCAATTTTCCTATTAATTGAATAAATAGTAAATAAATATTTAATAAAATAAAATAAATGAGAAATAAATGTTGCCTCCATTAACTCATACTGTGACAGTGCCATCATTTGTGAGACATGTGGAGGCATCACTGCCAGGAGTTTACAAAGTCCCAGTTCTTTAAGGGAAAACCCTCTGTAGTCAAGAGATAACATGCAGGACTTGAAAATTTTTCCTGTCTCTTGCTTACAGTTCTGCTTTCTCTGAGGTGAACTTTAGTGAGTCTTGATGCTTCTGTACCACATATATGCCATGAATAAGCTCAGCCTTGGGCTCGTCCTTGCAGCACCTTTTATTTTGGTCCAGAAACTATCTTTCTGCACACTGTTGGCATTTTGCTTCTAACTCTCTCTGAGCCGTGAGTCCTAGCTGTGTGATGGGACATCTTCTCTCTATCTCCAGATGAGATAACTGGAGTTAGGTTCATTTTGTCCCCTCTTTGCTCCCTTTTGAATCCTGAAAAAGGATTTAGGTCTGATGCTTGATTTTCCTTTGTGTCTAGTTCCCTCAGTCAATTAAAACGTCTTAATTTTATCCCAATCTTGCTTCTATTCTATTCTATTCTATTCTATTCTATTCTATTCTATTCTATTCTATTCTATTCTATTCTATTCTATTCTAATGATTGGTACAGCCTCTTGCAAGCTTAACGTCCCTGTAATATGTTTTCCAGCTCTGTCACTGCTCTGCTCTGTCCTGCTTCCTTTACTAGCAATTTCACAGAGTCAGCAAAATCATCCCAATTCACAACTTTTACTCAGTTATTCCTGTCTAAATCTGAGACTAGGCAGGTTTTGACAGGGAATTAAACAAGTGAAAACCTTTGCAGTTCAATACCATGAATGCAGTGACCTTGCAGCGTTTTATTTGCAATGTCCACATCTCCAGAACAGCTGAATATCAGATTGAAAGTAACCTGACCTAAAAGGGAACAAGCACAGAGGGAGACAAGCATGTGCATAACAGAGGCCAGCGTGGGAGCCGCAAGGATGTCAGTGTGTTTAAAGCAGAAGCTAAACACCCAGCAATAAAGCCAAGTGCAGGAGCAGAGGAAGACAAGTGAGAGATGGAACAACCGGCCCTTAAGGATGTTGTTGGCAGCATGTACACGAACACGTTTGTGGTTGGACTCCTTGGTAATTCACAGATATCTGCACTGGAGGATATGACTGTCTGCAGGACTGGCTTTTTCTATTGGGATTTTCCCTTCTGAATGTTTGTTTTATGGTCTAGAGGCAGCCTTGCCTGCAGAATAAGCGGGTCCTTCTCTGTGGCACTTTGTTGGGCTCTTCTGGGGATTGTTCAGGGCCCAGCTGTATTTTGAAGAGAGATTTATGATCACCTTCCCAGTCAATTAAAATTCTAGGTATTGCTAAGGCAGAATTCAATTAAGGCTAATTGGAGCTTCTGATAACTGATTTTCCAAACAGAAACAATGGTGGGGTTGCAGATCCTCAAAGGTTTCTATCACTTTTAAATAACTTTCAGTTCTGTACTTGCTTGATGCTGTTCTAATCTTTCCTCCATGGTTTTTCTTGCAACAAGCAATTCAAATGTTGATTTTTTTTCCTGTCATAATTTATCGTTTTGACTTATTTGTTCTTTTTATATCTTCTTCTAAATGTGAGGAAAAAAATCCAAACCACCAAACCCTGCAGAAGCCTGGAAATCTTTTTGTAACAGTCCCAGAGGTCAGACATGAAAAATATATAACCACTTCTAAGAGTTTGACAATTCAGTAACAATTATCTAGACAGTTGCAATAACAACTCACTTTTCTTTTTCTGCTGAGAGGGAAGATGAGGTTTTAATGAATTGTCAATAAAGGTTTAAAGAAGAATAAAATACCAAGAGTAGAAAAAACCCAGGTGCAAACACAATGCCATTAAAATACAACTCAGGTTTTTCCATTCTACCCTAAATTTTATTTCCTTGACATCAAGAACTATTGTGACAGTTCTTTGCACACTTGATTGAACAGGGAAAACACATGGGACTGTATCTTAGTCACCGAATGCAGAACATGTAGTTCTCCCTGCACAGAGCAATCTCACAGAGGGATGAATAACCCTTTCAGGAGTTCAATTTACCAGAATTTGCAGCATGTTGTTTACTGTGTGGGGACTAATAACAAAATGGCAAACAGGAATTTAAAAAGTGAGAGAAGGAGTGATTGATATATATATATATGTATAGAGAGAGAGAGAAAAAGAGAGAGTGAGAAAAAGAGAGAGAGAGCAGTGACACCTGGAATGTCCAACTTCTCCCTCCTGTAGTGTGTGGTTGTCACTTGCCAACTGGAATACTTTTTCCTGAAGTTTTATTTTCCATGTCTTCAGGACTACAATTACATTTCTCTCTGCACATATCCTCTGTCTTGCTGTTTAAAGGAAACCAGATCAACCCTCCACATAACTGTATTTAGTGTTTCCCTCTCTTCATGTGAGAAAAATGGCAGAAAGTCATGGGCAATTATTGTGTGGAAGTTAAAGTGAAAAGTTGCTTTGATAAGAAATTATTGTGGAATTATACAACTGCCAAAGGAGAACAGGTGGATGCACTCTCTGGTGTGTGATTACTAATGAATTCTGTGTATTCCATGTGGAAATAAGGCAGAACTGTAAAATTAAATAGTCAATGCCTATTTGATGAAAGAATTTGCAGCCACTGGTGTCCTTTATCAAAATACAGCAAGCCTTGAAGGAACAACTAAAATAGCAAGTCTCAGCTTCAAGTAAGGCAAGCTGAGTGGAAAAACTCCACAGATGGCTTTTTCTCTGGGAAATTTGTTTATAATGTGTTCTAACATTATAGCAGAAAGCAGCAGAAACCTTTGGCCTGGGAAAATGGTGGGTAGGGTTTTACCAGGAGGCATGTGGCTGCTGAAGCTGTGGTCAGTGCCATAGGGTAGATGAGCAGCAGATACAAGACTGTCACATTGGGGTGTGAGTGTTCACATGAAAATGTGTTCAAAACCAGCTGCTATTGCAGAACTCTTTGTGAGGGCTGAGTTTTCAGAGAGGTGTGTATACATAAAGGAGAAATCCTCTTAATTCATCAATACACTCAATCACAACTTCTGGGCTAAAGTAGTGACTAAAATGTTGCAATGTGAATGGAAATATGAGTTGTCTGCTGCCCTGACATGGTGCCTGCTGTCCAAGGATAGTAGAAGCTATGAAAAATGCTTTGAGGTCCTTTGGAGAGGCCATGGGTGAGCCCCTTACAGAAACATCTTAGTTACACAGTAATGAATGTCAGAGTGGCAGACAAGGGAAGGACAGTGTATTGTACATATATCCTAGGTAGAAGTTGACAGCTGATTTTTGAGTACCTTCTTTCCACTAGTGATTTTTATTTTGGTTTTTGGAATGTTTAATAGTTTGAATGTCATAATTTCTTATTTCTGTATATAAGCCTATATGATGACAATTTTTTTCTGTGTTTGTTTAGGATAATTCATTTCAGAGCTTGGAAATGGGAAGAAAGTGGTTGTAAACACAACATTGTCTTGTGTTCTAGCCACCTCCATTTTCTTTATTTGAACATTGACTTGGTCGTTCAGGGTGCCTGGTTTCAGTCATGCTCTCTCAAATCTGAATGTATTAACAAACACATTAATGAAGGTGGTTAATCACCTTGCAGCAGCTGCACGGTGTTCCCAGCTTGGCTCCTCAAGGACACTGGGGCAGTCCATGCATTAGGAAGGTGCTGTGAATGCCTGATGAAGCTGTGGCATTTCTCAAAGCCAGAGCTGTGCTGGGTTTCTCCAAATATGCCATGAGATGGCAGCAAAGGCTTTTGAAAGGATTTTGTACCTCAAATTGTTTGTTGCCTAGGGATTCTTGTAAGTGAACTTGATCATAAATCCACGGTTTATAATACGTCCTACAGAGTACATGCTGTATTGTTCCCTGAAATGTAAGGTTTCTTTTTCAGCAGAGAGGGCCCTTTCCCCCCATCGTTCCATCTTCTCTTTTCACATCTAGCGTATTCCCATTGTTTAGTATTATTGGAAAGAAATGGACAAGCAAAGCCTTTACTTTTAGTAGGAAGTGACCTTAAAAATCATCCCATTCCAACCCTCCCTGCTGTGGATAGGGATACCTTTCAGTAGCAACCAGGTTGCTCAAAGTCTTTAGTGTTTGCCTTGATCATTGCCAGGGATGGGGCATCTGTAGCTTCTCTGAACAACCTGTTCCATTGTCTCACAACCATCAGTGAGGAATTTGTTCCTAATATCTCATCTAAAGCTACTCTCTATCAGTGGAAAGCCTTTATCCCTTATCCTGTTGCTACATACCCTTGTTACATGTCCCTCTCTTGTAGCTTCTTTAGGTACTGGAAGGTGCTAGAAGAGCTCCCTGAAGCCTTTTCTACTTCAGGCTGTTTTTATAGGAGAGGTGCTCCACCCCTCTGGTCACCTCTGTGGCCTCCCTCCCACAGGCCCACATTATACTGGGGACCCCAGAGCTGGATGCAGGCGGGGTCTCTCCAGAGCAGAGTAGAGCAGCAGAATTCCCTCCCTCTTCCCTCCCTCTTCCTTTCTTCATAGTGCTTTGAATACAGCCCAGGACACAATTGGCTTTCTGAGCTGCAAGTGCACATTCCTAGGTTGTGTTGAGCTTCTCATCCACCAGCATCCTGAAGTCCTTGTCCCCAGGGCTAATGTCAGTCCATTCTCCACCCAGACTGTACTTGTGCCTGGGATTGCCCCTTGCGCTTAGCCTTGTTCAAATTCATGAGTTTTGCACAGACTCCACAGACTCAGCTCTCAAGCATATCCAGGTCCTTCTGGATGGCATCCCATCTCTCCAGCAGGCCAACACCACCACACAGCTTAGTGCCATCAGCAGACTTGCTGAGGGTACCCTGAATCCCATTGTCCGTGTCTCTGACAAAGATGTTAATGTGTTTGTTAAACAGTGCCAGTATAGTGGGTTATTCCTTGCCAAAAAAATGAGCATTACCTTTGTCAAATGTATTTATGCTCCACAGAGAGAGAGAGAGAGAGACCAGATGCAGGAAACCATTTTTGCAGAGATCTGTTTAGTTATGGGAAAACAGTTAAGGAGGAAATTGAAACTTATTTTTTTTTTGTCATCAGCTATAGCTATCAGGTAGAAATTTGGAATTAAAAAACTTGTGGGAAGAGAAACAGAAGTTCTTTTCAGCCACGTGGTGACATTATATGCACCCTTGATGATAATGTGATATGGAAAGAATGGCAGATATTCATGAAGGTGAGGAGAAACAGACTCATGTCTGCCACCCCCTCCCACTCTTCATCCTGCTCTTATCATGGGTATTACTTTTAGAACTTTCTTCTTAGCAACAGTAATGAAAAGTAGGTGAAAAGCCATTAGCAAAACTGCCTCCTTATCATCCTACAGGAAAATGTTCTTAAAGACAATATTGTACATGACTTGCTCAAAAACAGCCCTTCCAAAAAGAATTGGTTATAACTGCAGAGCTACAGTGCAGGAAGCAATTTAGGATCCTTCAAATTGGCTCTGTGACATGCTGGTGATGAATTTGATGAGGGACTATGTTGCAAAGGCAGTTGCCATTTCATTCCTATTGATGGACAACTGGGATTCTAAACCAAACCTATCTTCTGCCAGTTTAAAGTCAAAACCCTGTCACCACATGCCCTTGTAAAAAGTCCATTCAAAAGTCTTCACATACAATGTCTTTAAACAGAAGAAGAATTAAATATATTTAGTCCCAGGTATCTTACAAATAATTTATTAGAAATGAGCAAGTAATTATTAGAGGCTTCTGTTAATTTTTTTGGCTGCTAGCATTGGCTAAGCTCATCAATGGGTGTCTGAGTCCTTAAATTATCAAATTATGTCCTTAATTACCAAATTATCAAATTAGCAAATTATCAGTGAGGCTGCTCAGTCTGCAGTTTGGGGGCAGCAGCAGCAGACAAAATCCCTGCTCCTGTTTTCCACCTTCTGCTGTGTGGCTGAGCTGCTTTTTGCTGCTGCAGAGCAAAATGGATTCAGAAAGATGTGGAACTATTTGGTTGGGTTTTATTCTGCCCTGGGAGTTTTCATCTGAACCTGTACCCGGCTCCCTTTCATCACAGAGCTGTGGCAGATATTAATGCCAGGCCTGGTTGTATTGCCTAGAGGGGAGGGCAGGCGAGTGGATGGAAGATTTCTGTTGGCTTAAATATTGCAACTTCAGAGTGCCTAAGGCCAGAGGGATGTAGGCAAGTTTCCTGGATCCTGGAGGCTCTGTCTTCCAGTCTGACTAGTTCTCTGTCCTCTTTACTTAAAAGTTTGTAAGTATTTGCTTGTGTCTCTGTAATACCAAGGAGGCCATCTCCCTGCACTGTGCAGAATCAAGGCTTGCACGTTTGGGCACAGGCTCGAAGTATGTCTTTGGGCAAAGCTAAAGCTTACAGCTGTGGTCAGAGATAGGCACAAAGCCCAACACCATTATTTACACTATAAATTCTTGGTTCCCTTTGTGTTATTTCCAACATTCCCAACATATTTTTCTGGCTCCCCTTGTAAAACAGAAAAATAACAGGGCACTTACAGGGAACTCCCTCCATGAGTGGCATAGAGTTTCACTGAAGTATTCTTTTCTTGCCTTCATTTTAAACCTAAAACCAAGCAGACAACATTTCTGTGACACAGTAAGGGAGCTGGTATGAGAGAATTCATTCTCACTGGTATGAGACAGTGAATTCTCAGCTCTATCATCCTGAGGCATTTTGTCCTCTGTGAAAACAGTTTTTCTAATTCACCCCTGTCGATTCCTTGACTTTTATATTGTTTTAGGGCCTGATCCTGTAGAGAGGGATGGGGGAGAAGGATTATTCTATGAACAGACTCAGATTTGAGTTTGGAGTGGGAATTATAAATTGAATCAGACATGCATCTATAGATGTTGGATGGAGTCTCTTCCCACTATCCCTCCAACCTTCTCTATGTCTTCATAAATTGACACAGTGAGGAAATCCTTCTGCTTTACACATTTGTTACACAGGCCTGCAAAAATATCTGTTTTTTCCTCTGAAGATTTGCATTGACAGGGAAGAAAACCACCTCACAACTGAAACAATACGTATTTTCAACATTTTCTCTTCATGTGCATCCCAGTTAACATGCCATCAAAAGTACAGCTGGATACTGTCTTGCAGAAAGAATAATTCCTTTCCTTTTCCACTTCCCAGATGATTCCTAATGTTTTACCTTAGATGCACCTCTCCTCAGTCTTGGACGATGTTCCTATAATTCATGAGTAGTTTTAGCCTGTGTCTGCAACACAAGGTCTGCAGAGCTTCTCTTGCCTCCAGAAATGTTCAGAAACATTTGATGTTATGATATAGAGAAGGTGGTGTGATTCCTACCCACAGAGGCAAAGGCAGCAGTCATGGGAACCCCTACACAAGGCAATTAAAAGCAGGCCAGGATGGAAAGATGGGATTGACAGGGAGATTATGAGAAACAAATTTTGAGAGTTGTTAATTTCACACTTAATTCTTCTCTTAATGTTTGTGTCATGCCTTATTTTTGCCATAGCCATGCAGGAAAACAGAGGCATAAATAAAATAGCCAGGAACCTTCTCTGTGCTAAGACTGGACATAGGAGCCCCAAGACCTGTCTTCTGTCCTTTCCACGAGATCTGTGGTCCCAGAAGGGAATGGAATGACATCTGAAAAGCAGAGTTAAAGCCATTCAGTTATTTAGCCCTGTTTTTCCATGCTGTGTTCCACAGTGCCATAATCTGCTGGGGATAAGCAGGGCACATCCAGGCTTGTAGGCTGTATTCCTGTTTAAATACTAAAAAGCGTACAGGAATTTGCAGGGTTTGCTTATGGCTTACTTTTGTCCTATCTAACAGTTTTCTTTTGTATGTGTGAGCACAGATCTACCATCCAGAAAAAGCTGGTGCCCAGAGAAGTTGTGGATGCCCTGTCCCTGAAAGGCTCGAGGCCAGGTTGGATGGGGCTTTGAGCAACCTGCTCTAGAGGAAGGTGCTCCTGCCCATGGCCAGGAGGCTGGAATGATGGTACTGTTTTGGTCCCTTCCAAGCCAAACTGTTCCATGATTCTAAAGCAAGGTTTGATGTTTGGGAGCACCTTCACAAGTTCTTTGAAGAGTTTTGCCACGTGCTGGCAGAACAGAGCAGAGCTTGGCAGTCTCACAGGCAAGGAGGAAAATCAGCAGCTTTCCCCTGCAATGAGAAAATAGGGAACATTGACTTGTGTGGCAATTTGAGGTAGATGATTAAATTTGGCCTCTTAGGCCCTCAGCTAAAAATTCAATTTAGGTGACTAATTTTCTTTTCATACACTGCTTAAAAATCTTTTGTTCTGCCACCACTAATATTCCTGATGTTGATGGTCTTTTCACTTTAACACAGTGCAGAAATGCCCAGCCTGCTCTGCATTTCCATTGGCTGTGGGATTTGCAAGCATAAAGAGAAGACTGCTTTTGGTTTAAGAGTGCTTACATCCTTTGGTTTAAGGATGAAAACATAAAGAGGAGACTGCTTTTGGTTTTATGTGTTCTACCCTGAGATAGACTGACTGTCTACCCTGTTGTCTCTGTTTGAGACAAGTTAGGAGGAAGTGTCCTGAATGGAACATCCCCTCTAAAGAAGGCAGGTTTCCGCACTCCCTCCCCTCACCACTGCTACAAAAGGAATTTCTTGGAGGAAAGTAAAGAAAGCTGTTTATTTAACACACAGAGCGCACACAGGCATGGGGAAAAGAATGAATAATGTTAGATATGAAAATCTTGCTGCAGAGAGAGCTGGTAGGTTTTAGAGACCTGGTGTATGCAGTCCCAGGAAAACTTCTTGCCTCAGCTATCAAAAAAGAAGGAAGCTAAAAGCAAAGATGTACTCCCTCTCTGTGCTGCCCAGCACAGCTGGGAGAACACGGAGGAGGATGTGTGTTTGAATACAGACTGCAGAAAGAATTCCACCGGCTTCCCCCCACCCTCGGACCCAGCTTAAAGTTACAAACCTCATTCCTGGGCATAAAGTAGAGGATAGGGGATACAATATTATCATAGAATCACTCTAAAACACCCATAAAGTCACCCACTGCTGTTGTACTGTGTGGAAGAAATAGTCAAGTCAAAAGGACTATAACTTTTCTACTGAATTAAATTTTTTTTCAGATATTTCAGTTAAAGATGCCCAAGTTTTGGACATATTTTTCCTGGGAAAAGCAAACAAACCAGAAAAAAACAATCTGGCATCAGGTTGGTATTGGAACAATCTGGACAAATAGTAGGACCATGGGATAAAACATTCTGTAAGCATGTGAGGGGATAGGAAAGACGAAGATGAAAAAGGGGAAGAAGTAGAGGAGTATTCTATTCTGTGGTATGTTCACTGGGATTTACTTATGCTAAGGAGTCCAAATATCACTGAGAGCAAATGTTTCTGAAATGAGCCAAAACTGAGTGCTGATGGAGGCAGCTGAGTGCATTAGAGATAGTTTTGCCATGTGGCATATGCTTTCCTTACTGCTTGATGGTTCTGCACAGACTAATAATACACGTGGTTGATACCTGGAGGATAATTGCAACTTTAATGGGAAGAGCTATTATGCATATTATTTACAGTGCTGTCCTGCTTTCATGAGGATCACCAGACTGCTGCCTTAACTAATGTTAAACAAGTCATCAGTGGAGAGTATACAGATTTGCTGTACCAGATCTTGCCTTTTAAAGGAGTCTATTCTGTCAAAGAAACATAGGGATTCACCTAAGAAGGCTCCAAGCACAACTCATTTTCCTCAGGCAATGAGTGCAGGCACTCAAAAAGTGTTTTTGGTTGACAGACTCCAAGAAGAGTGTTCACATCATTACGGGATCCAGAAGAGCAGCAGAAGCTTCTGAAGAAAAGAATACATAAAGGGCACTTTGGAGTGCAAATCCCAAAAAGCAACACTATGAAGCGAGCTCCTGATTGCTACAGACACACTGCTGGATGGTTTTAATGAAGTGAGAATACAGCTGAGCTTGGGTTTAACAGATAAAGCAGATTTAGGTATAAAATTAGAAAAATAAGAGGAAAGATAGATGTGTACACTGTAAAGGATAGGCCTTTGCCCTTAGCAAACCTTTCTTGTTCTGAAACCAAGTGGATGGCATTTCCAACATCATCTCAAAAGAAGGCAAGGGCTGTGCAATATCATTAGGCTGGCCAAGGGTTGGGATGAGACAATCTGTGTTGCCATGCTGAAGTAACGTTTATTGCTGATAAATATGCACACTTGAAAAGCTTATTTTTGCAGTAAACAAAGCTGTGATTTCAGCAGAAGAAGGTATAATGTAGATTTAATTCTGCCTGCAATAACCTGTCTAAAGAAACTGCAGAACTGACTTTAATATGCAGTCTGCTACTGGAGAAAAAGCCCTGCAGCAACACTTTACACGTGCTCCAGGTGCTGGGTGCTGCATCCTTAGCTAATGACTACCAATACCTGCAGCAAGTAAGCCACAGAAGGAATGAACATCTACAGGCTCCATTACTACATCTCTAATGAAAGATGAAAACACTTAATTTCCCTCTTCCATCTTTTGATCTCAGCCTGAAAGAAAAAAATGCACAAGTGAATAAAATGAATTGTGGGTTACAGTGAGCAGGACAGATTATAATAATGCACTGCACTAGATTCTACTGGTGGTGCCATTTGCTGATGATCAGAATATTTATGACTACTTTCTATGGAATGTGAGTTTACTGTAAGTATAAGTACAGATTGTAAGATTTGTAGATGGTGGTCAGCCAGCCCTTTTCTGTGTAAAGTTGGAGAACAATTGTCAAGGGAAATCTGTGATTATTGTGTTGCTTTAGTGCATAAGCACCTAACGGAAATAAGGAGAAATGTGGCCATATATACTGACAATCTAGTCTTCCTTCCCAGGGAAATAACGAAGCCATTGTTGTATGAATAAATAATTAAACACAATCGAGCCAAAGCAATACAATGATGTGAGTGTACAGTAGAGATGAAAATGCAAGTCTGACTTGCTCAATCCTAGCACACAGACTTCAACCACTGTCAGTCTATGTTATGGTATTAGCCTGATAAAATAGGAATACCTTTCCAACAACCCCTACTTACCCTTTGGTGGTGTTACTGTGCTTTTTCTACATCAGTGTGTGGGGCTCATGACCAGCCCTGATGCTGTTGAATGACTGTGGAAGCAGCTCCTCACATCCTTTCACAAAGACACCATATAATTTACAACATTTGAATAGAATGAGGAGATTCTGTAATCAAATTTTCTAAGATTCCCTGAGTTATATTTAAGACTTTCAGTTCTGCCTGAAAGGTTCAGTTATTGCAATGAGAATGATGAGATAATAGGGATGGGGATGATACTTTTGATTTGGCAGATTACTTGGTTAGTTGAAAGTAACAAGAGAAATTGTGCCAGGAGATGCCCACCTCTAAGCTGAGGGCACAAGAATGTATTTGCATTTGCTGCAGTAGGTCAGGGTATGAATTCTACATGTACTTTTCTCCTGGCTGCCATTTTACCCTTTTTTCCCTAATTTTTCCAGTTTTTCCACAATAGCTAGCTGATTTATGCTACTTTTTTCTTTCTCTCCCCCTCCCCTCAATATGCATAAATAAACTATAAACATTTATTTGTTTCCTTTTGGTGCCTGATTCCACCCAGCTCAGATGGTAACCAAACCTGGCTTTTTGGCTTACCAGGACTGCAAGGAAAATGAGGAGCTTAGAAACTGAGGGTGGGGGAAGCCATGATCCATTTGGGTTACTTATTATTTCCTGATTGAAGTTCCAAAAGAGTCCTAAGGAGATGATCAAGCCAAGAACCCACCAGATTAGACAAATATACTCATGTGCAGCACTTCATATACGTCATTATCTGCTTGAGTAGAAATCTACAAAGTGTCCTTACAGCAGAAGAACATCTGTCTGGGGCTACAGGTGAGGCATTCATTTTCTCTGAGATTATTTCTAAAATAAATGGGTTTTGATTAATGTAGTAGGTAAATAATATTTTGGGATTTGTATTCAGCAGTCGTCTGTACTTTATTTTTACTGCTAAAGTGCTGGGAGCACAGCACAAATGTTTGCCTCTCTGCCAATGAATACGTGCTGCTGCTCAGGAATGATGGATGTGGTAGTTCCTGTCTCTGTGCAATTCCCATCTTGAGATTGTCATGAAAAGACCTGATGAGTCCCCTGCCTTATTCTCATTACTATTTGTGACATCAGAATGAATCTGTTTCACACTGCCAGCTGCTCCTGTTGCAATCTTCGTCACAGGCTCCAGAACAAAAGAGAAGAGCAAAAGGAAGAAAAGGCCTGCTTTCATGTGGGGATTTTGCTGAGAGCATGCAAATGTGGCATTAACTTTGTTACTGCAGTAAGAGATATGGCTAAGGTGGTAGACTGCAAATGTGAGTACCCTGATTTGCCTGACTGCTGGGGATCCTGTGGGGATATCGCTCACTCAAGGGAAATCCAAAACAATGCTATGTTTGGATTTGTAAGCAATGTTTGGTTTAACAAATAAATAGAATAAAGTCTGTGATCTCCATGTGTAGGGAATGACCTTGCAGGTACAGGAGGGAAATGAGTGTCCTCCACGTGTTCTCAGCATGTCTCCCTCAACCCAGTTCAGTTGCCTTGTGTGGAATCAGTGCTGAGAGTTTAAATTTATCCATAAAAGAACTCGGGGTGAAACTGAGGGCAGAAGAGGAAGGTGATGAGAAGTATGTGCATGGAAATGGAAGGAAAATCTTGGCAGAACATCCTCTGCAGGAACATACTGCGTTTGGACCACTCTGGTGGAAACTTTACGATATCACTTGGCTAACATGTTTGGGAAGCAGCTGGTGCCAATCTTAAGGCTGGACTGAGACACTGAAGCCAGATAAGACAGTTTAGGTATGTGGAGGAAAATCCTTTTTCTTTTTTTCTATTTATGCTGGCCTGCAGCAGAGTTTGATTGAGGTAGTGGCATTTTTAATTCCCTTTGTATACATTTTTTCTTCAAGAAATATTGAAGTCTGAAGTCTAAAACTGGAATAACTTCCTGGTAATGGGATAATTATAGGTAACTACTGAACTGTTTGCAGGGTGTATAATGGTTCCTCAGCCCAGGTGGTCAATAGAGAAGTATTAATTACTACACATGGTCTGCCTTAGAGATGCAGTGCCAAGGCACATCAACTCCTTCAGCATGAAGTTCAAGTCAGAGAATACACGATTGGGAATGTGGTATTTACAGCTTTTGTTAGGAGGCAGAATGAGCTGGGGCTGCTTGATTACTTTTCACATGGAGCTTTAAAGAATTTTGTCTGAAAAGACCAAGAAGTAAGAGAGAAGGTGCTAAAGGAGGAGAAACATATCAGTGAGCTCTGTGATGCCAGCTTCCTTTTGATAACTGTTCCCTTTGCGTAGCACCTGGTAGCCTATGGGAATTAGTAAGATGGAGGTATGGTGGGAGTCCTGGTTCCTTCCTTCAGAAAGACTCAGAATCCTATCCTTGTGCCTGGCCATGATCTAGGGGAGCCTCCTGCCATGGAACTTGCACATGGAGCCTGGGGACAACCCTGGCTTCAGGGAGAAGGAATTGGGTTTGACTTCCTGACCTGCTACAGGTGTCTGAAGTGATATTTTTCTCTGCCTTAGAAAGGTAAAGAGAGGTAATGAGAGGCAGACCAAGCCTGTGTGCAATCCTCTCCTCGAGTTCACACCTCTGAGACAGATCCATCAAAACTGCCTGAGAGACAGTGAGGGCAAGTGCATTAAAGATTATGAGGTATTGAGGTGTGACCATGAGGGAGATGAGTAAATACTGATGACAGATTCATTGCTTCTTATGTCTATACAGACAGGATAAGGCCAAGCAAAGTAACAGGCACCTCTGGACTTATTACCATGGTTACGTGCTCTGTCTCCACTGAAATCACCTGAGTTACAGCTACCATGCAAGTAACAGGGAGTCCTGATGCTGTTCATAATAATGCGAAAAAACACGCCCTATCCAAAAAAACATATGTCAACTGCATGGAGAAAAGCTGCAGGAGAGGCATTTTCTGTAGTGATGCTTGCTTCAGTGACCTTATGTAGGTCCATATGCCGAAGATTAAATCCAAATATGCCTTTGAGTTTTAAAATTTCAGGTCATTACTTTGCTGCAGTTTGGGATGTATTATTTGTTCTGTCTTTCACACGCTCTGTAAGATGTCTTCTCTGTATTTTCCCTGATGTCTAGTCTTATTTCCCCCCTGATTTAATAAACCATACTGTCTTTTTATTTATTAGGACAAAACCAGTCCTGGAGAAAATGGATAAAGTATGCTTCTATGTTGCTTCATTTTTGCAAGCCTTGTCATATCAGTAAAGCAGACAGGTGGCTGGAATAGCAAACTAGCAGAGGTACTTGGATGACTGAAAGCAGGAAGCAGAAGACATCTGTCTGAGTGTCTTGAGCTGCCAAACTCCTACACCCAGCCCTAGGGACTACGATCCTGCTGTTGCTGTCAATAGAAAACTCTTTAGTCTGGCATTTAATGTGCCTTCACCTGGAAAGCTATATTTAAACTACTAATCCTAAGTTTTTTGATTGTGTGAAGTATGTGGATTTTAGGACTCTCATGCACTTGCCTGAGTGGATTATGGATGCAGAAGGACTCAAAGGGTCCGTAGTACTTGTTGCACCTTGAAAGGAGCTTCTGTGCATCCACAGAAAAAGAAAATCCTATGGAAGAGAAAATAACTGTAGAGGCCTGTTTCAGGGGTTGTGACTAAGATCCAGGCACCCTGAGCTGCATGAAGAGAGGGAATGAAAAACATTACAGACTTCTTAAGTTTGGAGAAATGAAAAAGGCCATGTCTTTTTCTTAACAAAGCCTTGACTGGTTCTTTTGCTTTTATCCCTTTTTTAGGCTCTCTTGGATACTCTCTCTTGTGGACCTGCTTCAAAGTCTGAGAAATGAAGTTGGCTCCTTCTGGAAAAAGTTTGGCCATGCTTTACTGTGTGCCAAAAGCCCTGACATATAAACTCTCCCCCCAGGATAGTAGGTTATGAGGTCTTTCTGCTTTTCTTCTCCTGTCTAACCTGAAAAGGTTTGCAGTGCTAATTAGGCTGCTGTAAGGATTAGGAAATGGCATTTTGTAAGTTGATTGATGCCTGGAAAAGAGATCTGTGAAGCCATCACAAACTGTTCCCTCTCTGCCAAGCCACTGCAGCCTTTATCTTTTTTCCAGCTGCCCTGGCTCTGAAGATCAAATGCATCCCATTCCACTTATGTACTAGTGCTCAAGCCTTGATACTGGTCAGCAAGAAGCTCCTTATTGTGCTCTCTGTTAGCAGTTTCTCCTTTTTGCAGCTTTATATAAGCTTCATAGGAAATTTCCTAAACGTTTAGGATTGCTTACTTTGTTAGTCCATTAGTAGCCCTTCCCTTTTTTTCTCCTTTCTCTTCAAGAGAGACCATAGAAAAACTGCAGTGGTGCCTGCTTGGTTTTTGTTTGTATGTTTATTTTCTTGACCTTGTCCTCAAATTAATTGTAATTGGTGTGATGGGACTTCACTGGGATTAAATGGTCAGGAGGTTTTGGAGTCATGTATTTAGCCTGGTGGAGAAACTGAGTTCTGAATATGCAAAAAACTGTGTTCCAAGTAAATTAGACACCACTACCTGACCTGTGCTCATTATACAGTAAAAACATGACCCATCATCATTACAGCACTTTCTGGTCCTTTCTTTTCAGCCACAGGGTTTTAATGAGTCTACTTTGCTATATAATTTATTATCCTTAGGGCTTGTCAAAAAGAATCCATTTTGTTGAAACAGGGTCATGGGACCTGCAGCTGTTTTGTGCTATTGCCCTCCTCATTGGTCAAGAACTTTTGAACTCTTGACCATCCAGCTACTGGCAAGAGAAGTCTCCCTTTAAACTGTAAGCTAATAATAGGTCAAGCTCTCCAGAATCCACATCTTGAAGGACATGCAGAGGAAAATTATTTTAAATTGGAGATATTTAGGTATTATTTCACATTTTGTTGCTAATAGACTTTTTTTCTTTACTCTTTGCTTGCTTTATGGAATTGCCAGCCAGATTACAGAAAAGAGAAATAGTAAAAAAAAGAAATTAAATATAAAATAAATAATATCATCCCGAAAAGCAGAATACATAGATATCTGTGCAGGTACATTCAGAGAAGTTCAGTCGGATTTTTAAGGCAGACCTGAGTAAAATATGATTTTAAATTTAAAGTGAGTTACAGTAGCTAGAGAAATAGTTGAGGAGAACTGTCACTTTTATGAATCCAAGCTGGAGAAGGGGCCCTTTCCATTAGTGTGGCAATCACACAGGACAGGGAGAGAGAGCAGAAGATACTGAAGCACTGAATAAAAGTAATTTTTGGGTAGCAGATAAAAATTTTTTGATCTCAGGCTTTAAATTTCCTTTAAAATCCCTGCTGTTACTGAGGTTGTAGCAGATGTGTGGTAGCAGTGGGTAACTCCACTCTGCAGGAACCTCCAGTCCTGACACACTGCAGCAGCCCATGGGTTTCTCCAGGCATCTGCTTTGATACAGCCACCTGCCTTCATAAAGCAGATGGATTGAAGGATTAACACCTGCCATTAATGTTCTGGCTATTAGTGTTTGTAAAGTGCTCTCTATACTCTGGGTTACCTTTAAAAGTTTATTCAAAATTTTAATCATTAAACCAAAGCCAAACACAGCCTGTACATTCTTACAGTATACAATTATTTTCTTTTTCCAATGTGTTATCACAATACACAGACTTATTAATCATTCCAGTGCCCATTTCTTGTTACATAAAGACAAGGAATATAGAAACACAGTATTTCCACACACCCCTATGTATTCAGGGCATTATTTAATGAATAAAGACATGCAAGTATGTGAACAGACATTAAAGAATACTTGGGTATTCAAAATACTTAATTGACCAAAAATCTTAAGTATCTGGAGTAGGAAGAACATCTCTGAACAGAGCAACAAAAGTAATAATGAACTACCTCAGTTAAATCAAGTATCATAAAAAAGTTCATTAACTACTTTAATAAAGAATGCATACTATATGTTTTTAAATATTTTTTGTGGACAACTGGACCTATAGGTACATAGAGAACTGTGGCATTTCTTCGTGCAGAATATTAAATGGCTTCTGGGTGGAAAGACATGTTTCTCTTAAATAAAAGGAAATATTGTAACGTACATTAGCTGGCATATGCACCATAAGCATCAGTAGCAGCTGCAAGCAACTATTGTAAGCGGCATAAAATGAGGCATTCCAGCTTTCCAGCAGCAGAGGAGGCCAGCTGTTCACACACCTCTTTCTAGCACTGAGGACTTGCCTCCTCAGCAGTAATGGTGCAACAAGTATATATTGTTGCAATCAAAGGTCATTTTTCTTCTCAGGAAAAAAGCAATAAAAGTGGGGGTTTCATTCTTGAAGAAAATAAATGGGATGGGCATAACCTTTAAGCTTTGTGCTTTGAACCACAGACCTGCAGTAGGAGGTAGTGCCTATGGGGAATTGATTCAAAAATGCTGGATGCCTTTCTTCCTCAGAGTAGATGCGTGAGATAGGTAAGAGGATTCAGGAGGAAAGACTCCTTTCCTTACTGGCCACAGAAGACAGTGTGAGACAGCAATGAAAAGTCCTTACTACAAAGCAGTGGGGCACATCTGAGGGCAAGATTGCACCTTCATGTGGTGTAAACACATCACTTCAGCTCAGATGCTGAAAACAGGCTGTCTGCAGCAACAGGGAGCTCTGAGACGACTAATTTGTGCTGCAGTAACTCATGGGTCTGTCAGTAAAACAATTTTTGGTCAGTTAGAGGACATCACCTGCTGATTCTGCTTGCAGGCAGGGCTTCCAAATCCTGGTGTTAGGTTGTGTGGGTACAGTTGTAGTTCCCCTGTGCTTTAGTAAGGTGTTCTCTAAACATACAGAAGCAATCAAGTTTGTTCACAGAGCTTTGCATATATTTTGGATGTAATATATACACAGAAATCATACAAACTCTTAAATGAAAACTCATCCTAAAGAAAACAAGCTCTACAGCCTGTATGAATTACATGCTCGATTCTTAATTTTACAAAGTCCAGAACAAAGTACCAAAAAAGAACCTGCACGAATCAAAGGAAGGTGCTCAGTTAGAATCTTGGAGATGTGGGGTACAGCACATCAAACCCCAAGTGAGAGGCTTTGCACAGTTTGTGATCCAGCAGCTGCTCTGCTTTGGCAGTTTGTTTTCAATAACAAACTGGCAGAGAGCACTATGAAAAATGAACCCAACAACAATGACTCTATAAATAAAATCCCATGCATTTTTTTACAGTCATACTGAAAAGGAGACAACTTTTCTACATTATTCAATACACTTATGGAGGGGAGAGTGTGCTTACACTGGTAAGCCTTGTTAAAAATGGAGAGACAATAGAATAATGACGTTTAGGTTTCCAGTGATGATGGGCAGATGCTTCTGTCAGATTCAAGGTGCAAACAGTGTAAATATAACAGATAAATTATTCTGTAAAACACAGCAGTTAATGTAAGACATGGAAAGTAGCAGTTCGAGCTAATGTGATGATAGCATTACTAGAAGACCAAAGCAGAAGACACCAGGGCAGTCTCTGCATGATCTCATGGGCAGAATGGAACCCTTGGACAAGATTTATCAAGGAGACCATCCCGCTGATTCATGAGGTTCAGGAAAGGATTGCCTTGCTTTCCAAGCTCCTTCTCAGAGGAGAATGTGGGAGTGACTGTGTCTAATCTTAGTCCCAGTCTTGGTCTATGGTTTATGTCTGACAGGTTATATTTGTGTAAAGTTAAGCCTTTATATGCTGCTGTCCTGGAGGATCAAGGATGACAACCCCCATATATCTACATAGGACAACACAAACAGTCTGTTTATTGCCACATCCTGTCAGAAAAAAGAGTTTTTCACATCCTCAAATGTTTAACATTTTAACTGATTAATCAGGCGTCTTTCAGCTGTCTTCAACACAGGAAGCAGATGATGCTCCCTTCTCCATCTACTTTTCCCCGTAACTTTTGCCAGTAAAGAGAAGTCCAAGGCACTTTCTCCCCAGTTGGGTGCTGCACATATCTGGGATTAGTTTTCCTGTAATGCATCATTACTGTTTATGTCGAAAAGGGTGTCATGAAAATCCCATCTGTCTCTGTGTGTGTGCAGCTGCATTAGGTCTGTACTTATCTTTTCCCCTTCAGCAGGTGCTGTGTGTGGGTCCTGCTTGAGGGAAAGGTTCTGGCTTCTTCTCAACCAGAGTGTGAACCCAAGCCAATGGGCTGTTTTTGACACAAGCCTCTTGCAGGATTGATGGAGTGCATTGGGGTGTTTCTAGGCTGTCAGAGAAGTTGATTGTCCTAATTTTATAGTGACAAGGTGAATGAGAGATGATAGTCAGAGGGGCCCATTCTTCACCCTCAAGCACAGGGATCTCCAGTGCAGCCAGGCTGTGAAGACCCAGAAGGCATGAATGGAGGCAACTGCGCTCCAAGCATGGCCCCAGGCACGAGGTGGGTCATCATAGGATGAGGGGCAAAGTTGGAGCTTGCATGCTCCCTCTGTCCCTTTGTAGATCTCAAGATTCTTCTGTTAAGCTGTCACAGAAAACGAGGAGTGTATAAGCTTGGGGTTGTATCAGCAATCTGGGAGAAATCCACAAATAAACAGTGTCTCACACTCGACATCTATTCTATTTGGCCTTAATTAGTAGTTAAATAATGGAGAGATTTATTAAATATTGCTTGCAAGTCTTACATTCCTTCATTATTTGAAAGCTGCCATGCTTGGACAGAAGTTTTTCAAAGTCCTATTTTGCACATTGTGCTAAAAGCAGAGTAAACTGGCTGACAAGCAGGTTAAAAGACCACAGGGAAAGAAAAAGGCAGTGAAGCAAAAAGTGCAATTGGCTGCAAAATTGTCACCTGCAGTGCTTCTAGATCTCTATAGATATTTTCCATTTAGTACTGTCCAAGCTAGAGTAAAAGAGCAATAAGGAATTCAGCCTGAAGGCACTGGAGGAGCTTGTGCTGGTGGGGTTGCTGAGGAGATGATGTCAGGAGTACCAGGTGGATGTTGGTGTATCAGACCAAATCCTTTTTTTACTTCAGTGTTTGCAGTCTTGACGGTCACATCCAGCTGAGCTAGGGAACACCTATCATTGCCCAGCTGCTAGCATCTGACCATATTTTCTCCAACACAATATCATGATTTAAACAAGTGGTATGTCTCCCATTCTAGAATTGCGTACTGGAGCAGAGAGCTGCTGCAAGCTTCAGTCTTACAAAAAAGGTTGTAATTTTAGGTTTCTTCTAATTTTCAGTCCATTGTAAGAAAGAATAACATGCAATCTAATCTACAATTTTAGGTTTATCTAATTTTAGGTTTATCTAGGTTTATCTAATCCAAGTTTCTTTTTATTTTCTTTTGCTGGTAATATTCTATTTAAACTTCAAATTAACACCAAAGTATCTGAGGGAATGTCCAACCTCTTTGCTAGCTGAGCATGTGGTGACAGCATTATCAACTGTCCTGCATCATTAATTTTGAGGATAAAATTGGAAGTGCTGGGGCCTGGTCCAACATTAAAAATTGATAATAAAGTACCTGAATCATCCCAAGGTTTTCAGTGGCTTATACAGGATAGGTAGAAAAATAAAGAGATAGAGTTCAATAATTTTTACTTCTGGTGTCTTAATATTTTCTACCATAATGAGTTATGGGGGGATATTTTTGGTAATGCTGATGGAATAGTGATGGCAAGGTAAAAGGGTTTGGGGACCTCCCATCCCCTACTAAGCAACATTGCTCATATATTTTTTCTACCCTGGTTGTTATTACTGATTTTGCCCAATATATGTATAAGTTGCTGCAGCTGCACATCTGTCAATGACTGGAATGTGAGTTTCTATTTTCTGGTGTTTTCAATTTTAAAGTTTTCCTTCCTAAAGGTGGAGAGTTTATTTCCTTCACTGCAGTCCTTCAAGAAGGGGGCTGTTCTCAAAGAGTTTTAGGAAATTATTTCCGCTAGCTATTCCTTCTACTGTGTATTTAAAAACTGTGTGATCCTAGGGCTCAGTTTAGCAGGACTAGCATCTGCTTCCTTATTTTATACACTTTTAAAAAATCTGTCTCAATCATCTTTACATGAATGTCACCTTTAGCCTTTAATTTGCATTGTTGTTATGCTTCCTCTGTGTGTGCACATGTAACACCAAAAATAGAGGCTTTCATGCTCTTCACTTCCCAGCTTGACTATCTGGGTGACAGAAATTTCTCGGGAGATGCTGGGCACTGTCAGATCCCAGCTACAGCTGGCCCCCATCAATGAGTGAGCTGCGAGGCACAGAACTTCCCTGGAGACACTGAGTGCCACACATAGAAACTGCTCATGTTTTAGTGCCCTACCAGATCAGGTTTCCTTCTTTCTAGGTCTTCTCTCCACCACATTTTGTCTTTTAGCAATGTCTGTTTCATTCTGCTTCAGTATTTTCCCCAGCTGGATTTTAATGTGAGAATAATCCTACAAGCAAGGACCAACAGAAGAAATGTCTTTCTCAACCAGGACAGGCCAATCTGCTTTTGCAAAGTTGTCTGCCTTCAGCTTCCTAATTATCTTCCTTCAGTAGTCAACACAGGGCAAAATGGCCTCACTTCTACCTAATTCTTGCTCTGGGCTTAGGCTCAGAATGCTGACTTCATTCAAGTGAATGTCATTCTAAAAATTCTGTATGCCAGATAAGTGTGACAGGGACAGGCCTTCACAGTCTGGTTCTGTGCTGGCTTTGGTACTGACTTGTTTGATATTAGTCCAGCTGCTTCCCTTAAGATTGGTTGTCTACTATGAATGGTGATCCTTAACTGAAAAGTCTGAGCACTATAAGTAGAGGTCCATCTAGAGTTCTAGAAAGCAAACACCTTCAATTCACACATGCAGACAGAATAAAATCAGGCAGAAACAGAAATAATCTGCTGTAGCCCAGTGCCCCTTATCCCCGCATCAATTACAGTTGAGCTGATTGTGCAGCAGCAGTTGATGCACCCTAAGGAAAATGGTTATCAGTGCAGCTTTCCTTTATATGTGTAATATAATATCTTGATCTGTGTCTGTGGCAGAAGGGAGGATGCACAAGTCAGGGAGCAGCAAACATGGGAGTCACTGGAGAAAATCCAGGGTAGGCTCTCCAGCTCGTGAGTCTGGATTCTGCTGCTCAGGCACTGAATTTAGAAAAAAATTGGTCCACCTGTCCTGTATCTTAGAGCACTTACCCATGAAAAGGAGAATAATCTCTGCAATATGTGGAGTCCTTTGAAGTCTTTTCTGAGCAAGAGAGACTGTTTAATGCCTTTTCTTCTAATGCAGCTCTGATACTCAAATATGCAGCAGCGAGTCAGAAGAATCAATTTGTTGCTTCTATGAGGGGCATAATTCATCCTCCCTTATTGAAAAGGTCAAGGATGCACAGGTAACTCTCGGCTTCCAAGTAAATATTCCTTTTATGTTCCTTTAGTGCAAATACCAGGCTGTAAGTAGGGAAGCATAAAAGGAAGTCATGCTGCAGGCTTTTACCTGAAGTAGGTGTTTTGTCATGGATTAATGGCAAATCATAATACATTATTTATCAGATAATAAGTGTGATAATTGTTCCTATTTATCATGAGCCTACCTCAGCTTATTCTCCTTTCATTCCTTCAGTCAAGCTGCCTCTGGAGATTTGCAAGACAAAAAACAGTCCAAAGGTCATTCCAACAATTTTTACTGATAATGACATTCTGATTAACTCCTAATGGAGAAGTGTAAACTACAGACACTTTAGGTAATGCAACTGACCCACATTCTCATAGCATAATGCCGAGAGCCCTTGTCTGTCTCACAGCCACCCAGAGAACAGCATCCCCTTTCTCTAATAACCATATCTCCAGAATGAATTAGGAAGAAAGTTTTATTATCATTACACTTTCCCTATAGCAAGAGTATGATGTTGATGTGTAGATATGATATTATGGAAGCAATGCAACTGTGTGTTGGTCTCAACTCCAGGACTGCATTGTAGCATAGCATTTTGGCTTTCAGTCAAAAATCTATCTCTTCTTGCTCTTCTTGTTGATATAGTGTGAAGATAATAATTCCCTTTTTTTCTACATTTCTATTTAGATTTCTTTAGACACTGCAAAAAATAGAGGTCACATGCAGAAGTACTCATTGCTGTAGGATTAGAAAAAGAAGGGGATATGCGTAAAATAGTAAGAAAAAAAAGGAAGGTCTGAGCCATAACCCTGCAGGAAGCCCCAGGCCTCTGGACAGAGCTCTGTAAATTGTTAATGCTTTATTGCCTTGGATAGCAGGGTGTCAATGCCTCCTGCAGCTGAAGGCTGTCTGCCTGCTGGGAGAACCACTAAGAGCTTTTTTCAGTGTCTCATCCTCTGCAACAAAAGAAGTAGCAGACTGAAGGACCACATCCAGTGACTTAAATTTGCTCATGTTTTGTCAGTCCGTTGCCTGCCTGAGCTTGGGTGACCCCAGAGTCCCTTACAGTGAAGGCATTTTGAAAAGGTTTGAATTGGAAAGCATGGAGTTGTACACATTTGCTCCTAGGTTTTATTGGCAGGAGATGGTGATGTGACTCCAGAGCATGACTTGGAATTGTACTTCAGGAGATCTTGTAAGCTTCCTTCACTACCCTATCTGTGTTTTCCTTGGTAGATATTTCTTTAGTGGTATTGGCTGGTGTAATCAAAATTTTCCAGTAACTGGAAAGCTGCAGCCTTTAAAAAAGAATATAACTTAGTAGAGGATCATGTAGAATATGGAAAATGCACATAAGACTTTGTTAAGTTATAAAAGTTGTCCGTTATTGACTGCCGAGCAGCAAGTGGTATCCTTTGAGATTTCAGGAAAAAACGGATTATTACTGTGGATAATGGAAAAATGCCTTACATTGCTGGACTGATTCAGGTTCAAGGGAATGCCCTCTATTTTGTGTCTCTAGAAAAGCTAATGATACCCTTCTGTGAAAGAACTGTGGGAACTGATTGTAGTGGGTTTAGCGCTCACCAAATCACCAGTGCCCCCACTAGAATATACTTACTCATTTTTCTGCTGTGGGATATGGATTAGAAGGAGGTGGGCAAAACAGGCTCAAAACTTTAAAGGGTATAAAGAGAACTTTATTAACAGAACTAAAAGAAAAAATAATAAGAAATCAGAATAAAACCTTCAGAATACTTATCCTCCCCCACCACTCTTTTCTTTCCCACTGACAACATAAAGAGACAAAACCTGGGACTTTCAGTGAGTTTACCATCTCTAAAATAGTCTTCAGTTCTCTTAGGGAGAGGAGTCACTCTTGCCATGCCATGGAGACTTCTTCACAAGAAAAAGTTCTCTCATGGCTATAACTTTGACAAATAGCTGCCTCCTGGAAATCTGCAATCGTGAAGTCCCTCCCACTTTTGGGGAGTTTTTTCCCCATAACTACCACCATGGGTCATTTCAGCTTATTGGGGTACAATTTTAAAGATGAGCTGTTCTAGTATAGAAATAGAAAAAACTCATATAAAAATAGAAAAAAATAGAAAAAAAGCCCAGAAAGTTTTTTAATTCCAACTATATTTCTTATCCACTTCTTCAGTCTCAGTTTGTCATTAGCGGAAAAGAAATGCACTATTCTTTTTCTTCTATTTTTTAATTATTTTTTTTAATAAAAGGAAAATTGTTTCTGTTATTTCTCTGGAAGAAAGTTGTCACTAGCATTAAGACTTTCCTCTTGCTTGAGTAGAAGGATTCAAATGTGGACTACAGAGGATTCATTGGGATTTTATATTATTTCTTCCAGCTCCCATGTTGCTTTCAAAAAATGTTATCTCTATAATGTAAGTCTGACAGTTAAAATAGACAGTTTCTCTATGGGTTTCCATGTATCATATGTGAAACATATAGGAACAGACACGGATCCTCTTCCAAGTGTATATATACATTTTCACCATTCATTTTAGCTCTAATCAAATATTTAATTTTTCAAGCAGATACAGGTTTTGTGACATTGAATCTTATTTTCTCCTAGCAGTTTAGGATGTCAGGAAGGTTTAAAATTATGTTTCATATTATAATTCCTTTTTGTCTTACTTCTGACATATTTATTCTATTCAGTTATTATGCCTTCACACTGAACAGAAACTGGTTCATCTGTATGGCATTAAAATGTCATTTTCTTTTAGTTGTGGAAGTTGAACTATTTAATCTATAAATACATATACACATATATGTTTAACATATGAATGAAGCTAATAAATTCCATGTAATTTCAAAATAAGAAAATTGGTATAGCAACAAGAGCACAATAAATTTTAAAGTACTTTGTTTCAGAAGTACCACAGAAATATTAAATTTGAGAGCCTTACCAAATGACCTGCCAGAAATCCCTGGTCTCTTAATTCAAGATTCAGTGAGTCTTCCTTCTCTCTCTAACACTGTTCAATTCATACATAGTTTTAAAGCAAGAAGCTGGTTACCACAGTGTTTCACATTAATGATAAACTTGCTTGTAATATGAAAATTAGATGCACAGAAAATGCATATATATATTGGTTAACATGCAATGCTCACTGAGAAAACATAACTATTGTAAAAAACCCTTTACACAAACAACCAAAAACCAGCCTATTTATGACACTTGGATGCCCAAACTTAGAAAGTAGAGCAATAAATTTTCTGTATTCATGTCATCGTCAGTTTTATTTCTCAAAGAGTCATCAGTAAGTATTTTAGAAAAAGAACCTGGTTTAGAAGGGAATGTTCAAATATCTTGTACACTATCTCTCTAAAAGCTGGTTGGGCTTAGCAAAGTCATATGCACCTCTCAGTTACTGCTGTGTTTTCCTTCTGTTTCTAGTTGAGGGAGGAGGAGGAAGCCTCTTATTCCTTATCCAAGTAATCATCAGTGACACAGAAAAGTAAAACAATGGAGAATTGCAGCAGAAAAACTCAGGTGATTCATTCGGAAGCTTTCCTCAACAGTCTGTGTGCTAATGAGGAATATTTCATATCACCTAGGAGACAGCTAAAGTGTTCATCATAGCACTTGCTGAAAGAATAGCTCTGGAGGAGTACTCACCACATTTTGCTCATCCCTTTATTGAGATAGATCCACTGTCCAACTCGATAACCCCAGTTCCTTACAATTGTATTATTCCACCTTTTATTAACTTTTATGTATTCCTTAAGTCTCCAATCACATTAAGTGTATCAGTTCCCGAACAACATAACTTGCCCTTCAAAAGCATTACACCTTCAGTTTTGGATAGTATAGATTAAATTTCATTAAGATCTTCAAAACTGCTCCCCATATTTAATAACAAAAATTTGAATTCAGAAACTACTAACCTTTCAGGTATGTTTTAAAGGAAGGCATGAATCAAGAACAAGCAGTTTGCCTTGTGAGCAAAATAAAGCCAGGTGTGAGAAAGTTACGCAAAAACTGTGTCTGATCCTATTGAAAACTGAAGTGAGTTAGTGACAGCTCAAGTGATCAATATTAACATTCCCATAACAATATGATGGAGATCATATTGTATGATCCTCTCAGTACTGGAATGGCTCTACTGTCTTCACAATACCCTTTGCTCCCTTTGAAGCAAAGGGTATTGT
>JAYDZK010000202.1:10133782-10155569 GCA_034509185.1 Euphonia xanthogaster | reverse complement strand
TTGTTTTGGGTTTGGGGGGGGTTTTTTTTGTTTTTTTTTTTTTTTGTTTTTTTTTTTCCCCCCCCCCCCCCCCCCCCCCAAACCCCCAACAACAAACTAGTTTAGAATTTCCTTTTAGTCTCCAAATCTTCCCTTGCTGAGCAGTTTTTAAAGGAACACTAAACGTTGCAGGCCCAATGAATTCACAAATAAGGGCAGATCATTGTGTGGCTAATGAAGCAGGTTCTCAAGCCTAATATACAATCTCCAAAAAGTGAAAGAGGTGTAAGGAGCTCTGCACAGCCCAGGCTGTAGTTTCCAGGGGCTCAGCTTCTGGTGTGGAATTGCCGGTGGCTCTTGCTGCTGTTGGCCTTGCATGAGGGACGGTGGGATGGCTGATGCTTAGGATGCTGCAGTGAGTCACCATGTGTTCCTGTCAGGATGTGCTACTAGCCTGGGTTCTCATTTAAACACTTACCCCTCTGATGGAGTTGCATTCTGTGTTTATGGGGTGGGAGTTGGAAATGGGTAAAAAAACTCTTGTCCTTACCCTTCTTCTGCACTGGCAGAGCTCTTCCTAGAACTTTGGTTTTTCTCCTTTCCTTTTCTGGGATTAATTTCATTTTTAAAGGCTTAGAAGTGTGTAGTCACATTGCAGCTGATCTGAAGCTGCCCCCTAAACTCAACCAACCTAGAAGAAAACAAGTCCCCAAATACAGTGGGGATAGGTTGGATTCAAACCCAAGCAAAGGCCTCAGCCAGCCCTGTTCTAGCTTAGATGCAGATACACCACTGGCCACAGAGCTGGGCAGAGAGGTCTCATCCAATCCATTACCTTAGCCCAGGAAATCCAAGGCCCCTGTAACAGGGGCACCCATATTAAACTCACTGCAGCTTGCTGATGACCCACTGGTGTGTTGTGTGTCTGTCTCCAACCCTCGACCCCACGTATCACAAGTGCATCATCCTTGTAATTTAGCAGCAAGCTGGGAATCTTTCTCCATTCTTTAATTAATCTGGTCCATTGATTAGAATAATTTTTGGGAAGCTCTGGAAGCTTTTGGGTCAGACTCTTGGAGTTTAAGATGTCAGTGTGAGTTGATTAGCTCGAATAGAAAAGTCCTATCAGGTGATGAATTCTTATCTCCAGTATTGACACTGACAGTTCATTTTTCATTTTCCATCAGCTCTATGCCTTACAGAAAACTTGCAAATGAAGAAGTTTATTTGTCACTAGTGGATAGCAAGGTGACGTAAAAAGGTGTGGATTAGTCAGACTTCAGTGACTATTTTTGTGAAAAGATATGAAGTTAAGAGCTAGCTCTGAGGTACGAAGTGAGAAATCTGATTTCTTTTTTTAAATGCTGATGAAACAGCCATTCATCCCTATATTCTGTATTTACACCAAACATTGACTTGTCTCTGGGAATTACATTAAGGCTTCAGTTAGCCCCAAGAAGTCACTCTCAGTGGATTTTCAGAGCACAAAATCTTCCCTGAGAGCCAAAAAGAGCTTCTCTTTTTAGAAGTGGTAAGGTTTTGTATTTCTTAGAAATCCCAGACTACATGGCTTTGTCGTTGGAAAGTTTATATGGGTTTCTCCAGTCTACTTGTCAGAGCAGTCCTTCAGACCACATAGGTTGTGGTGTGGGAGTATGAAAAACCCATCGGTGTCATGTTGGGAGTGAAACACTGCCTTAATCTGCCAGTCTTTTATTGTAAAAGAACTTTGTAACTGGTTTGATAAGAAAATGAACAGAAGAGTGGGTTCTGGTCTGGCTTTGTTTCAAATGAAATTTGGATAAAATAAAATATCCTGAAATTTGGATAAAATATTTGGAAATATTTTCCAAAGGCAGTGATGGTAAACCACTGGTAAATACTGTTGTGTCATGAACTATTCCACGTTGGAAGACTCTTCCATGTTGTAGGCCTCCAGGAAGAGTTGAGACACAGCTGTGGGGAGTAGCACAGGGAGAGAGGAGCCCTGCATTGGATGGATCACGGGAAGGGGCTGGGCAGGCTTATGGGCAGGGTGAAGTGGTGAAGTCCTGAATGTGTTCCTCTGCTTCTCTGTGCCACCAGTCTGAGGCAGGTGTAATTTTCTCATGTAATTGCAGCTCGCTACTCCTGTCAGCATTTGCTGGTATGTTTTTGTTCAGGAATAGGACAGGAGAGATTGAAATGTCTGTACACTTAGCTCTGTGGGAGGACCTCCAAAGAACCATTACTCATTTTCAAGGTGCTGAGTGTCAGGATTGGATGTGATTTTTGAGGTCATTAGCACCTAACATTTATTTATGGTTCTAGCATTTCAAAAACCTCATATTAAATTTTTTTTTTCCCTTTTCCTGCCTTTCCCCTGTTTGCTTATTACTGATCAGGCAAGTCCAGAAACTGCTTGCAGTATATTGCCTTGAGTGGTTAAAGATTTAGTTGTTTTAAATGTAACTCTTTTTTTATAATGTTCTTTTTCTCCAGGTGATACAGATATAAATATTGATTGGTTACCTTTTTAAGGCTGAAAGAACAGAATTAACTTAGTTCTCTAATTCTACTGCATCCAGTAACTTATCAGCAGTCAAAGCCACTTCTCCTGTGCCTTCCAACTAGATAAAAAAGAGTTAGCATTTCTATTTACAGTCTTTCTATTTACTACTTTCACTTACAGTCTGAGCACCAAGATTACCTCTGCCATAAAGAGAGTATTCTCTCAGTATTCTCTCAGGAGCACTCAGTATTCTCTCTGGAGCAATGTCTGCCAGATATTAATCCAGGGGTGAACATCCTCTGTACTATGTTTTCAGCAGCATCCATCTGGTGGATTGCTGCCTTTTCCCTTGTTCCCCACTTTAAATAAGAGATGATTTTATATCTGTGCAGAAAATTGAGTGTCTGCTGTGGACATAGGAGAGAATAATGCAATTTGTAGGATCAGTCTGTCCCATGCTTGAGCAGCCTGGGAGTTGCCTGCTGGAAACACAAAACTTCCTTACAGAATGTGTGGCAAAATTTTTCTAAGCACTGAGGGCTTAGAACTTGTAAGACCACAAGGATGACAAAATCTTGCATATAAAGTATATATAAACCAGTATATATTGCTGTATTAAACTGACATAATAATTAAAAGAAATAAATTTAAAGCTGCAAAGGTACAGATCATTTTGCCACTGAATATTTTACATTGCCTCTGCAAAAATTTTTTGTCGACAATACTTTCTGCATTGTGCTTCTTTCGATGCCTGAAGTGCTATCCTACATGAACAGGAGAAGCAGAGTTGTTATTTTCAGTGCATTCTGTTTTAAGACACAATTTTCAAGAGCTGTAATAATTTTTTAAATGAAGGGGCAGTTGTTTCCTGAAATAAATGATCACTTTTTTTTTGTAGTCAACTCTAGTTTTGGTACTTAGACATGAGAAAACAAAGGAAAGGCCTCTGTACTATATTACTCATTACACTGCAATCTCACTTGCTATTAACCAAATTTTGATACCTCATCCACAGCAGATACTTTCACTCCTTAATGGTAAATGACAAGAGAGAAGCACCTCGAGGGATCTGTTGATCTAAAGACAGGTTTCTTAGATGAAGTTACTTCTAAGATGAAATTTTTTTTGAGTTGTTTCTTTTCAGTGGCTATAGGCAGAACTCAACTGGCTGATTAAAAGTAAATGCCTTTGTTTAAAGTGTTAGTATCAATTGGATAAACCCAACATTATGAAAGCTCTCCCTTCGGGAAAATGAAAATAAACAGAAGGATTTTATTAAACTTTTTATGAAAGCAGTGAGTTCTGAGCAAAATCTGAGTGTAAACATTTGTTTGAAAAGATATTTATTCTAGAATTGTTTTGCAGCTCCTTATTCTCAAGTGTAATAGAAGTTTTCTGTGGTGCAAAATGTAAGAGAGCATGGGAAATCTGAGTCATGATGAGGACAGGAATTAATCATATTGGTCTCTTTAAAATGAACACCGAAGAGACATGTGGGGAGGGAAACAGTTCTAAGTTTTAGATATTATATATTTTAGAGGTAGAAAATGAAAAGATGCCGCAGAAAAAGATTTTAGTTTAAAAGCAAAACCCCCTGTTTTTCTTTCACACCTTTCTGGTTTAAACAGAAGTTTTTTAGGGTGAAGCTCTTGTGACTCTGGAATGGAAGTGCAGTGGTATGCACTTTGTTTTAAGGTATAAAACCAGGCATGTGTAACTGCTGGAGACAAAAAAAATAGAGAATCCCCAGAGGAGCACTTATTGTGTAAGAGTCTTTCCTTACATGTTAGGATTAGGGAGAAAAACAGGCTGCTTTGTGGTCTGCCATAAATGCAACAATCCAAGCTAGCAGTTCTTCCTAGCTTTCGTCCTTTTGGGAGACTCTTCCTTGACTAGCAGAGTTACATCTATGGCACATGAAAATAGAAGTGTCATCAGACTGCTCTGTGGTCACTGTTTGTGTGACAAACCCATTGGAACCCCTGTCAGCAATAAATGTGAACCACAGATAGGTAAAGAGACAAAAGAAAGGCAATGCGCCTGGGCAGTCTAAAGCTCAGCTTTAGTGAATGGAGCTGAGGGATGTTGGATATCCTGTTCCGTATAATTGCATAAACAGACTCCATGATATCCTCCCCAAGCAGCTCCTCTGAAGGCACTGTGGGTGAGCGAAGCATCCAGTGGTGGCAATCATACCTTCTTCCATCTATCCCTCTTTTTGCCTTTTTTTTTTTTTTAATTTATTTTGTACTCTGTGGAGGTGTTGTCAGCTACCTGCTTGTGTTCATCATTGTCAGGGCTGGCAGTGTAAGAGATAACTGAATGGATTCCAGGCCACCCAGGAATGGCACCTGACAGGAGCTCATTCATCACTTTCATTTCAGGGTTCTGCCAGGAACATCTAGCATCGGAAAGGTAATCAAGGCTCACAGGGCCACATGGGTGTTTAGGAGGAGTGCTCTGAATTACCAGTAAACTGAAATATCAAATCTGGTTTGTAAATTAGGTGCTTTTCTGGAGAAAGTATGACTATAAGTGTCATCCCAAGCATATTCCCAATAATATACATCTACTATGACTGCTGGGGGCCACAGCCTGATCTTTTCCCAGCTTCCAGGTGAAAAATAGCAGCTGCAGTCAGGAGATAAATTGGTGCATTTTAAAATGTGTTTCATCTGAAAGGGTTTGTTTAATCAGATAACCTCTCTATCTTCAGTGCTTGTCTGGGCATTTGGGCTCCCTTCGTTGCACGTGACCAGCACAGAAAGGGTGATGCCTTGGCTGCTGAGGCTCAGGCACACCCTGCACTGTGCTGCAGGCTCTTCGGACTTTATGAGAGTAAGAGAATCTGCCCTTAAGATAAAAGTATCCTGTTAGTATCACAGAATCACAGAATTATGAAATAGGTAGGTTTGGAAGGGACCTCTGCAGTTCATCCAGTCCAACCCCCCTGCCAAGGCAGGCTCACCTCAAGCAGGTGACATGGGAACACATCCAGGTGGATTTGGAATGTCTCCAGAGAGGGAGACTCCAAGACCTCCCTGGTCCAGTGCTCTGCCACTCTCTACATGGAGAAGTTCTTTTTGTCTCCTTCAACATCAACGAGTTTTGCATGAATCCTCTTTGTAGGTCAGCTTTTCTCTGTTTGAATGATTTTCTTTATTCAAAATACATGCAGCAAATTTAGTCTTTGTCTTTCTACAATGCCACTGTAAAGGTTGGCCAATGCTGAACTGTATATGATAATTTGTAACTGTGGTAAGTGATTGTGTTATGAGTGAGGGGAAAACTTGTTTTTTGTTCTTCAAGAGGAGCTTTCTCACTTGTTCCTAGAGCAGCCATTGTTCTGCTTCATTCTGTGTGACTCCTGGGAAAGACATCAAGGGATTTTCTTCCATGAAATCAGTAATTAGCAGTCCCTACATTTGAAGAGCAGGCTAAAGAAAAGAGGCATAGATCAAGCATAAATGAGATGTGGGTTCACCCCTAGTTTGAAACCCAGACTGAAATTATCTGTTCTCCATCAGAGTGGAGATTTCTGGTGTTGTATGGGTGGACTTTCCATTTAAAAAAATCTAGAATAATTTTTTTCAGTTGTTTGGTTTTGGTTTTAGTTTTTTTAAGTAGAGTCTCCATTAAAAAAAAATCTAGAATAATTTTTTTCTTTTGTTTGTTTTTGTTTTTTGTGGGTTTGTTTAAAGATGTATTGCATTGCCATGCTTCCCTAGTGCCCACTTTTTCCAAGAGGACACTTTTTTCAGTTCAGCTGGTATGCCTGGGAAGAGGGTAAGGGTTAGGGTTAGGGTTTAGGGTTATGGTTAGGGTTATTGTTGGGATAGGGTTAAGGTTAGGGTTTAGGGGTAGGGTTAGGGTTAGGGTTAAGGGTAGCATTAGGGTTTGTGTTTCAGTTAGGGTTAGGTTTAGGGTTAGGGTTTAGGGTTTGGGTTCAGGGTTAGGGTTAGTGTTAGGGTTAGGGTCAGTGGGCTATGCTTAGGTTTAGTGTTAGGGTTTCATTAGGGTTAGGATTTGTGTTATTCTTAGGTTTAGTTTTCTTTGTCTTTTTTATGCAGATCCTCTCTTCCTGTGACTAAAATGTTTTTCTTGAATGTTTTCATTATGAGGATGAATAATGAATCAAAAACCTTTCTGACACTGGGGGACCTGAACTATGGCTGATGACAGGTTCTGGGAATGGGTCTGCAGGAGGTTGTGTAATAGGTAGATTAATACTCTGGTGACGGGATTCAACACTTCAACAGTCCTCCCAAAATATGATTATCAATGTCTCAGCCAGGTAATTGATCTGTGGTGAGTGCATAGTGCTCTTTAACCACTCTTAAAATATCATTACAGATGTAATCCTTTCAGAAAACCTTTTTTTTGGAAACTTGGGCCCGGATTTTCTTTGCTCTCTTCATTCTGCATAATAATCTGAAGAAATCTGGTATGAGGATTACTGGTGTGATGCTGATGACTAGCCTGCATGTGTCCCAGGAGAGTGGAGAATGGCCTCTAGTTTCTTTTTGCCTCCTCAGGTCTCTCATTCAGTAATTACCTGGAGCATTCCCCTCACCTTTTTTTTTTCACTTGCACTCATGATGACTCTTCTACAGCCCCCCAGCCTGAGCCTAGGCATTTCTGCACAATGTTTTTCTTTATGGCTAAAGCTGATTGCTCTTCATCGCTGACATGGCTTTTCAGTACATTAATGCTTTGGGTTGCCTAGAAGGCATTTCATTCTGGATAAGAAAAAGTCCCAGAGGTTGTCTAATTAAACCCAAAGCAGTATGAAACTGACTATTTTCATTTAGACAGGAAAGTTTATGTCAGAAAGAGGTTTTTGGCTGCAACAACCAGATTGGTGTAAGATATCACAATGGAAAAAAGACAAAACCCTCAATTATATATGTATGTACACACACACATATGTAGTTGAATATCCTTAAAGCAACATGATAATCTGAGAGTGTCTTTTTTCTGCTTGAATTAACTTTTTTCAGAGTTGCCACAGCTTCAAAATATCCAAATTGATACTGTTGCAGCTCTGCCTCAGGGGTTTTGTTTAGCCAATACTGTCTGGTTAAAAGTCAGCTGTTTTTTGAAAGTCTTACAGATTTGGCTGGTATAATGATGTATGTTAAGAGACAAGATACCTGTTGACAGGGTATTTTCCTGTCACCATGATATTTTCTGAAAAATCCTCTTTGCCCAGGATTTTCTCCTGGGAAGCTGAGAAGCCTCAGAGAGAAATGTAAACAATAATGCTCTGATTTGTTTCTCCCTGTTTTGCTGCTTTGGAATGTGGCTTGGACGTTGTTTACCAATAGGTGAATGTTTGATTGGTTCCATGGGAATTGTTTTAACTTAATGGCCAATCACAGCCAGCCGTGTCAGGACTCTGGAAGGAGTCATGGGTTTTTATTATTCATTCTTGTTAAGCCTTCTGATGTATCCTTTCTCTTTCTTTAGTATAGTTTTAGTATAGTATTCATTAATATAATATTATATGATATGATGATATATGACATGATAATATAATGTAATGTAATGTAATATAATATATCAGCCTTCTGAGAACATGGAGTTAGATTCTCATCTCTCACCTCGTCCTGGGGACCCCAGCAAACACCACATTTTCCCATGTCTTGGGGAAGGAAGAAAGAAAGAAAGAAAGCAAGCATTACAATTTAAGTGAAAACCATAAGCCTAAACCTAGCAGTAGGTAGTATGTGGATTTGAAACCTGGCCATTCTGAGTATTCTGGTTTTGACTTCCAAGGGGGCAAAATATTTCTGCAACTGTTTGTGGACTTTTCTGCCTTACATTACTTGACTGGACTGTGATGGCCAACAACAGGCGTGAAAGTCCAGGCATTACAGTCTGGACTCTGACCTGGTCAGCCGTACCCATGAGAACTTGCCAGCTTTCATGAGAATGGAATCCCGTAACGGTGGAAATCTGCTTGTTCTCATGGGAAGGGATTCTAAAACTGTGACAGTAAACTGCACCTGGGACAGCTATCCTGGATCTCTGGGAGAAGAATGCAAACATATCCAAAAAAAGCAACCTGAGCCAGCACATGCCATGACTAACGAACTAACCAATCAAACCAGGTAACAACTAGTAACCAACCCGTTAGAGTGATGCTTTTAGAAAAGATATAAATTTGGGCTGTGGATAGAAAAGATATAGATTTGGGCTTTTTCACTGCGTGAAGAGTCCATCTGTAACACGAGGTTACAGCAACACTAAACTGATTCTAAATTTTCAAAAGATTTTTGAGACTAAAGACATTCTGTCACATAGATTGTGCAAAGTCCAATGGATGAAAAGGACTGATCTTAACCAAGCTTATGAAATTGAAGTTTTGTAACTCCATAGAGGTTTCTCCATTCTGAGATTGATTTTAAGACTAATAAATTAGCTAGTCCTAGTAATCATAAATTTTCTTCAAATTTGTTTCTCCATCATGTAAATTATTCTCATTTCTGGGAAACTGTAGTGTGAGCTTAGTGGGTTTTGTCATGTGAAACTGTTATTATCTTAAACGGTATGACATCTTAATATCTGAAAAAAAAATTCTCTTTAACAGTTATAATTATTTGCCTCTGCTGAAGCTGACTTCATTTTGCTGGTGATGGTAAAGGAACAGAATTGAATTGAAAGTGGCTTGGTCAGGTCAGGTTTCTGGCTCTTTCTTCTGAATGTTAATTAGTGGTTTGCTCACAGAAAGACTACAAAAAGAAGTGATAAGGTGAAGGATGTTCAGAGTCCACTTGTTTGCTTACTGGGGGAAAATGTTTTGATTTTTTTCTTCCTGGATATTTAATTAAGACAGAAAACATATCTTTGTGTTTTCAAAACACGCTGCTGGCATCTTTCCTTCCTTGAGAGCCTTTGTGCATATGCCTTACTAGTTTTCTCTTCTCATGAACAGAAAAAACTACTTGAAAATTGGTCTTCAAGAAGTTAAGACACCTTTAAATGTCAAAGAAGCAAATCAACATTTTCATGATTAAAAAGAAAACAGTGTAGCTGTATTAAAGAAGTTCTAAAGAAGTTCTCTGTGTATTTTAATATTCTTTGATATCAAAAGGAGAAAACTTTTAAAAAATCATTGAAAAATATTTTTTTCAGTGGAATTTTATGGGGAATAAAACAAGTTGGTTTAACTTAATATTTACATATCAACCCTGTTGAAGTATGGATTTCAACCCAAATACCACCTTGAAACATTCTGAACACAATGCAATTTATTTTAAAAACAGAAAAGGGCTTTTCTAAAATATCCTACTAAATTATTTTTCAGTAATAGAATTCTGCTTTTACCTCTCAGCCTGCACTTTTGCATAAGATTATTTCATTTTTCTTTATGTTTTATCCAAAATAGAATTCTTACTAAATTCATTTGTAAGAAAATAGGCTTATGTTGAAAAGACTTTCTATCACCACTCAGAACATGCTAGAACAATAGGAAATGCAAAATTCTAAAATAATCCAGATCATTGTTTTTGAGTGTTTGTCTTTACACTGTTTCATCTGTTAAGTCTTGCCCTCTGATTTGAGAGGTGATCTTGGAGACCTAAAGGAGAAATCTCCAGGAGTGCCCTTAATTTTCCTGAGCATTTAGTTTAACAAAATATATAACCACATGCATCAACAGAAAATTGCACCATCTCTATCACCATCTGTGTCTAATTGTGGATTACCTATTAAGAGTGCAGTGGTGGTGATTACAGGTGGGGATGGAAGCTTCAGTTTTTACTAGGGTTGCCTGACATTTCCCATTATAAAGCTATTTTCTGTTCTGTTTGATAATTTTCCAGCATTTTAGTTTCTTTTCCATGCTGGGTGATTGCTTCCACTCTTGCTTTGTGTTTGTTTTTGGTTGTTTTTTTTTTTTTAATTTTAATTTTTATTTTTAATTTATTTGGAGGAATTTTCATGTTGTGGGGTTTTTTGTTTGTTGTTTTTGAGGTGAAAAAGCAGTCAAAATCGTTTTGGATTTTTTTTTTCCCTAAGGAAATAATCCCTGTGATTTTTTTTTCTCTTTAAAGGCCTTGTCTCCCTCTTTATCCTAGCCCTTCAGGGCAGATCTGATATATGATTTTGGCAGGGATCCAGGATCATATATGAGAATAAGTTTATTTTTTTAGGTGAAGGACTAGTTGCTGGCATTTTTTTTGTTTTAAAGTCACCTTTTGCCCTCCGTTCTCCTCAGGTGTTGTTCATTGAATAAAAATGAAGGAAAGGTTAATTTTCAAGGTATTTTAGAAAGTAATTTTTCAGATGATAGACACATTAAAATAAAAATGGATTAATAACTATGCATCACAACCATTGCTTCTTTAAAATAAAAATTAATATTTTTCCCAAATTAGCTGTTACTAGACTGACTTGCCTGCTAATTTAGCTACTGCACAGTCAAGGATGCATGGCTTAGTGAGTGGGTTTTCAGAATACTTTTTGTGATGCCTTTATCAGTCAGGGAAATTTATTACTTAATTCAAATTTATCAACTTGTACATAGAGCTCCATCCTGTACTGGATTATTCTCTGCCACATCTGCCATGCTGCTGTTTCCAAGAGGGATTGGGGGGGTGGAGATTGGGCTGTAGGGGGATTGGGCTGTGTGAGAGCCCAGGAAGTGAGGGTATATGTGCTTCCCTCAAAGGAAATGGGAATAATTTGCTGGTTTTTTGATGAAAAAGGGAGGACATAGAGTTTGGGCGCACGTGGAGAAGAGCAGGAAGCATGGCAGGTTTTGTATCCCACCCAAAACCCAGACAGGAAGAGTAAGGGAATTGCAGTGTCACAGATGAGTTTTTGCTGCTCTCCCTCACAGCTGCCCTGACACTGTCCAGCTTCTCTTGCTGCTGGTGCTGCCTGGTGGTTTTATTAATGCTGATTCTTTCGGCCACGCACAGTATGCACAGCCAGCACTGGTGATGGCAGCAAATCTCTCTCGGGGTACACAAGGGGGTACACAAGTCTCCTTAAGGAGCTTCTGCGGTGAATTCCATCACTTCAGGCTAATTCCATCACTACTTCCCTAATGGTTGCAGTTTCAAATGTTTCAGTCATTCAGTTCTTTAATTTCCTTCTTTTCCTAAAGGCATCCTGTTTCTGCTTCAGGATCATGGCAGAGGTGTCTAAATGGTACAACATGATGCATGATGCCCTTGATGCCAATGTAGGGCCGCACAGGAGGATTCTGAACTGTGATGGCCCTCTTTGCAGGACAGAGTGGGACAGCACTTCCTCCTGAAAGGACTGCTGCTCCGAGCAGAAGACAAAGTGTAGTATTTTGTTTGTAACTACAAATAACTATGTCTGGCTGCGCAATTACCAGTACTTTAACCTTTTAGTGGGAGACAAAAAGGCAAGTAGGAGAGTAGATGAAATAATAGCCTGCTTTTAACATTCTAACTTTTAAGATATCATCGTGCTGTTAATATTTTTATAATTAGTATATTATTTCAAAGGGATTTTGTCTTTGTTCCCATGGTCCCAATAGTGTGTGGTCCCTGTTTCCAAGGTGAGAAAGGTCAGCAGCACTGCCAAGTGATGTGGTAATAAATGAGAAGCAAGAAGATAAACTGCTCAGTCCTGAGCCTCCATCCTTTGGATGCAAATTGACTCTAGGACGTGCAAGGGCTGCCAAGATGTTAACCTCCTGGAAAAAAGAGTGCAGCAGCAACAAATGAACTGTCCTTTGGTGAAAGAATCTTAATGCTTCCTTAATTACACCCCTGTAGAGTATGCACAGTTTAATAGCCAGCAGTGGAGGTGGCAAATGGAACTTAAGTCTTGCAAAGTTTTAGAGAAAACAGGTACTGTAGTTTCAAGAAGTGGTAAGGGGATAATTAAAAGAGATTGGAGAACTGGGATTTAAAAGTCTGATGTTATTCAATTCTCTTTCCTTTCTGCCAATACTGAAATGAAGATGTTCAGTATAATAAGATCTCCTTACTGAACACTCTCACAGATTGTCTATTTGAATGTGAATGCTGTACACATTATTCCAGCAGTTATACTAGGAGATTGCCTTTTTGAACAATTGTTCAACCACAACCATTTTGTGCCTAACCAGGCATGCATGAGAGGGCAAATACCTCCTAAAATAATAGATAGATCGAATCTAATAGATTTGATAAAATCTCTGATTTTTGCTATGCTAGTATCTCTTTCTCCTTCAGGCAAGACTGAACCTAGCTAACCTGCCATGTATCCAGTATGGGAAAACTGAGTAATTTCTGTTTGGTTTTAAGCTCTTCAAACGATGTTGTTTGAAAGTGTTTCAGATTGAAAATTATTAATAAAAGAGTGATTGCTATAACATAAATCTGTCAGCATTTTGCCTTCAAGTCAGTGGGCTGAACCAGCCTGAAGTACTGACATGCCTCCTGACAGCTGGCTAAGCGGCTTCTGAACAAGGCATCTCCTGTTTGCTCGCCTCTCTGGGATTTGTACATTGGGTCTAATATTTAGGGTATTCTGAGTCTGTATTATACATTATCATATGTATATTAGCTGATGTATTGAGGATCTCTGCTTTTGTGATATTTATATGAAAGGAGGAGTGATTTCTCCAGGGAACAAAGAGGATGTGAAGTTCCTGGAACCTAACAGCAAAGCAGATTTTCTGCTTGGACCATCAGCAGGATGTTTATTTAGGTCCTGTGTCTTGGGACCCTTGTACTCTTCAGTTTCTCTTGCTTGAGGTGCTGCAGTATTGGCTAGCTCGTTATTTGGTTGTTTCCACTCTGCCTTCATTGACATGGTGTTGTCACATTATGTCACAGTACGAGCTGGCTTGTACTGGGCAATTAATTTGGCTATAAATGAGAAACCCAGCCAGCTCCATAAAACCAGCCTTTGGGTTGAAAGACAGGAACCTCAACCAATTACAATACATCCTAAACTGCAGGCATCTCACTGGTCCAGGGTCTGGGGGGCATAAAAGGTCAGACCAGTGAGCTATCCAGACAGGGTTTTTCAAATGCCCTTTGTAAAGAGGAGCTTGAGGAATAAACTCTCTCTGTTGCCACATGGACATCAGGGGAGTGGTTGTCTTTGTCTCCAACCCACTCCCCCACACATTCACAGCATGGGGCAAAGCAATCCTTGAGTCCTGAGTATTTTTCCCTGTCTCCCCTCTCTCTTTTTTTTTTCTGAATTCTCCCTCAGATTCCCAAGGGGGCCAGTGAAAAATTAACTTTTTGATGAAAAAATCAGATAGCTGAGGGGAAAGAGATAGTGGTTTTTTTGATCAAAACTAGTCTTTGAGAACTCTTATGTTTCAGAAATATTTTTGTTTTGAAGTGTTTAGGCTTCAGTGTGTCTAGGAATTAGATGCTTCCAAGTATTTCAATGATGTCAAAATAAAAGGTTTTAAACACAAAATATGTTTTCAGCCAAAATGATTTGCCAGATTTGGTGTTAATAAATAGCCTTAGTTGCCTTAATTCAGAATTTTTCTGGGGCACAATACACGGTTGAAAAGTTGCCCACCAATGTGTCCTAATGCCTTCTGTACAATCTTCTTCAAGGGTCTAGCCTGAGTTTGGGGCTCCAAAGGCAGAGAAGCTAGGAAATGCATGAATATTTCTAGATATGTTTTTGGAAAAGATGAGCTTACTAGAGGGGAAGAGAAGACCTCAGGATAAGGAACATGTATGATGCAGGAATCAGCATCTTTGGTACTATTATCCAAGAATAAAGAACACAGTCCTTCAAAGCAGAACTACTGAAGATCAGCTGGGACAAGAGCAATGAAGTTGACAATGCAGAATCTCTTGGATTTTTGGGGCCTGGAACATGAGTCAGGACTCGGCTTATTTCTGTTAAAGATGATGAGAAGAGGTGTGGTAGCAGGCCCCCAGCTGGGTAATGATTAGCATTGACTCCATGATCCAGAAGGCATGAAAGACACTTTATTATTAGAAATCTACAGTTCTTATAGAAACTATGGTGGACCTAAGACCTGATTGGTCTCAAAGTGAAAACCTCTCACACACTTTTGGTGGCTATCAATAACACACTCTAGAGAACCATATCTATAAACAATGGTTACAGAAAGAAAGATAATAATTGTTTGAATTATTTTGCTCTAAGTTTCCCACAGCTTCTACACAGCTTCCCAGGATTTTTCTGGGAAAGTCTGTGCCCGCTCTCTGTGCCCGGAAAGCTGCTGCAGGTACAAAGAGGTAGGTACAAAGCTTGCATCAGGTGACAAGTGGCATGCCAGACCATCTGCTGGTAACATCTCTTAGAGCACTTTTCAAAGGAAAGATACTGCCGTCAAAAGTTGATATTTTTTTTGCTCTTCAGAAGAAAAGCTTCAGGTAGTTCAAGTCACTGCTGAACTGCAAATTAGCCTGGAACAACTCTGAGTAAATTATATATCTAAAACTGAGTGCTGCAGTAAACCCTTTGAATTGTATCTGAATCTTGGAAGTCATGAATGGATGAACAATTTCAGCATATCTGAGCAATATTTTATCTTATATTTTTTATGGAAATGAGAGAGAAGGAATGAGAAGCTCCTAACAGAAAAGTGTTGAACATTGGCCTTTGGTTGGCTGTTCAGAGCAGTTGTCACATTAAAATGAATGTCAATGTTCTAATCAAGGCAAATGAGCCTCAGAACAGTGCAAGTTCATTTTTTACCTTTACATCATTATTTATACAGATCTGCACTGTGATTCTCCAGTGCTTACCACAGAAATACTGGTTTCCCCTGTAGTGCTGGCTTGTGTCCTTCTGCATGCTAATGCAATATTCCATTTCTAACTGGAATGTAATAGATTAGTGAATACATGAGGCTATCATTCCTCTGCTAATGTGAATCCAGCCAAGCAGAAACCCTGAGGTTTATCATAAACAGGCCAGCTTCTGGGCCTTCTTCATTTAAAATTCAATTTAAATAATTTCTCATTTAAGTGTCTACTTTGTTTTCTGCCTTTCAGTTTGATGAGCTTTTTTTTTTTTTTTTTTTTGAAAAACTTGATGTTTACTGTTGGAGGGTAAGGATGGGTGATAGCGCTGTTTGCATTTTTCAGCTGATTTTCTACCATTGTAATTCTCTTTATGAATAGGAGGTGTATTGTAGTGATGTACGAAGTATTTGTCTTCATTAGGATTTCAAATAGTGTTTCAGGGCCTGTTCTGGACAAGGAATATAGATTTCTGCACTTAGTTTTTCCTCCTCTTTCTGGCATGGCTGCACAGATTGTGGTGCAGTCCACAAACATGACTAAAAACCCACATGCACTATATCCCAATTCTACTCTAATTTCCCTGTTTTCCTGCACACGAGGCGGGGGGGGGGTGATGTTGTGAAACTCATGTACAGCATGCTGGGTTCAATGAGGATATAACAGGCTGCTAGATGTGATTTTATTCCTGTTTTCAAAGTGAAAGAAGGGGGCATTGTAAGGTCTTTTAGGAGATCAGGTAGGTTGATTTAATGATGTAATCAAACCATATTTGCACAGCTCTTTACCTGCCATAGTGTGCATAAAATATTAATAGTTTCCCTCTCTGGTCCTTAAGGCCTGGATGTGAGAAGTTGTGTACCTACCTTACCAGGCCTGGTGACCAGGTACCAAAGTATTCAGATGAGCAAGTGCCACCTGGTGCTTACCAGAGGGAGGAGAGTGGGAAAAGGGCAAATTCTGGGGGTGCTTACATGTGGGAAATGGCCAGAACACGGCAGGCACCCCACTGGTGGGGTTAGGATGAGCTTATTTGGGTGTGCAGAGCATGACCAGTGCTGGGTGATATCCCTTCCTGCTTCTTCCTGTGGTTGAGGATCTGGGTGATTCCCAGTGGCCAGGGAGGTTGTCCTTGCACAGCAGCCACACCTGCAGTACTTGTTAATTGTTCCCATCCCGTGCGGTTCAGAGATGCCACATCACAAGCTCGAATGTGTTCGGGTGACCTTGGCAGAACAGGAAGGCAGGGTAATGTCCATAGGATGGAAGAATGTTGGGTCACTGCTGACATTTGGCATTAGGCTGGGGGTGTCTAGTGGAGAACAGCCCTTCTTTTTGACCCTGAGACCAGGTACTACAGTTACAAGTACAGTCAGCTAAGGCACAGCCCTCCTTCCAGTTTGCTTTTTGCAATTTTTAGACTTTGCATTTTTATGGTTAAATTTTTCTTCAAGGATTGCTTGTACTGAGAAAAAGAAATCATAATTTTAAAGTGTATATCTCTTTGCCTTGGGCTAATCTCAGGGTGATATACAATAGCTTGGGGATCTGAGAAATAAGACACGAGTCAATAATATTTTTCTGTTTCTTTATATGTTATAAGCAGATTCACGTCACTCTTATAATATCCTCATACACCTGTATTTTGAAAATTATTTTCTCTTTTTCTCTATTTTTCATAATGCTTTGATATCTATGTGTCAAAGAATTGCAGAAAAAACCCCACGGTGCAACTGAGGGCAAGTGTGGAACATTTTAACTCCAAAAGCGAATTTTTTTCATTAAGGTATAAGTAAGAGTGTGGATTATATTTGAAACTAGTTCTTTTTTATTCAGCATCTATTTGAGAAACCACAGCTATGGTTGTGTTTTACAGAATAATAGTATATAACAGTTTCTCTTTGCCTCTGTAGACATCAGTGATCGTAGTGAATGACATTAAATTAATCCTGCCCATTTTGACATTCATGGGAACATTTCCACTGACTACAGTGAAGCCAAAATCTGTCTAATATGTTTTACATTGGGTGACAGAGTTTAAACCCAGGTGAACCTGTTTCCTGCCAACACTTATTTTTACTTATGTGTGTTTCCTGACTGTGTAATGGGATGTTAATCCAGACTTCCAGATGCTAGGGGGAGTGTAAGAAGAAAGAAGAGGTGTTTCTTCTTACCTTTCCTCTCTTTAAGAGGTTTCCTGTCCCACAGAAAACTTGGTGAGGAAGCTTTCCTTCCTAAATGCACATTTATAACAGGTGAGCAGAAATCAAATCATAAAAGCCATCCAGGTGAATTGTTGCTGTATGCTTTTTACAACTTGTTAAAGTAGAATGGCATTGCAAGATTACCATCCATTTTAGATATTTTATTTTCTTGTATCTATTGGTTCCTTCAATAACTTTCTTTAAAAGTGTGGATTTTAAATTGTAGACTTCTAACTAGGGACTAAGTTTTTGATAATGTCACCTGTAAAATGAAATTTGAATGTTACATGCTGCAGTTTTGAAGTGCTGTAGTAATAATAAGATTAATTATTGGAATTTGAATTTCAGTACTAGAGATTTTCAGAATGTTGTGCTACTTTTCTTCCAGGTTCCCATAGCACTGCACTGCTAGTTTAGTGGTAACTATTATTATATTTTTTTTTCCTTTTTCCCCAGTCTTCCACTACTATCACTGATTATGGCCATGTTGTCTTTCTGGTCCAGAGAACACTGTAAATAATTACATCTAACCAACTCTGTGGCTCTGGCAACTATTTCAGTTGTCACTATTTCACATAATTTAAAGTAGAAAGACACTTCTTTGGTCTGTCCAATATTATATAGAGTATTTTTTTTCCAGTTCTTTTTAATGTGATATTTTTGAGACAATTGGTTTTACAACTTTGGCCCTACCACTTGAAAATTTGGAAATTTAAAATTGTACTTGGTAGAAAAGAGAGGGGAGAGAATCTAAACATTGTTCTTCCTCTTTCCTAAGAAAAATAGAGCAAATGACAAGTGTTCTTTGCTTTTGTTTCTTACATTTCTAACCACGCTTAACTTTCCATAACTCCTCAAATTTGCAGAGATTACACAGTGGAAAAGTTATTTTGATTTTTTTCTCTTTGATTCCTGAATAGCTTTTTCAGTATTGAAAGGAGTTAAAAAACCTAGAGTGAAGGATGAGCATGCAAAAAAAAATCAATCTCTGTGTTTGTGAAAACAGAAGTCTTCCTTCTGATGTTCTCCATATCCTGAGAAAGTAGAAATATTATAAAGATGGTATAGCTATTTCTAGAACATGCCTGTTTTTGGGAACCAGTTCAAGATGAAAATTTCCTTTTGAAACAACATAAATGAGGTCTCCCTAAAGTCATGCTAAAAAAATAGATTTGAATGACCTGTGGAAAAAAGTAGTCCAAAAATCTTTTGATTTTCTCCATGGCAAAACTATGACCCACTCAGCTGAGCAACATCTTGCAGCTGCCACCTTCAGCTAGAAGTGTTACCAAGGAAAGTGACCCAAACCTTTGGGGCTTTTTGCTGCAGCTGCCACCACAGATTGCTGCAGCTCCTCAGAAAAAAAACAGGAAAAAGAAAGCTGAGGCTCATATCCACAGGCTTGACCCATGGACAGTCAACACACAGGCTCATCTCTCTGTGGAGGAATGGACTTTGCTGTGAGAGCTGCAGGTGCAAGCAGCTGTCACTGGGATGTGGGAGGAGTGGATTTTTGTTGGTCAGGTTTGGGACATGCCATTGGAATATGCTTGCTAGGGTTCTCCCAAAAAGCAGCAGAGTTTTAGCATTCTTCCCCAGAGTAGCCATGTTGATTTGAAATCCCAACAGCTTATTTCTGTGTTCTATAGGAGGAATTTTAACTTGTGGCCTCTTGGTTTGCTTCCAATCTGTAAAACACTGGGGATTTTGAGAATCAAAATAAACTTCCCTGCAGTGCTTGCAGGCCTAAGGTCTCGTATCTTGTCTCTCAGATGGAGATGTGAATTGAGCCTTGACTTGAAATGTTAATACCACAACTGAGAGCTGCTATATCACTCAGCCTGACTCCAGAGGGAAAAGACCAATCACTTTAGAGTTAAGATGCTTGAGTTAGAAAAAGCACGTGGGCCATGATTGACATTCAGATATTATTTTTTGGCACTGTTGGCTGATACCTGAGCAATTCCCTGGGCTTAGAAAAATAAGGGTCACTGAAGAACATGTCTCAAGGCTGCTGCTCCCCCATAATATATGGGTAGGATAACGAATTTCCATACTCTGGAGAATAAGACACTATATTTAAACTTTTTGAAGCATGAACTGATTTATATGACAGGGGCTTCCTTTTAGCTAATGACAGTGTAGAATGTCCTTGGTGAGACTCGCTGGAAAGAGTAGGCTAAACATTTAATAGTTTTACAAAAAATACAACCTGCAGTCCCCTAATCTCCACAAGCAGCCAATTGAATTTGTCATGCCAGATCCTCATCTGGTAATGCATTGGGAATCCTGCACAAATACAGCTGGGCATCCCATGTGCAGACTGGAGGGTCTGGGTTTATTACTAAGTTATATTCAATAAAACATGTCAGAATGGATTCCTTTTCAGGAGACGATTTATAGGCACTAAGTCTGGGTTTTGCAGCAGTTCCATGAAATACAGTTTTTCGAATATATCTTAAAAAGTTAATGCAGTTAAGATTTCACTCAGCCAGTTTATGGAGCCTCTGAAAATAAATTTAGTTTCAATAGAATGACATCTCTCATAAAAGCCAAATCCGTCTTTCTTGAAATTCAGTTTTTGAAATGAGAGCTGACAGTGGCTCATACTGTCAAAAGCATCTTTGCTGGTTCAGTCTCAGGACAGTCACTCTGTGACTTTTCCTTCTTTTAGGCTGCAGAAGACAAAAGGTCACAAAGAGAACAGCATTTCTCTCCCACACCAGAGCTTGCATTAGCTCTCATTAAGAAATTCTCTTTGTACTCACATCTTGGTTTTGGCAACGCCAGCTGTGACCTCCCTAATGAACCTGTGCAGGACCTACAAGGAGGGGATGTAGAGTGGAGGGTAAATGACAGAAGCATGGGCATGGAAGTCCAACAGAATCACTTAGTGCTTGAGTATAATTTGTCTCAATGAAATTTCTTTATCTGGTGATTCTATTGCTGGAGGGTATTTTGTGTTTCAGTCATTGACCGGCATACAGCAGGTTCCTATGGTGACATCAAAAGAAAATCACAAATTTTACTTGCCTTTGTTTGGTCAACTTGAATCTCTTAAATGAATGTTTGATGTTTTCCCCCGTGTTTCTTTGAAGAATTTATTTCCCTTTTCTTTTATTTATTTTTTCCTTTTTTTCCCAAATTGGAAATAGTTCTAGTAACAAGTATAAATGATCATAATAAAGATTACATTTTAGCTATTTTAGATATTGTGGTTTCTGAATAATCTGTTCATCCACAGCCCAATTTTCCCAGTGTGTTATTCCAATACTTTGAACTTCAAAAATTTGAAACCCTGACATACTTCTTGTTTGCCAGAAAAATATCGTATCCAAGTCAAAATTAAAGTCTCTGTGTGCTTCTCAAACACTTCAGTAGTAGTTCCAGAAGAACCCTTTCTGACTTTCTACAAAGAATAGGGTTTTGGTAGGTTTACATTAAATTCCACAAAGTGTAAAACTTCTAAAAACTGTGTTTGGTTTGTGTCATAATTTGTTTTCTAGAATGGCATTTAAAAATTTAATTTCAAAATTATGTGCCTGTAAAACACTGAATAAAAGCAAAAACAAGAAGAGATTTTTTTCACATTTGTTTTAGCATACATGGAAGTATGAACTCGGGGATCCTTTTATTATTCATTATATTGAATATTCTTTGCTGCCAATGCACATATGTCAAAACACAGAGATTCTCTTCTGGGCCTTTCATTACTGATCCTGCTGAGAAACTTGTTCTCCTGTGCATCAGAGACAAACATGCACTTGTCTATCTCATAAGCAGGAGGAAAGTATTTGTAGGTTTTTAGCACTTCTAATGCTGTTAAAGCACTTCACACCTGTTGATATCATCATCAGAGGACCAGGACAGCTATTTAGCAGCTATTGATAATGATGTGACAGGATCTCTCACTCCTGATACAGCAGATGCTCATTTGCTTCCCCCTTGGCTGGGTCAGGCCTGAGTAGGCTTGCCTTGTGGTGAATTCTCTTGGCTGAAAACATCCTTAGCCAGCAATAAACATCCTGCCTTGAATGCTTGGGAAGGGATAAGCTAAAATTTGTGACTGACAGACACAGCACTTCTACAAACTATACAAGACCACTATAATTTACACATTCTCTGAGTATGTGAGAAGTTCTCCTCAAAAGCCAAGACATCAGTCTCAAGTAACTTTCCTGGGAACTGAGAGAAAGTAGGCTCTTTGCCTGCCACCATCATTCCTTGGTAAGTGACACTGGCTTCTAATTTATACTATTTCTTAGCTGTAATATAGGTACCTTTATTAGAGTGCACTGTCTTGTGTATGCCTCAGGTCTTAGTTTTTATATTTTTCAGATTCTGTGCTGCTTTAGTGTGTGGGTCTGGGCTTCATATTAGGGGAGAGTGAGCTC
>JAYDZK010000202.1:10097933-10111869 GCA_034509185.1 Euphonia xanthogaster | reverse complement strand
ATTAAAAGATTAAATTTAAAGTCTGTTTTGCCTGCAAGTAGCCTCTAAAAACAAGCAGCATAAACACCCTTTAAGTCCTGCAATGCCTCGTGAGAGCTGTATTAGCAATGGCCCAGGGCAGCAGGGAGTAGGAGGAGGAGGTTGAAATCCTCTCCCTTTCCCTTCTCCTTACCCCCCTTTTTCTTCCCTCTCATCTCCTCTCTTTTCTTTCCTTTTTTCTTTTTTCTTTTCTTCCCCCTCATCTTTCTGTAGCTGCCACTCTTAGTTGTCCTTATCTGTTCCAAACCTGAATTGTACCTTCTGCCAGGGAAAGTAAACGTGCAGCCTCAATGCCAGGTCGGGTATGTGACAGCCTGGTGGTTTGCAGTGATCCACCCTGGGTTCCACCAGGCTTCTGCTGATGGGTGTAATCCCTCTGCAGCCTTTTCCTACAGGTTCCCCCTTAATACCTTCCTGTCAGTTCCAGCCATGGATGTTAGAGACTGGAAAAGGTGATCTGTTTCAAGACATCTTGGGAACTTGGAGTGTGTGGAAGGGGGCTGGTCAGGCCTTGCTCCGGTGAGGTGGTGTCCTGTCCCCGGTACCCTTCAGCTCCACAGCGTCTGTCAGACATGGCATGGAGGCAGCCCCCCAGTGGTGCCTAACCCATTCCCTGAGTGGCCAAGAGACTAAAAGTCCCACCTGGGAAGAAGGCTTTAAGAAGCCGGGACATGAGGTAAGCATGTCCTTTCACTCTGCCTTCGTCTCTGAAGCTTTACACTGCTGGAACCCAGGAGTTGGTAGCTATGTCTGTTTTTCATATCTTTCATGTCTTTCTGTTTTCCTTCCTTTCTTCTTCCAACTCCCTTCTCACAGATTGTAACATTGAATGGATTATAAGGTCTTCTATGTTCAATGGGCTAAGTGTATGCTGGTATAAGTGATTATATGCTGTATTTACTCCTTTGCCAATGTTCCTTAATTTTCTTTAGTTTGCCAGTAATCTTTTGTGTATTTTTATCTCTTGAGAATATTTATTGGAATTTTCTCCTCTGCGTCTATCCAGAGCAAAAAACCCCTTGGTTTTCCTCTAGGTTTGAGTGGCTGGGCTGTAACAATGATCCAAAGGATGTTCTCAAACTTTCTGTAAATGAGCTTACGTGACATGAAGCTGTGGCACTTCTTAATCAAAGTGTTCCCAATCCAGAGGCAGGTCTGAATATGGATGCTCAAACCTATTTTTGCTTAAAGCCTTTTGTTATTGCTGCTGAAGTTCACTACAGTTCCCTTCCCATGTGACACCTTTCTCTCAGTATCTGATTTTGGTTTGCCTCAGGCCATTGCATGTCAATATCCTCTTTGCCTGACTTGTAAGAATGTTTGAGTGCAATTCAGGATTGCAATAATGGTCCTACGGACATGGCAGTGGAACAAGCTCCTGGGATTTGTGATGATTGTTACATAGTCCAGAATGTTGTCTTCATGGACATCAGTTCCATTAGCTTAATCAGAGTCACATAGGAGCTTGTTAAAGGAAACTTTTTTTCCTAAATAGACTTTTTAGGTTTAGAAAGCCACAGCCACTTTTTTTTTTTTTTTTTTTTTTTTTTCCCCAGGATAACTTAGGTTCGGACAAGTTTCTTAGGCTGGAAATAACTGAAGAGAAAGAAAGAAAATATCTTGAGTGATGAGACTAAGGTTGGAGGCCATGGTCAACCCAATTCAGCAAGAGGACCTGGGTCTGGTACCTTGCATGTCAGATGTCAGGTGAGACCTGGATTATTGATACTCTCAGGCTTTGTGTTTCCTTGCATTGTTTATGAAAAAAAAAAATCCAGAGGTTAAGACTTGTCCTGACATAATACACAAAATTTTTTGAAATTTGCAATGCTTTCTCAGGAAAAGTAAATAATTCTCATCCTGCATTCAGCTCTACAAAGGTGTGTGAAAATTTTCACAAGGATGAGCCTTTACATTTGAATAGCAACCTTGTCAATGTACTGATTTAATTTAAATGAGAAGTGATTCTTTCCTCATATATTAAGGAAACTTTTGGAAAGAAAGAGGCAACAGAGGGAATGTTTTGCTTTGGCCAAAAGTACAGTTTGGGCAGGGTATAAAAGACCACATGCAGATTAATTACTTCTGTTGAAATTTAGCATGACTGAATAAGGTTTAATTATTTAATCATAGTACTGTGTTTAGCTGCTCAGGCCAGGAATATAGTGATTGTGTTCCCTTTCCTACCCTCCTGTGTTTAATTTATGTGATTTCTTGTACTTAACCCTCTTGCTCTCTGTATAGGAAGAGGGATTAAAATTTATTTCTTGGCATGATGTTTTGTCCTTGTGCCTTTTGTATGTCTCATGTCAGCTTTAACTGGTTGATTACACTCATTATGATTGATGGACTGTTGTGATTTATTGAAAGCTCTGACAGTTTTTATTGTTTATTTACTTAAATTTCAGAAGAGTCTAGAAGCTTTGAAATGGGATTAATAGGTTTATAAGGACTCTACAAAAGTGATTCCTCGTTCTCTGTTTCAGTGTCTCTTCCTTTCTTTGATAGATGTGTTCCTCCCTTGAAAACTTTGTTTTATTGTGATTTGATCCAAGCTTTAAATAACACCTTTCTTCTACTCCAAGCCTCTTCCAAGGTTGCATTGAAAGGACAAAAAGCATCTTTTAAACCCAGTGAGACTTAGTAGAAGAATATACTGAAGTTACAGAGAACTTTCTATGGACTTTGTTGGCCTGAAGGGTATCTGTCAGGCAGATGTTTAACAGGGTGCAGCATTTCGAGATGTGCAATTCATTGCAAGTGATGCTGCTTTGCTTTACCAGAGTGCCTGGTGAGCCCAGCTTACTCCTGCTTTCCTAAGGACACTGCTTATGGATTGCCTGGCCACATGGTCTGGTCCTTTTACTTGATGAACTATCACAGTGTACTACAGCTCTTGTTTTTGAGTAATAGCGACACATTGTGTTCTTGTGTAACAGCTTACTTGTGCAGCTTTGCACCCTTTGTGTTGGGTTTGGATGGCTTGGTTTTTCAGTGAGGAGGGAAGAAGCCAGCCTCACAACAAAGAGGCCCACAAAGTGATTTTTCTGTAGGGAGCTGCTAGAAGTTTCTTCCATGCCTGGCAAAGCCAGTCACAGGCTGGCTCTGAACACAGACCTACTACTAAGCCAATTAAAGTAATTGGCAATGCCTCTGTGATGACACGCTTAAGAAGGAGAAAGTGTGTGCAATTGTGCAACTCCTTTCTTCTTTCTGAGGGGTGGGGAGTGGGCTGCCAAGGTCATGCTGCCATGGGGACCATCCCAGGGCCATTAGCAGCCACTTGGCCAAGGCCATGTGGCCAGGGCTAGTGCTGGGAGTGCTCATGTGGCCGGGAGCAGCTGCACAGCCGAAATCAGCATGGCTGGGGCGGTGCCAAGCGGCTGCTGCTATCTTGGCATGGCTCACAATGAACTTTATTTGCTTAGGTGCTTTTAGACACCTTTTGCCCTTGCTGTGAACAGAAGGGCAAAAGTGGCAGCAGCAGCTCTTCCTTTCCAGCAGCCCGCATGAGGAGAGGAGTAGAGCTGGTGGCTGGCGTGGCTCACATGGTGCCAGTGGGGACCATGTGATCAGCAGTGAGAGTCACGGTGAGCAATTCCCTGATGCAGAGGCCAGATGAGATCAACTTTTCAGGGCTTCAAAACTCTATAAAAACCTTTCAATTGATAGAACTTGAGAACAAATGAACCTACAGACACCAATTCTCTCCCAAGTCAGAGAAAAGAAAAAGGTGAAGACACATGAGGAGAGCAACAAGGTGACAGCAAGGTTGTGGCAAAAGAGGGAGGGGGAGGAGGAGGTGCTACAAGCATTGGAGCTAAGATTCTTCTGCAAGCCCTGGTGAGGAATATAATAAAACAAACTGTTTCCCTATAATTCATGAAGTGAATACAGGGATGCAGAATTCACTGGCAGCCTGTGGGAAAAAGGTGAATGATTTTTTGTGGGTGCTTTGGTGTTTGATCCGCATCAAACTGTGACACCCACGTATCAAAGTGTTGGTGTAGGTAACACCCATGTTTCAAGGTGTTGGTGTAATTTATAATTGAGTAGTTGTCTCCCTGCCAGTTGCTCTGAGGTTGTGCCTCCCAGCTGATCACATCTAACCCAAGCTGTTTTCCATTTTCCTGACTGTTTTTATGATAAAGGGTTTGAACTTTGGATGCTGTCTTCCCCCATCTTGGGAAAGATCAGAAATACTGTATGCAGAGTTTATTGGTTCCTTAGCTGCTTCAAAACTTAGACAGAATTGAACTAGATTTGCTGGCAGTTTGAGTTGGGAACCAGAAGAGACTGAAACAATCCGATTTCTGTGACCCCTTATTAGTAATATTTATTGCACCTTGACTCATTCATTAAGCTTGCACTGAATGTTGATAGTTCCAGGGCTGTATCAGTCTAACAAGACAAAATTTTCTTGCTCTGCTTAATATTTTTTTTTCTATTTACAACTTGCCTTTAAAACAAACTTTCTCATTTCATCAGTCCAAGGGATATTATTGTTGCAATGATCTTATTGATTGCATTTTATCTAACTTCCAGAGAAATGGCATCTTTAGCTAAATGGCAATGCTTATTTATAGAATGGGACCTCAGCTTTCAAAAATATGTACTTCATGACAGGATTTAGTGTATTCCTTCAACATATTCCAGGTTTTCTTGGGACTCAGCCCAGTATGCAAGGCATAATCATTTTACAAATGAATACACCATTTCCTGAAGTGAGATACTGCCCAACTATTGGCAACTAGTACCTAAATATATCCCTTTACAGTGAACGCCTGTGAAAATATAAAGTACATACATTCAAGTATGAAGAGAAGTACTGTTCTCAGTATGAATTCAGAGTTCTGGGACAATAATCAGTCTGTTACACTGGTAAAATTCCAATCAGATTGTATTGGAAGCAGTAATAAGATTTAGATGCCTCTAGGGCTCCTCTCAAAGCATTCCGGTTGGTGTCTGCCTGGTGACATTGTTCATAATACAAATCCATTAAAGCTCCAAGCAAATATTCTTTCCTCATGGGGTGCTGATGCTGTGAGAAGGCAAAGGAAATGTTATTGTGGAAGGAAAGCCACTTGGAGTTAACAGCAGTAAAGCAGCACTCTGCTGGCAATGGTAAATAACTCTTTCTAACCTTCTCCCTTTAACTCCAGGGTTGTTCTGGGACCTCTGGACGTCCAGGGGCCCACGTGTACTTTGGGTATACTGACATGGTATTACCAGGCAGACAGAAATTCACTCCTGGACTATGAATGGACACAAATCATTAATTTGGTCACAGCATGGTGCTTGTGCGATCCTCTGCAGAAAAGGCCATATTGTGCCTTTTTTCCTAAGTACCACTTTCCCCCTTTCCTGATTAGCTTCACTTGCTGCTTGTTACCGGTTGATAGTGAAGTCCCACATGCATTTGGCAAGTCCACCTCTGGATGTCTAGGGTAACTTTTTCTTGGCTATGGTGAGGGATGCTGCTGTGCTTGGTTGTGTTGCATTGGTGTCTCTATCAGTGTGAGAGCCTCCGAGCCCTCCGGGTTCTCACACAGGCATCCTCAGCTCCACTGATGTCTTCTGCAGCTCCCATGGGAACTCCGAACACTCATTTTTGTGCAAGGAGCAAGCTTCTCTGCTTTCCTTCCAACACTGGGATGCAGGTAAAAGGCACTTGATGGATAGCTTTGGCTTCCAAAATTCCTGTCACTGCAAAGTGGCAGCACACTTCCCATTTCTCCTGCTGTTAGGTATGTGCTTTTGTAAGGCTGTTTGGAATTTCCCAAATTCCAAAAATTCCAAAAAATTCCCAAAACAAGATTTCCCTCAGGAGAATCTGAGGAAGTTACCTCACTTTGGGGAGACTAAGGACAGTCCTGTTCTGGTACTGTATATCAAGGGGCACAAGCTTAAATGCTTTTTTAATGAAGGTAGATAAAAACTACCTTGGACAAACTCTTCTCCCTTTTTGAGGGGGAAACCATGCTTTTTTTTTTTTCTTTCCCCTTTTATCTATTAGGGCAGGTGACTGCACTGGAAGCTACGCTGGTGTTTTAGGGCTGCAGTGGTTTAGAAATTTTCTCTAAACTCTCTTTACTTTATGGCATTTATTTTCTACTTTAAAAAATCCTTAATTTAAATATTTTACTATTGTTTGCTCAGCTTTAAAGAACTAAAAGATTTTGCACTGCAGATGGAAAAGCAGAGGTTTTATTGGAGTTTACAGTTCTGCCTACACAAAATTTAATTTTTGCACTTAATTTAAACTGAAGTTTTGTTTGTGGAGATAATAAGTAGGATTTTTTTTGTCTGGTGTAGCGTTTTTTTCTGGTTTTACCAGGTGAAAGTGTGATCTTGAGCAGAAGATGAAGTTTCTGTGACAGAGAAGTTGGGGAAACTACATTAGACATTGGTAGATTTACAATTCTGGAAAGCAATAAAGAAGGTTCTCTGTGCATCAATACTTTTCTCCTGTCACTTAAACCCATCAAAGTTAAAAAGATTGCCCCATCTGAAAGAACATGGAGCCATTTCTGCTATCCACATATATAGAGAGGGCAGGCAGCTGGGATGAGAATTAGAGGACTAGAGGCAATTCCCCTGCTCCAAATAAATGGATAATATATCAGAAACTGGTAACCAGAGCCTGTAGCAAAGGATGAAGTTTTATTTTAATCTTCTTCAGAAACTGTCCAGCAACTGAGCAGATATTCTTCTGAAAACTTTAACCAGAAACTAGCTTAATCCTGGAGTGCCATGGACTTTTTTAAGTGGGATGCTGCTTTAGGACCTAAGCCTTATATGATTGCTGGGTTGGTTTGCTATGTTATATTTTGAGCTCAGATAGTATGGAGGAAACATTCCTTCCTTTATAGAAGGAAACTCCTTTGTTCCCAGGGATTTCTGACTTTCAGCGACTTTCTTACATTGGTCATCAGTCCTTGAAGCAATTGAATCATGGACACCATTGTGATGCAACAGAATTACTTTATTAAGCATGCATGAACTTTACATGTTTTTGCTGTTTACAGTGCAGCTGAGCAGGAGACTAACCAACATGCAAACAAATGGCAGGGCAGGATGTTTCTTGCTCTTATCACACTCTCACACATCCCACAGCAAGCCATGTTCGTGTTGCCAATTAAAACTTTCTCACATAAGTGTTTATGGTTTGGTCATGATCCTTTGGTTCTCACCTTCTCATGCAGATGTTAAGGTTGAACAGCAGACACATCTACACTCTTTGTTTAAGGATGAATTGGTCACAAGGGCAGCCATTGTTTGGTTCTGCCTTTTTGCTGACTTAGAACAGTCTCCAGAGGCAAAGAAGTGCTGTAACAAGAATGACACCCATCCCCAAAGTGCCAAACAGCCATATGTGTAAATTTAGTCCTTTAAACCAAGTTTTTGGATTAAGCCAAATAAAGTCATTAGCAAGTGTATAATAGAAATTCTGTGCAGACATGATTTGTAATGACTGAGATTGTTTCCTAAGACTACCTCTTAACACATTTATGTTTTTATCCATATTTGTAGAAAATGCCCCCTTTAAATGAACCTTCTCCTTATTCTAGGAAGTTTCAGAACTGTTGCATTCTACAGGAGCAACACACATGTTAGCATCAGTGTGCTGCCAGTCACAGTGAAGGAACAATCAGGTATTTAGGGCATCTTGGTTTTCTCCTACCCATAACAAAGCAGTCTCAAGGGCATCTAAGTGTGCCAATATTTGTTGATCAATTACAGTTTGCATTTGTAATTCCTCTGTGATATTACTCATTTCAGAACTAACTTCATAGACTGTTTTCACTGATTCCATTAAAGCAGCAATGGCAATAGTAGATGAAGCTAAAATAGTAATAGGAGATACAATAAAATCAGTAAGCCAAGCAATAAATCTCTCAGTTCATTTGGATTTCTTTACAAACAAGTGGTTTAGATACATGATTCCTGATTCTCCTTCCCATTCCCATGTAGGATCCACAGGAATCCATATTTGGGTAAGAGGTAAGTATACCTCTTCAATTCAATTTCAAATATACCTCTTACCCAAATATGGATTCATGTGGGGTAAGAGATAAGTAAAATTCCTTTCAGCTGTATTTTCAGGGATGATGCAGGAGGTGAACCTAGGGTTGATGGCTGTGATGCAATATGATTGATTACGAGAGTCAACTGTCATATCTGTTGTTAATAACAATGCATAAGGATGTGAGGTGCATATCATGGTATCAAGAGTTTTCATATAAATAGCATTCATCCAATATTCTGATGACACATCAGAATAACTCAAAGCCCATATTCATAGAGACAGGAAGGTGAGCATTAATCTCCAATGAATTGTGTGAGGGAGGGATTCACTATTGACATCACAAATCTGTGTGACAGACACCGAGTCCTCCTTTCCTCCAGCTAATGCTTCCTGAGCAGGAGTCATTTATATCAAGTCTGGCATTGTTTCAGATAAAATGACCTTGTGAACCCCATTCTGGCACTGATACATTAAGGGCTTGTATGTCATGTTGCTCAGAGTTTTCCACCCTACATGGAGACCATGAAGTATGCACCGAAGGTGAGAGGTCTTTAAGTTTGCATATGGAAATATTATGTGGAGCTGTGGTAGTGTTTCTAGGGTTATGTGATGTGTTAACTCCTGGAATTTCAATTGCTTGCAATGTTCTCTTACTGGTATGATTTTTTATCAAATCCATGTGCAGTGTGAAAGGGGTGCAAGTGCTATCATTGTGAGTAGTTAAGCATAGGGGATAGAAATCTGCTGCAAAAGTTTGATTTCCCTCAACTGATAGACAATCTGTATCTTTAGTTAATGACCCAAATGGAGGGAGCTGTTCCCCTCCTAGCATTTTAGAGTTGTTAGTAGAAATGGGAATTTCTGGGTCCCACCAGGTTACTGGATGAAACACCAGAGGGTCATAAACATGAACCCAGTAGATTTGCATGTTGACACCCATAACACAAGAGCTAAATAGTAAAACATAAAGCAAAGATCTTACTTTTGAGTTAGCCAATGCAATGGCCAGGTAGACCAAGAAGGTATTTGTGGCGTTGGGTTCTTCCCCCACACACTACATCATTCTAGATGCCTCAGCATCCAGAGCCTTGAGATTACCCCATGTTATGTTTTTGTTCTCTGCTTCTCTGTTGGGACAGGCAGTCAGCAGGGGAACACCAGAGACACTGTACCCTCCAGAGAGGTTTCTCCAGTGAAATGACAAAAGGTCTCCACCAGTGGACTGCAGTGAAAGGTTGGATTGGGCCAAGGGTCTCCTCCTGTGTCAGCAGGCAGAATCTGGGAGGAGCCAGGGGGCATAAAATGTAACTGCACTACAAGGTGAGGAGAACTCTTTGGACAGTTGACTTTTGAGGGCTTTTTGAGACTGGCATTTTGGCTTTAAATCTCTGAATCTGGTTTTTGAGGGTTTTTTTTGAGACTTGTGTTTCTCGGGCTTGTTTTTTGAGGGTTTTTTTTTGAGACTTGTGTTTCTCAGGCTTGGTGTCTGGGGCTTTTTGTGTCTTGTCTTTTGAGCTTTTTGTGTCTGCTCACTCATTTGCTCGCTGCTCCTTTGACCTGGCCCTGGCCTGTTTTTTGTCCTTTTACCCTGGCCCCAGCCTGCCTTTTGGCTCTCCTGCCCTCACATCTGTCCTGCCTCCCTGTGTCCCTGATTGCAGCCTCGCCACTTCCCCCCTGTGTCCTTGCCTGAGCCACCTGGGTCCAACCCTGCCTGCCTCTGATCCAGCCTGCTGCTGCAACCCTCTCTGTGACCCTGTCCAGAGTTCTGGATATGCTGCCTGAGTGCCCACTCACTCACCAGATGTCTGGCTGCCCTTCGCCATGGCAGCTGTGCCTGTGGAACCTCGCCATTCCAAGAGCTGTGAAGGCTCCCTAGCACACAGTGTGCACATTCTCTATCACGTGGATATTGACAGCACTCCCTATCCTCTCTCTGGTGGTAATGCCTGCTTCTTCTCTCTGTCTCCTTATTCTCTTTCTCTCGCTCCCCATTCCTTTTCCATTTTCCTTCCTCCTCTTTTCTAGGGGCAACCATTTTTTTGTTGTTTCCAGTTTCATTATCAATAAACGGTTCTCAGATACAATGTTTGTCTCGTTTCACTTAATTTCATTCCAGACCATCTATTTTTAAAGAACTCCTTGCAGTTCCCCACAGTGGAATGCAACAATCAGTTTCCATAATTGACAGCCTGCAAGTCCTCTACATACTACTCCAGCAGGCACATTAGGAGGAAAAAAATGCTCGCAGTTAGGACAAGTGTAAACAATCATGCCTGCCTGGGACATTTAAATATCATAATCTTTAGATGAAACAGCAGTGTTATGATGAAAGAAGGCATGAGATTCTGAGGCCACTGTAAATGTCTGATAAGATGTGACTGCCACCATCAAGCATTCAGCACAAGTGTTCCCTTCTGTTAGGGGATCTGGTAAGTTAGAATGGGAGCCAGTATGCATGACAAAAAATGGTGTACAGTGAGAGATATTAAATCCACAAGTAACAGGGTTATATCAGCAGTATTTACAAAGTGCAGAGAAATGTCAGGCATTCTGTCTTAGGTTGCAATGCAAGATGTAACCAAAAGTATGTATTCCATAACCATCTGTTGAAATCAGGTGGGGCAGTGCTCTTTATCTTTTCCACGACCTATCCTCCCTCCTGGGGAAACCTGCTGTTAATGGGCCATTGAGTGTCACTGCATGGCTGATAAAATTACATCATCCATTAGGAGATGCTCTGCCCAGGGGGAGGAACCAAGCATTCCTACCTGAATATCAATCCAAACAGGTGTATCTGTTTTCCACCTTACTTGGAGAGCAGGGGATTTACATCAGTGGCGCGTTTGTTAAATTTGCTGCACTCACCGCAAGCATAATATTCCATTGAGAAAGTAAATCATGACCCCACAGCATAAATTGAGAAGGAAAACCAGACAGTAAGAAAGTTGATTGTCATTCATTCAGCCCCATGACTGTAAGAACAAGTGCGCTCTGTTTAGGGGCTTGATGCCCCCTGATGCCTTCCACTAAGTCATCAGCTGTTTTAAGAGGCCACTGTGGGGCCATGAAGACTCTGAAATGGTGGAACCATCTGCACCAGTGTCAAGTAAACCTGTAAAATTTTTTTATTTAATTGGAGGGTTAGTAAGGGCTTTTCACTCATAATTTGTTGGAATCAGTGAATGTGGATGACATTGGTGCTGCCAAAGATAGATGCCTCTATCTATCTATCTATCTATCTATCTATCTATCTATCTATCTATCTATCTATCTATCTATCATCTGTCTAGCTTTGGTAAGAATAATATCAACCTATCAACCTTCAACCTTTGTTGAAGTCAGGCCTATGAGTCCAAGCAAAGTAGATGTGGGAACGGAACCGGCTGGGATGAATGGTGGTTTAGCCTCGGTGGTATATACAGAAGGCATCAACCTGAGACCATGGGAAGTGGGATACTGAAAGGGAAATAGCTGGTAAGGTCATGGTGAGAAGAGTGTAGCCATGGGAGTTGGTATGTTAATGGAATTTCTCTATAATAGGTCATGTTTCTGGTTCTTGTTCTGTTGGTCTGTGACCTGTCACATACAAGGTCATGTTCCTCCTTTGCGATCGGAGCCTTGCCCTCAGAATGCCCCTATATATTGTTACGCTTGCCACACCCCTTCATCTTTGGATCTTGCCCCTCTGCGGTTTCTATGTTTGTTATTTTGCTAATAAAGTTCTTTATTCTTTGGGCAACTCCATCCTTCCCATCCCTCTATTTTTACCATGTTCCCCCTGGCTGGACCAGGCTTGGGGTCACAGCGAGCCAGAGTGTGTCAAGTAGAGTCACTGTTTTGTTTCTTGAAAGACTCTATAAGCTTTTAGGTTTCTTACAAGGTTTCTTACAAGAATATATGATACCTAAAGCATTTTTAAGCCTCAGAGAATTTTTTTTTTTGTGTAGGGTATGAAAAATGAGACCTGTGTGAATGGTTTCATTGGGTTGATTCTGGAACCAAGCTTGTTAAAAAAACCCCCGTGTTCTTTTTTGTTTCTCAAACTGATTATCAAGTTATTTGAAGATTGTGTTTTAATTAGCTGCATGTTAAACTCTATATCTCACAGGGCACTGGGAACTAACCAGAAGTATCAGAGTGATAGTATTTAAAATTTCATTACAAAAATTACTGATGGCTTTCTTGCTCTCCTACTGCTAAGATTTAGACTTACCTATGTCAAAAATTACCAAAGTGATTTTTGAACAATTTAAACCAGATTGTAGAACAGTTTGGGTTGGAGGAAACATATCAAGGTTATCCATTCTAACCCCCTGCAATAAGCAGGGGTGTCCTCAACTAGACCAGGTTGCTCAGAGCCCCATCCAGCCTGATCTCCAGTTATGATAAGTGTCAGCAATATGACTTTCCTGAAGTCTTTCCAGTCTAATTTGAAAGAAGACAAACTTTGTCCTGTGACCACATGATTTTTTTTTTCTTGGTCTTGCTGTCCTTCTCAAAGAATCATTCCTGATTTAATATCACTGACACTGAGAACGTGTGTGCTGTTTACATTGTCTAGTCATGTTTTTGTTGAGAAACAGCAAACAATGTCCCCGCTGGTATGTGAATGTGATGTGCTATATGTAAATATTTTTAGGTATTATTGTTAAAGGATTATTTACAGCCTGGACAGTCTACAGGCAGCTTCAAACTGGTCTCAGTGTGATGGAAGTGTTGAGGGAGCACTAAAAGAGTACAGAAATGGTAGAAAACAGAGGGGAAAGGGCCAGATGATACAAACTAATTTGGCACCAGACTTGTCTGGTTATGTTTCTTGGGGCGAGGGGAAATTGGTGATATTTGATTATTATTTAAGTGGTAATAGAGCAGATTGCTACAAAAAATACATGGACAGAAGGAAAAGAACAAATTCTCTTGTTTACATGAAGTGGAGCCCTGTTTCTAATTTTTTTCTGCACTTGGGAATAAAAAACATTAGATTTTTCGCTGTATTACATATGCACCACTGAAGTTGCCCTAAACTGTGCAGATGACAGAGCTAGTCTAAAACTTAGGCAGTCACAAATGATTTATTTTTCTTTTCTTGCCCAACTTTTCTCATGTTTGTGAGTGCCCAGTGTTTTCCAACTCCACTCCCAGGTCAACAGCAGTAATGAACATCATCTCTTTGAAAAGCAAAACATGCATGCTGTCATTAGCATCATTTCGGGACCTCCTGTTGTTTACACCTTCATTAACTGAGGTGCTAGCATTATTGTGACAAGATGACAATTTACACCTTATTACTGATTCTGCTGTAAATGGTCACTGGGGCTGAGCCCAGTGTGGTTCTTCTGAGGATGACAAGAAGGCAGCACTTCTCTTCATGCTTCTTCAGCAGGCCTGAATTGTCCTTTACAGGTTTCACCATTAACATTTGCCTTAGAGTGCATAAAAATTCATTATTAAATGATCAAAACTGACTTCTTCCATTTCCCTTCATACAGAAGAGCATTGTGTTCTGTTTGCTTTGCTTCTTACATTAATTTATTGCTGTTCTTCCAACTTGACCTACCTCTGGCTCTTCTCCTTCCTGACTATCCCACTCTGTGCATACGGAGTGCTCCTTGCTTTCAATTTTCCTTATGGTCAAATTGCAGCTGCTTGGAAATTTTTTTAGCTGAGCCCTGTTGTTGCTGCAGCCCAAACTCGCTGCAGAACATATACAAGCCAGTGAAGGTGAACAGTTTCAGTGAGCCAAGGCACATTCCTTACCTACTTGCAGCTCAGCTCCTTGAACACCTGGAGCAGTCAGTGCTCATGCAACTGGCAAGCAGCTGCTCAGGCAGGCATTTAACACAGTATACAACTTGAACCACATTTTCT
>JAYDZK010000202.1:10080974-10097833 GCA_034509185.1 Euphonia xanthogaster | reverse complement strand
CTTGAACCACATTTTCTGAGGAAAATGGAATTAAAGAAAAATGATTTTTTTTTTTTGTCAGGTCTTTAAATTAGCATGGAGTATGAGATTTAAGAACTTCCTTCTTCTGTAAGGAAAATGCCCTAAGATTAAGCTAGTGGAAAATTAGAATTTAGAATGTGAATTTTTGTGAAATTGAGAAGATTCTTCATGTGAATCTTAGGAAAATCTTCACCTCTGAATTGATTTAAACAGTTCTGTGTAAGAGCAGACAGAGGGGGCTAATGTGATACAGGTTGTAAGTAACAATTAATAATTACATCAAGAAAAGATAAAGCAAAATTTTAATCCTGTTTTAGAAAAAATGGCATGGTTATCTTAACATGTACTTAGTGCAAGTGTATGCCCTTAGTTTCTGAATGATATCTGCATTTTTTAAGAGACCAAGCAAAATTTCTTGTTTAGCACTATTTCTCTGAATTGTTCCCATGACTACCTTTTAAAAAACTAACAACCATTTTATATCTGTGCACATGTAAATATCTAGTGATTGATCAGTTATTGTTTGATTTGGAGTTGTCTGATTAGTTAGAAAGAACTGTGAAAAGGACCTGGAAGAGTTTAGGATTTAAGTAAGCCAGTGCAAGGTAAGTTAATCAGTGTCAAGAAGAATCTTCTTTAGTACATTTTCCTGATGTGGCATACATGAAATCGACCTGAGCTCTGAAATGCTACTTCTGTCTCTTCCCTTACTTTGAATAAAAGTTTCCTAGATCAAGAGTGTACAATTATATTTGTTATTTATTTTCATTAAGAAACAGTTATCATCAGCCCAGTGTTTTTTTAGCAAATGGGAGAAATTAATTTGTGCATATAAATCCTTTCCAAACTGATCTCTACTAGATGGTACAACTGGTTTAAGTAAGTCCAACCTATAAGGTTCATATTCCTGTATAATTAACAACAGGGGGCCTTAAGTTTAGACTTTGAATATTGATTGAGTCTTGTAGGAAATGACTTAATAATCAAAATGGAATAACCTTAATAAATAAATTAACAGCTTATTTGGAAACCTGTACACCAGCCAAGTCCATGCTGTTACAATTGTGTTGTATTGTTTGTAAACTGGGAGGTTTTGGACTAGTAATTCCAGCTTCAGTTAAAGTAAGCCTGTCTGTGTTTTTCATTTTAAAAAGCAATTTGTTTGTATTCTAGTAATTGCTAAAAGGCTGTGTCTTCTTATGCAACGTGCCTTGTGCTGTGCACTATGCAAAGTCCCCCTCATAGGCAGCACATATTTATTTAAGACAAAGTTAAACACGCTTCCTTTTTTTGTCTTTGAAATGCTTATACAATTTACGAAATCTGCAGTCAGACATTAGAAAGAAGGCATTTATACAAGCTGCCACTAACCAGTTGTACTTGTGATGTATGCAGGAAACTCCAGGGGTTTGAGGAAATCTGTGTACACAGCGCCAGAAATTTACACCTTAGAAAGACTGAATTTCACCATTGCTCAAAGCAATGTAAGGATCTTATGCATTTATATTCACTGTTGATATTACACATTTGTTTTGAGTATACATAAATCCTCACGTTATCTTCATCCTGTTATCCCAGTGTTTGAATCCACAAAATAGATCAGTATCTCTTATTTTCAGACCTTTTTTTTCTTTTGTGTTGAGACTGGTCCAAATATGTTATAAAAATTTTATTCATATTCAAGGCTGTTTTTGGAAAAAGAATGGGAGCCATCATCTAAAAGAATGCAACTAACAGCAGACTATTTTTTAATAATCTGATTTCTTTTATGCAATTCTGTCACTGCCTTCCCTTGTTCAGTTCCCTTTGGTCTCCTATCTTTCTGAAAACGTTTCCATTGAAATAATTTTTTATACTAAAACATTGCAACTTGAAAAAGATTCATCTTCATCTTCTTTTATAATTACCAGTTTTGCAATTCTTGGGGAAATTTGGCTTCACAATCTTGCTGCTTCTGCCTGAACTCTGGTGAAAATTTAATCTTTGAGGCCTCTTTTGCCATCCGTGCCTTCAGCTGAGGGAATAAAAACTTAGATCACAGCTATAGGTTTGAAAGCCTGATGCTGGCAGGAATGGGGATTCTGTGAGGCAGTAACAAATTGGGAGGGAGAGAGAACATGTAGGAATTTATTCCTTTGAAGGACAGTGTCAGCAGGACATACCTTTACTATTCCTGTCATTGATGTGAATGAGGTACCTGTTTTGTGGGTTGTGCAACAAGTCATTGCAGCATTTTTGCAAGTATGTCAGTGGTTAGCCAGTGACCCTTACCTTCTGCTTGTAGGAACATCATCAAAACCAAGCTCCCTCTGTTCCAGCTGGATTTAGAGCTGATAAATCAGCACACTTTTCACACAGATGAGGTGTATTTTGGAAGCCAGCCTGGAGCCTGTGGTAACACCTAATGACCACGTGCAGCGATCCATGCCACAAGCACAATGCAAAACTCCTCTTTTAGAAGGAAACTGAAATAACCCCCAGACATTAAAAAATCCTTGCTTTGTTTGTAGTTTTGCTTGGAGGCATGGTTTTTTGTCTGTTCTCCCTTAAATGTTGCAATGTCTTGTTTCAAAGCTAAGCATGTAAAGCTGTTTCCCTTCCTCTTTAATTACAGATCCTTGTAAAGAAGATAGATGGGAGAACTGAGTGCAAGTTTCTCATACATCCAAGGTTTTCAACGAGGCTGTAGAATTGGCCTGAATGTGAAGAAAGAGTGTGAAGCATGCTTATTTTTAGATCTGCCTACAAGCCTAAAAGCTAACCAAATTCAAACTTTAAAAGAGCTCTATAAAACTGGTAAAGCTGAGTATAGAGGTTTTAGTTCTGTTCCAGTAATTTTTTAATGAAACTTGAGAGCAGATAATTTACAGTAAAAGAACAATAGATCTGAGAATAATGAAAAAATAATTCACTATAATTATATCAAACTTAGTTGAAAGTCTTATTGTTCATTGTCCAATCGATTAAGTCAAAGATAAATAATAATTGTATCATTTAGGTTGTTTCTGAGAAAAGGTCTAGACTTTTTTTGGTCTAAATATTTTCAGAATTATATGTAGTGTAGTTTTGGGGAAAAGGGTCCAAGTCCCTCCAGGCTGTTCAGAACATCCTTGATTCTTCTTTAGTTACCCTAGCACACAAGGAATCATCTGCTTTCCAGACCTGATTTGATCTTGGAAAAGTTAAGTAATCAGTTGAAAACAGCACAGTGTCTTTGGCAGGGCAGGCTGGCTTCAGCTGGATTTGGATATAGCCCAAACTCCCATCCAGAAAACCCGAAGTGTGTAAATAACCTATGGAGTCCCAGTCACAAGAACTCTGCAGAGAAATCTCTTTTTCATGTGCATTTATTTTTTCATGCTGAGCAGTGACACCTGTTGTCTTAAAACTTGTTTTAGTAGTCATTTCCATGGAAAAACATTTCAGTTTATCAGTGAGGAAGGCAGAATAGTTGTATTAATCAGAGAAAATATGCTCACTAGTTTGGGAATCTGTGTGAGATGTGGGCTGCCTGGTAAGACAGCAAACAGAAGTTGGCACACAGTTTACAGTTTCACCACCATTGACTTCTACACCCTGAGACCCTTTATAGAGTGGAACACTAAAACAAAGTTGGTGGGACTGACATGAATAGGAACTGACCTTCTTCTTCAGACTTGAAATAATAACTTGAAAGGATTTCTCTGTGAGAATGGATCTGAGAAGAAAACAGTGCTGGAACCCAGACATCCAATGCTGTTGGAGCCAGTTTGCTCTGACAGTTGTGCAGGAGGTCAGGGCAAAAGCTACTTAGGAGAGAAACTGGAAGACCTCAAAAAGTAGTAGAGCATCAAGCTGGAGAGAGTCATCAGTGGGTAGTAGAAAAAGAGAAGAACTGCTGAAAAAAGCCTGAGCAAAATACAAGGGCAACGGCATTGTCAAATTTGAGACTGAGACTATGGAATCTGATATACCGAGGGTGTCTTACTTTTTTGATAGAAAGCATCCCAATTTACTTGTGAAAAACTGCCTTAATAAAGTCCTCAAAAGCGAGAAAAAGGATGAAGGCTTTCCTTCTGTTGGAACTGAAGTCATCCCATGATCCCAAGATACAAATACAGGAAAACAAAGCTTTTAGCAACCTTGTCTAGTGGAAATTATCCTTACCCATGGAAGGGGCTTGGAACTAGATGTTTAAGGTGCCTTCCAACCCAAACCATTCTTTTATCCTATGAGAGCATCTTTTCAGGGATGGTAAAAGCATGGCTATGTCCATCAGTGACTATGGCTATGTGCACAATGTGAGCTGAGCTGAGGCAATGTGAGTTGGAAAGGGCTAGGAGTTAGGAAATGGCATGGGGCTGAGACCCCTATGTTATGCAGAAAGTATTTGTATTTTCCTTTGAGAAATTGTGGGCAAAACCTTGGGTTCATGTGCAAAGAAATCACTGTGTCAGTAGGACAAATGCACCACACATTGCCCTTGTGGAGGAAGCTGAAAAGTTCAGTCTATAGGAAGTGCAAGTTTTTGGTGCAGCCTGACCCTGCAGTGAATGCAGGATGTGTCACAGTCCCTGCACAAATGACAGTGGCCCTTTGTCTGGGAGATTATCTGAGCTCTTGGACATCCAGTCTTGGGAAATGCACCAGGAGCTGCTAGAGCCCCTGTGTGCAAACAGTGAGTTAGCACATGTAGATATCTAGGATAGACCTCTGCAGATTTATTACTAGCATTCCACACTTTCCCAGGTTTTTAGAGAGCCATTTAAATGTGGGACAAATTTATACTGAGAGGCTGAAACTAATATATGCATGAAATATTCTTTTTCTAACCACTTTCTTTTAATATGGACAATTCTGGAAGAGCAGAAAATGGCTCTAATTAGCTGAGCATCGGTGACCTAAAAAGTGGGCTTGCTTTGAGAAGTGAGAGGTCTTTCCAGTCATCTGGTGAAATTAATTTCTCATTAATTGCTCCACTTCTCTGTTCAGGTCAGACCTGTAACAGTGTTCATCATATACTGGCACATTTTGACATGGTGAGGGTATGGCACAACTGTGTTACTGTCCTCCTGTTTTACCACCCTTCTCCAAAGTGAATGAACTTTGTTGAGGTCTGTCCTGTAGCTTGTATCTGGCAGCTTTCTTGACACTAACCTTCTTGCTGCAGTTCTCTGACTAACAGGACTACACCAACAAAAGTGGGAAGAGAAGGCTTGGCCTGGAAAAATATGTGCTGGAAAACACTGTGTGCAGCAGTGTGGCTCATTTGGTCATTTAGCTGAGTTTTAAGGAGAAATTTCTGGTTTCAGCCCAAGAGTTCACTTGCTCCCCTGTGCCCTTTTATTTTAGTACTTGTGTTAGAGCCGTGGGAAGGTTGCTAAGGAAGCTCAAGGCTGCAGGGTCTTCACCACACTGGGCAGTCTGCACTCAGGGTAATTATGCTACTTTGTTTCTGGTAGGAAAGCTAACGGGATCAAATTTCTTTATGAAGCAATCCCTTTGGATTTTAATTAAATGCATGTGCAAAATGGGTTTAAAACATCTATGAGATAAGAAGTGTATATACATATATATATGTGCGTGTGTGTTTATAAAATATGGGCTTAGGCTGTCTGATTGTATCAGTGGGGCACTGAAGACCCACTGTTTTTTAGCCAGGGAGTGCCCTTACATTTTGATAGATATTGTAGGGTTAGAATGGGCTGAATTAATTTTAACATGGTCAGTTCGTGTGCTCATTACATTCTAGTCCTAGCACTGCAGACTTGGCAAAGATGAGATTTTTGCCAAATGCATTGTTGGTTTACAGGACCAAAGGCCACACTCCTTCTTTTCCCTCCTCCTTGGAATACTCATGGACTGGGTACTCAGCCTCTTTCTGTCCCCGGCTGCCCCTTTTCTCCTTGTGATATAACTATGCTGAGGCAGAAAAATCTGTGCTGGAGTAGTATTGTTTGTACCAGGTCTTTTTCCTCCTGGCATGGTGTGTAGCAGATTTTTAAGTACTTCTTTATGGTTGACATTGAAATAGGCCAAATGTTTTCTCTTAGATAAGTTTGCCTTACATGTGATAGTGAGATTTTCTTTGGATCAGGGCATGAAGATAAGATTAAAAAAGGAATATTGGTAATTTGTCTTTCTCTCTCTATTTACCACACACAGGGGTTATTGAAGTGTATGGTGCTGGATGCCATAAACTTCAACATGCCACATGTTACCAGATCAATGGTATGTACGGTGGGCTGAGCTAAAATGTGCAGTTGCTGAGTTCTTCCCTCACCTTTGCTGCTCTGGCAGAAGCAAAACCAGCAGAGACACCTCTTCTTCTTCCTTCACACACCAGTGGTGAAAATGAGTCCGGAAAACTTGCAAACCTTCTGTATTATGGAATGGCCCTTGCTGTGAGGAGAAACATTAAATGTATTTTTGATACCATTTCAGTAATGGCTCTGACTCTGCTCCCAGAACTTACAGAAAAGAATGACATCCACAGCAGTAAGTGTTGTCACTGTAAATGATCTCTCCTCCTCTTTCCTCAAATTTCGTCACCTCTCACCAACATGATAGCAGCTGCCATGAAAATATTTGCAATAAACAGTTTGATTTTGGTTTTTTATAGCTTTTTGTGTATTTTTCCTCTTTCATAACAACTTGTTTGTAAACACTGCAGTGTCATGGTTATTAGCGCACTGTTCAATGGAGTTTGGCTTCAAGTGTAAAATTGGGTCACAGGTGTATTTGCAAAACCTTATCTGGCATTTCTTTAATCATTTTAGTAGACTCTTAACTGGATTAGTAGTGCTGACAATAATAGTAATTTACAAAAAAAGTCTGGTAGTGAATTCTTTTTCATGGCTTCTCTTGTCAGTATTGCTGGAAATAATTAATCCACAGTGCTGAGGTATAAAAGAATGACTTAGCACTTATATAGTGATTCTATCATCCACTCTCCCCAACATTATGCACCTATAAGTTTGAAATTGTGTTATTCTCTCTTTGGTCTGCAAATAATTCATTTTAGTGCACTTTGAGCATCCTGGAGAGGGATACACTGTTTAAAATTGTCATTGGAAAACAGTACTCTGTCATCCACAGCACAGTGTCTACATTTGGTGTCCTGTGGCTGCTGGCAGTGATGCCTCTGCAGAAAGATGGGGGAGCTCTTAAAAATGAGTACTGAGAGCTCCATTCTTTGCTAAGTGTAAACTGGGACCAGACAAAGATTAGCAAATGTCTATTAGGGAGTAATCCTAATACGAGGATGGAAATACTTGTTCTGGTGCTCCTGATCACAGACTATCCTCAGGGATTGCCTCCTTCCAAAATGCTCTTCTGAGATCAATTTGACCTTGAACTGACTAGATGACAGCTTTTAGGTGTTTCCATCTACTCTTTTCGATTATGAATAAACCTAATACAAGGTGATTCCCACTGTGCTACAAACAGGAGCCATGAGAATCATCTCCAAGCTGATTCTTGGATCCTTTGCCAAATACATTTGGGCTGAGAACTGAGAAACCTCCAGGCATGAGAATAGCCCTCCCGAGATTTGGGCACAAAAGCTTAACCTGCTGGTGTTACTGAATACTGTGAAAAACCTGATTGCTCTGTTGAGGTTTTTTCTGCTTTAGACCTATATAAATGCAGCCCAGCTTACCAGATAGAATATGCTGCAGGTTTTTTAATTCATCCTGGTGTAGGGTTGATTTTTTTCCCCTTTGTTTACTGAAACTGCACAGTAAGTACAACAACATTCCCATATCCCCTTGGAGTTTAGATAAAACTTAAAAGAATGGAGTCAGAACCATAGTTCACCAGTCACTGATATGATCAAGCTTAAATAATTTGCTGCCTTACTGTGGAGTTGTCCCCATGTGAGATTATTCTGAGCCTGGTCCCTAGCTGTGCACTGGCTGTTTCTTTGTGATTTGCTGCTAGTGAGGCTCTATCTTTTGAGAAACTATTTAGATGGCAGAGTCTCTGCCTGGTGGGAAAAGGTTTTCAGCGCTTGTCTATTGATCTTATGTTTTTGTTGCAGTGGGAGAATGAAACAGTGTGCATGTTTATATGCTTAGAAGCAAAGAGTGGTCTCCTTTCCCCTGCTTTCCTAAGGTGTCGTATCTTAAAGGAAAGTAAAACAGGACAAGAACAAATTTATTCTCATAGTTGGAAACTATGAATTATTTATCCTTTGAAAGCTTCCGCTATCTCTGCATGAAGGGAAGTCCTATTATTATAAGCAAGTGTTTCTTTCTCTGCATGTCAATGAGAGAGAGATCAGAATTGACTGATTTTTGTGGTGCCTTTTCCTTCAGAGAGCTGGACAGCTTTACCTGGTTGACACCAAGAAGCTGTTTTTAAAACAGCATTTAAAACAACCTCTAACAAGTTTTTAGATTTAATATTAATGTGAGATTAGACCTCTGCTAAAAGGTCTATGAGAACTGAAAGCTTAAACAAATCCTTGGAGGTGTTTGTGCACTACATAAGTTCTTCTCTGTGTGTCAAATTGATTTTCCCCATGTATCCAAAGTTTTTGGTTGAGTTTTTCATTCAGAGAAAGTTAATTATGATTATTTTCTTGGATCTGTGATTGTTTACATAAGCTAGAACACTTGAAAATTAACATACTGCTCTGGAATATGCCCACCATCCCACCCCGGCACTTCTGTCTTGGCTCTACAAATGGAATGGGGTTTTTTTTTGTGCTTGTGATAAGCAAGACCCACAGACCCGATAGATGCCTGTTTTCCCTAGGGGGAAATCAACACCTCAGCACTTCTCTCTGGTTTTGAGTGAACTTTGGGGAGTGAGATATAGAGTGATACATCCCCCTTTTACTGCATTTGGACATCCCCTGCATATTGTGGCCAGAAAATCATTATTTTTGCTTAGATGTGTTTTCCATAATTTACTCACTCATTGTAAGGTGTTATAAGTAATGTCCTGAATCAAAGTTATAGGCCAGCAAAATATTTTCTTGGGATGTGTTGAATTCTTGGAACTGGTGTGTTTTCTTCTGTGTTATTTGTAGAGGATTAGAATTCCTGAGCTGGGAGTAGTGTGTTACAGGTAAACCCAAGAGTGGAAAGTCTGATTTCCACTGACTTCACTAAGGTTGCCCTACAGGTAATGAAACAATATAATTTGTAAAATGTGCTAATTTTAGAGGAAATGTGGTTTTGTACAGTCTTATGTAAGGATGTTAGTATTAGCTTATAGGGGTTCCTCTTTGGAGGTATGAAATAAGACTTCTTTCCATTCTGTCTCCTAAATTTTAGTAAACAGAATATATAAATGATTCTGTGATCACATAGTGGAAGAAACTTAGCATATACAAAAGCCTCCAGCAGACTGGATGCCCCTGTCCTGGCCATGGGGACACCTTCCCCCTCTGGTTTTAACATGATCACAGCATCACTGTCTTGCCTTTTTGGCTTTCACATGGTGGCTCCCAGCACCACGTCAAGGTTTGTCTTGCAGGGATTCAGAAGGTGGATGCTCCTCAGGACTGCAAATGGGTGACTTCTGCATATCTGGAAGAAGTAGTGTGGCAGTGACAGGCACAATGTCACTGGTTTTACCAGGTTCAGCTCCCTCCTGAAGCAAAGGTGTGGTGGCTTGGATGCCAGCAAGTGGTATTTAGGAATTCTGGGGACTCTTGGGCATACTCTTAATTTGTAAAGCTGCACCCAAATCCTTTTCTTCCCATCTCTCTGGATCCTGCCTCAGCTTAAGTAGAGGGCAGGTGTTCCTTCAGTTCCAGTTCCAGCTGCAGAATTTACATTTACAGGCACTGTGAGTTTCTTCTTCTCTGAATGTGGTGGTTTGAGACATATTAGGCTTGCTTTCAAAGAAAAAGCAGTCAACACTTATTTAATTGAAATATATTAAAAATGAGAAAAGCAAAAATTTGTTTTGGATAGGTGGGTGATACAATCTCTGTCTGCCCCAGACATCTCCCCCTCATTGTAGGGAACGGGGGCCTGTGCTACTTGTCCTGTAGGGAAGTGTTGGAATCATTGGCCCTGGAAGAGTTCAAAAAATGTGTGGATATTAGGGTCACTAAAACTATGGTTTAGGAGTGTACTTGGCAGTGCTTGTTTAATGGTTGGACTTCATGATCTCAGAGGTATTTTCCAAGTTTAATGATTCTGTGATTCTGTCTGGGCTTCTGTTTTAGGACACCTGTAAGTAGCACTTCAAGTCAAACTTGCAGAAAATGTTATGGGATAAATCCCTCCAGTGACCGCCAGCTAAGTAAGTGAATGCCCTGGAAGTTTTAATTCTGGACAGCACCAGGCTCCTTACCCAGGAGGCTCTCCTTCTGTAGTTGGATATTCTGGTCAACACCAGGACTTTTATGTTTTTCTGCTGAACCAACATTATACATCTGCTGATACCAGACACAAACAGTCTTAAATGTTACTAGTAAGGGCTGCCTTACTTTTTGGTGACTATGACAAGTCTAAAAGGCTCCTGCAGCTTTTACAAAAATCCAATAATGAAAAATATCCACAGATTATTAACTATAAGCATATGTGGAGCTATTACAAGCTCCAGCCCGGCAAAACACTTTTGCAAACATTTGGTTTTAAGCATGTGAGAGACTTAAACCTCTCAACATGCTTTGATGGATTAAGATCAGAATCCCCCAAAGAATCTAACACACATTTAACTGGTCTTTAAAAGAAAAACTAACTTCCTCCAGATACTACTAATAAGGCTTGTACATTAAATCATTTTAATGCAGTAATTCTCAGGCACTGTACATAGAACCCAGTGTATAAGCAAATAATAGGAGAGTTCAGATAAAGCTGACAGAAATCAGGTTCTGAAGTGATGATCTTTCATCACTGCATGCCATGCAGCAGATAATGCAATTTAGTGGTATTTTGCTTGTTTCTCTTGACTTGAGCAGAAAGCCCAACAAATCTAAGATTTAGAGGCTGTTTATAGACAGCATTTGTATTTTTTTGGCAGCATAATGTTCTCTGGGGCTGGAACATGCAACTACCCTTGTTTTCTAATAAATGAAAAAGTGAAGACAAGATGCAGTTAATGAAGAAATTATTTACTCCTGGCCATTTACCTCTCAAAATGGAGGATGCAATTAAGCTTCTGCAGTGTGTGTATATTGCATTGATCTCCATCAGGAGAAGGTCAGAAAAGAAGTGCTCTGAACACCCGTTCTTTATGTAGTTCAACACCTGCACTGTGGTATTACTAATGTGCAAATGGTTACTTGTTGGAACACATATTTAAGTCTCCTGATGTTATTTTTTTCTAAAAGCAAATGTGTACTTCCCCTTTTTCTCTTGTTTTCAGCTGCCTGTGATTTGTTATCTTTGACAGAAAATCCCAGGAGTTCAGGAAATCTTGACCTGAGGAAGAGCACTGGATTCCAGCTTGAATCTTTCTTGGGAGAGCAAGGCACACACCTTTGACAAGTCTGAACAGTTGTGCAGGTGATGTGCTGCTGTGCCATGCAGTTGGTGTGTGATAGATGCAGTCAAGTTTCCCTACAAAAACTGAATTTTGCAATACCTAATCTCCAAGTCTCAATTGGGTTAATGAAGGAGATCATAATTGGAAATTCCACCTCTAGGCCATCAAATAATTCTGAAATTTTGGCTGTTTGTAGAATACTGATGGGATAAGGTGCCTAAAGTAGCTTCACATGCTGCAGAATTGGTCCTTATGGGTTTTGAGCATTGCTGAGGGTAGCAACAGGTAGTCAAATGCTACTACACTGAGCAGCTGACAAGGAGAAAAACAGAAATAAAAGCAGATATATGGTTACTCCAGACTGTATAGGTGGATTCTAGGAGCCTTTTTTCTGAGGTACTATTTTCAAGAAGATCAAATTAATGCTGGATGGGCTATGGTGATGGTCAAAAAAAACAAAGGAAAGGAGAAATTGCCAGTTATATGGCTATAGATACATGGTTGAATATTTGTCTTCAATGCAGATGTCATTTAGAGTTGTTCATAAAATTGTCTGTTGTGGGAAAAATAGACGCTGTCAGGATTTGAAGTCCCAGGATATTTTGGGAGTAAACTCTTGATATGTGGACTGTGTGACCCTTAGGTAAATGACTCAAAAGATGTAGAGTTGTCAGCATGACATATTATCACAAAGTCATCACACATTTCTTGAAGTACTAAAACTGTTAGTGTACCAAAATAGACACCATGTTTTAGAGATGTGGGATGGTGATAGCAGGCACATATTTAAGACTTCATGCTTGTCTGGATTGACATGCCTACAAAAGGAGTTGTGATCTTGACTTTTTAGGATAGTATGGGAAATAAAATTTATCATGGATTTTTTTAGGAAGTGTGGATGGAAAGAAGAGTAACCTTGTCTAATAGCATTTGTGCTATCTTCTCCTTTGTCTATAAAAATCAAAAATGTGAGTTTTAGCATGAAATTTTCTGCTGACTCTGGAGTTTCAGAACAAGAAGTGGGAAGTTGGAAACTCCAGAACTCTTACTGTACACTAAAGATATTTTCTGCACTTATATCTGAATTGTGACAATTCTTTTGAATGGAGAGGGGGAGCCTGGACAAATCTTTGCCTCTGCCCAGGGATATGGCAGTAGACAGCAGCTTTATTGAGGTGGCCAGCACCCTAAAACCACTCTTGCTTGCAAGTTCTTCATAATGACTGATCAGGCCAATTAGAACATTAATTATTTATTGAATAGACCAAGGAAAACAGACATAAGTCTTAAACAAACTTACTTCCTACACAGGAATAAAGCAAAAAGAAACACTACTTGTAGATAAAGATACAGTGCAGAATTATAGATTTACCTTATGTTACAGCTAGCAAAGAAACAGTATAGATTAGGAGTCAATGTCACCAGTGAATGATAGCAGTGTGCAGAGAAATCTTCTTTATTTTTCTCAACCCCTGGGGAAATAATTCATTGTGAACATCTTTATCATTGGGAGACCTCTCTACACACTCAGAGTGTATAAGAGATTTCTAATTTCATGAAAATCATAGCAGTCTTCCATAGCTGTAAAAATGGTTGTGTCTGTAGTCACTAATTTTAGGTTTTCTTTTCTCACCGTTCAAGTCAGGATATGTATTATTGGCTAAAGAGACTCTCAGCCGAGATAATTCATCACATCACAAACCATTCTGGTCTGATTTTAGCAATATGTGGTGGGGAGATAAGGTTTTGCTGTGTCAGGGGGTGAAAGGTCCTGCCACAACAATTCATCAAATTCACTAATTCAGTCCTGATACGAGTGAAAGACCTATATATTTCTACTTATTTACTTTGATTTTGTTTTGGGCAGAGCAAAATGTTTTTGAAGCATCACTTCAGACGTTGTAAAGGAAAAAGGAGGGCATTGCTTTTGTTTCAAAGTGTGTTTGTGGTAGGTATGAATTTGAGGGTCCTAAAACATGATAAGCTAGTAATTGTGACTGCCTATGAGAAGTTTATCTCTAGAACTCTAATCTCTTTAAAGTATATGAGGCTTGAAAGATGTGAAAATGTCTGTTGCGTGAAATCACCTAATTGTAGAATCTCAATTTATTTCCAGAATGAAATGCAAAAAAAAAAAATAAAAAAAAATTACTTGCATAATTTTGCATTGAGGCACACAAATGTGGCTTCCATTATACGATTTAGATAAAATGGGAATTACAACATATTAACATGATGAATTTAATAATTATGTATGGAAATTATATGACTGCATGGAATACATAGGGTTTGATGTAATTTGGGCGTTCCTTTATACTAAATTGTACACAGGATATAGGGCTACTCATGTTCTCAGCTGAAGCATTTAAAAACTTTTGCTCAATTACTATTTTATAAGGCTTTGGTGTCTGTTTCTACAAGAAACAAAATTCGAAGCAGACTGCAACATGTTCATCCCTTTTCTGTTTATGGAATGCCTTTATGTAAGACAGACACAATTTTATTTGTTGTAAAATATTTTGGCATTTGGGGGCTCATGAGTGCTGTTTGTGCTGATGTCCTTTTCTTCTCCCTGTGGTTCATTTTGAGGCCTTTGCTAGCCTTGAAGTGAGGGGTGGTTTGGGATCTTTGTGAGAGCCTTTTAGGTGCTTTGAAAACCTGTAGTACAAAGCTCACAGGGGAAGGGGAAACAGGCAATCTGCTACTGGAGAAATGGTGCCAAATGTGTCTGAGCAACAAAAAAGAGAGCAACAGGCACAATTCCTACCATTTTGAGGAAGATGATGTGTATGGGTACCAGGGGAACAGTGGCATGAGTTGAGCACATCTAACATATTTTCCTAGGACAAGAATGCTGATGCCCTTACAACAGTGTGTCACTGTTGCATAGAGTTTTGGTCCAAAAAATCTTCCAAAATTTATCAGCTCTGTTTCTTGCAAAATAAAAAAAAAGGTAATGCCTTATGATCCCACCACAAAATTGCTTTTCTACCATTTTTTCTACTTTTAATTTCCTGCTTGTTAATGCCAGAGTGTAATTTTATTACATAGACATTAGTTGAGAAGGGCTTTTAGAAGCCCAGGTATGAGATCTCAGTTATAACAAATTAACTTCCACATTAAAATCCTTTCAAAGTGACATAATGTTCAATATGGTGGCCTTGGAGAATATACTTGGCAATTGGTATAGGATCTGAAGAGAAGCTGCTAGTCTAAAATGGGTAAACCTACAGCCTAATTTTCTGTCACAGAAAAACCACCTAAGAAGGGTACATGTGTATTTAGGTTGACTATAACCTGTATGCAAAGCCTCTAGTCAGTTTTGGGGCTTTTCTGGTCTCGGTGTTACATGGATCTACACAAAAGAAAAGAAAAGATTTCCATTGCAGTGTGCTGGAACTTTCTAGACAGTTCAGTTTTTTCATTAAGCAAAGCTTGAAGAATTGTAAATGCAGTTGTAATTTATTTATATCTCATTTCTAAATATAACATTGAGCATTACCATGTTTGTACTGCAAAAGCTTTGAAAGGACTGTGCTATTTACTGCAACTTTTAATTGATTTGCTGCTACTGTTCAGCTAAGCCATCTCTTGCCATTGCAGGAGGACCTTGTGATACAGGCTACCACAGGAGCTAAATTTGGTGCTGAAGCTTTATTGAAGGTTTTACAGCATTACATCTTAGCCTTGCAGTGAACTGTCTGCAATTTATTGCTGTGTTTTGCAGCAAGAAAGTAGAAAAAGAGATTGATGTTGGAATCATTTTATCTCCTAAAGTCTGCATAGACATAGTTAACCCATGGCATTGACTTGGTGAGGCTTTTACAGCACTTTTTAAAATGATTCAAGGAAAATGAATAAATTGATCAAACTCACCCATTCCTTTACTGGGAATGGACAAGGAGTTTTTCCATGCAACTTTCATGCCAAACAGATTAAGCTACTTCTGTGCTTTGCAATGAATATAGGTTAATTTCCAGTATTATTTGCTCTTGTTTACTTTCAGTAGACATCAGCTTGTAAATGTGAACAACACAATCTAGTAAAAAGACTGGTTTCATGAAGTGTTGTTTAACATGTCTTGCCTGTTCTTTGGGACTGTTTTTCCTTACTCCCCGCAGGGAATGGGCCCTGAGTTATAGGTCCAAGCATTTTCAATTGGTGCAAGAGCTCTTGAATCATATCTCATGGGGCAGATGTTGTCAAAGCAGCCAGAAGTGTTCTTCTATATTGAGCTGCTCATAGGGCAAGCACAGACTGCCAGTTGGGCAGGACTTATTTTCACTCGCTGCCAGTCACTACTAGTATATTAAATTGTATTATACTATTTTATATTTGGGGAGACTTTCCAATTAGATGGTCCAGTAGCCATCATTTCCTAAGGGGAATCAGCCTAGATCAAAGTGAGTATGGAAGACAAGCAGTTCTTTACATCTCCCCCTCCTTACCAGTATCACCTAATCCCCAGAGGCTGCTTGACAGATTACCAACCATCCTTGGTATTAATGATACTTTGAGAGTTCCATGGCAGGAGGGAGAAAAGTGAGAATGGCATGGGAATTCTCACTGCTGCATATTACATCCAAATAGAGGTGGCAGTTGAAAAGTCTGTGCTCCAGCACATACAGTCTGCACAGTATAGAAAATGCAGGGAAAAGTAACCCACAGGCTCTCTCTATTTATACCAACATATTTGAAAGATTTTGAAAGCTATGTGCCAGGAACATTTTTTTTTTCAATGAAACATGCATTTATTGTAAGGCTTTTTCTGGTTTGAACAAAACGAGGTATTTTACTTTACTGAAATGTTTTTAGCGCTTCCTCCCGCAGAAGCGGCATATCCTTTTGTTCATTGATATTGCTGTGATTTAGATGATAACACGTGTGTTTGCTTGTTAAAATATTCTGGAGGTAGTAAAAACTCCAAGGATTAGAGACAAAACCACATATTGATAAGAACATTTAAACCCTCCAGCACCTTTCAGATGTTGTGAACCACATGCAACATCAATAGCATCCTCTGTCAAGAGGGAAGGAACATACCTCTGAAGAAAAAACATAAGCATAAAATGACAGTTTCCCACACTAGTTTTCTCACAATATACACTAGAAATATTTTTTTCTTTTCTTATTTTTTCAGGATTAAGCAGTATAAAAGGGAGAAATGGTACTCCTCTTAACTAGTTAACTGAAAAATAGAATGACAGAGACTAGGCAACTATTCCTTAGAAAAAAGTAAGGCAACTATTCCTTAGAAAAAAGTAAGGTGGGGGATTATTAGAACATTGATATTTATAATTCTCTAAAAGAGTATGGAATGAACCTATGTACCTTTCCTTCCTTCCTTCCTTCCTTCCTTCCTTCCTTCCTTCCTTCCTTCCTTCCTTCCTTCCTTCCTTCCTTCCTTC
>JAYDZK010000202.1:10064071-10080391 GCA_034509185.1 Euphonia xanthogaster | reverse complement strand
AGCAGCGCCCCCTGCTGGCTGCGGGCCCAGCTGCGCCAAGGGGGAAGCGCACGGCAGGAGGGAAAACTGCTGGTTTGTTTTTTATTTAGTTGGTTGGTTTTTTGTTTTGTTGTTGCTGTTTATTGTTTGTTCTGATATAAATAAATAAACAAACAAACAAACAAATAAATAAATAAATAAATTTGCTAGTAAAGAGCTGGTATTCATTTTCCCATATTTTTGCCTGGAAGCTCCGTAATTTCAAAGTTACAGTAATTTGTATAGAGGGGGTCATCTTTCCATTCCAGGAAGGTACCTGCCTTCCCTGGCAGATATACGTGTTTTAAACCAGGATGTGTATAAAGAACATCTACATTTATACATTGTTCCTTAATGTATAAAGAAACTGACTCATGTCCATCTTCAAAGATATACAAGCCCCAAATAATTAAGAGCTTGTATGCCTGTTCCCAGTCTCACAGGTTCTTACGTGTTTTTAAAACATAACAAGTTTTTTTTCAAGGTTAGTGATTATTTTTAAGGACTTTTTTTCCTGCATTCTGGAAGAAGCTACATGGGTTACAAAAGGCAGTTAAATTGAGAGCACCAAATTGACTGCAGAATGCTCCATGTTAGCATTTTCTGAACCCTTGCTGATGACTCAGCAGTCCTGGAAAGAATAGGAACAAAATCTGATTAGAGGACTTGCAGTGGTGGTGCAGCAACTGGCTCAGCAAGGATAAGACCTCCACACCTTCCATCTGCTGGCTTGTTCCAGAGGTGATGCCAGAAGAGCTACAGAGGGATTTTGTGTCCTTTGTGTGCTATAGATCACTTTATGCTGTATATGACAGTCATTTCCACTGCACTGGTGGCCTCCTTGGTGTCTCATTGAATAAGGAATGAAGTAACTGAGGATGTTTATTTAAGGATAATAAGCCATTATTACCAACCTTGAACTAATAGCAGATTTTGAATAACTTTTAAAGAAAAACTTTGTGGTATGACTGCAGCTGGATTTCAGAGTCCATTTATTGAATGTGGAATCCTGTAGAATGAGGAGCAATGCAAAAATAGAGAAGGCTTTCTATCTGGAAGAATTTATGTATCTTCTGATGATTTTGCTACAGCATTTTCCCACCTGTGAAACATATAATGTACTTACAAAGAATGCTTATATTTATTCTTATTATTACAAAGTCTTTACTATAAGAATAATTCGTGCAGTTGACAGATAGGTTTGTATCCTAACTGGGTTGTGTAGTTATAGCATACTGGATTTTGGGTCCATTCCATTAAGCACTATTATGGGACAATAGTATTGTATTTTGGAGAAGACAGATGATACAGTCCTTCTGCTTCTTACCTGTTTTTTAGTACAAACCTGTCTATTAGGATACATTTGAAGTTTCTCCGGAATCCTCAAGCAGATTTTATGATAGTAATGAACATTGCTATTTAGCATGGAAAAAAAGTTTTTTAAGCATTTAAAGTAATTTTTCCTCAGGTTTTTCATGTGTTTTATATTACCAGACTGAGACACTCATAATGCTGCATTATGTTTTATATATAAGAAAATAGGAAATCAGATATTGTTCCTTTTTATTGTTTTTCTCTTGTGGCTGTGTAGAAAGATCAAAGATATTTTCACTGCTTATAAAATAAATATGTGTGTGGAGGTTTACTAACATCAGACATTGTTTACAATATTAAGGTTTAACTCAAGTGGTGCTTGTAGTCTAATTGGCTTCTCTTTTGCCTTCTCTCCTCAATCTGGTGTGTTCAGGTATTAAAGGACTTTGTTAAAATTAAATGCTACTCTGTCTTAAATGCAGAGCTCAAAGAAACAAGGAGATATTTGGAGTGCCCAGCTATTGGCATATATGTTCTCTGTTCCCAGACAGAGACATTATCAAATTCTTTTTGGGACCCCAGACCCAAGATTTTAAATCATATTTGGTTATTGTTAGTCCCCTATGTTGAGCTGGAATGTATGGTAAAGTGTTCACAGACCATTACAATTCATATTAATATTCCTCCAAGATCTGTAGTATGTGAAAAAAATTGTTATTTTAGCTGGAAATTCAGGTCTAGAGTAGAATAGTTCAGTTTGGGAGGGTCATACAACAATCATCTAGTCTAACTGCATGGGTGATGCGTGGATAAATTTTCTCACTTCTCTTTTGAATGCCAGATCCTGGGGTGGAATTAACAATGGGGGTACTGGCTGAACTGAGAAAGGCAAACTTGTGTCTGGAGAGCTGTTCCCATGTTTGTGAAGCCAGCTTAAGAATCTTGGGAAACTAGATTGAAAAATCAAAAACATTAATTAATTTTGATTTTGTATTTTAACTCCCATTAAGCTGTTCCCAAGATGTCATTTAAGTAGCAGAGCAAAATCATAGAATCATTAAAGTTGGAAAAGATCAAGCCTGTCCATTAACCTGACACTACCAAGTCCACCACTAAATGCAGAAATTTGATACACAGAATAGCTGTCTGAGGTCCAGGTGCCCACAGAGACCCATCTTAGCCCCCAGAAGGGTTTAATGTGGGGTACAGGAACAGAAGTGTCTGTTCAAGCATGTTATCTTCAACTCAGGGCTACAGCACTTGAATTGTTTTACTGCCTGGATTCTCCAGACAAATCCAGGGACAGTGTATTTTCAAAACTGTGAAGTGGAATAAAGAAATGAACCCACAGAAGTTCAGAGCCAGATTTCCCTCAGCCTAATAAAGAGTATTATTTATATAGAAGGTATATAAACCTAGGTATGAAATCTAAAGGAAAAAACAACCTACACTGTCCAGGCAGAAAACTATTCTTTGCCAGGTCAGTTAAACAGCTTGTTTGGAGATTTCTGTAAGATACATGGCTCTGCCAGGGCTTTGTCATCTCCTGGCACTCTCTCCTATACAATGGAGAGCTCTCTGCAAGTAATTGTTATGCTTCTCCTGAGTTACAGAGCAATATACTCCAAAAATTGCAGGTAGTGTCAGCATTCTACAGGATTTCTGTGCCACTTTTTTTTGTTTGTTTGTTTATTCAATTTTGTGTGTTTGCTTGTGTTTGGTGGTTTTTTTTTTCCCCTTATAAGATGTCTTTAATTTTTCAGTGGAAGACAAAGGATAATTTTCAAGGCAGTGGAGGAAAACTGAGACCTGCATCTGCTGAATGTAGCACATGGGTATGGACAATGCCCCATGTGGCAGTGTTGCACTTTCCTTTCCTTGTGAGTAGGTTTGGAACACTGACTTCTCTACATCTTAACTGTCCTAAGATAGTTGCAATTCTAACAATCTTCTCTGCTTTTTTTAATGTTCCATCTTCTTTCTTCCTTTTCTTCTTTCATTTTTGCAGTGAAATAAAAGGAAAGTTTCCCATTTCCAAGTGGACTTGGAGGAAGCATAGAGTAAGATTGGCAATGGGGAAGGGTGTTCAAGGAAAGATTGAGAAAGTAGAAAGAGAGATTTGCTTAATAAAGAAGAACATAAAATGACCCCCTTTGGGTGGAAACTCTGGATTTTGATGTGGGTGAAAGGCCATATGTGGGAAAAGTATTTCCCACTATGATGGGATGGATTCCAAGCAGGATAAGTAGCTGCCATCATTTCAAATGCAGGGATTTTTTTTGTGTATTTGTGGATATACTGGCCAAAAAGCCAATGACACCTTAGCAGCTCTGTGTTTTGTAGACACCTTATCCTTTCAATACCAATGGAAAGCGAGATGCCAGTGGTATTCATACACAGCCCAGACTGTGTGAATAGAGGGTTTTTTCATGCTTGTGTTCTTTTATTCAACGGCCTCTCTGCAGTGAGGAAAACAGACCCAACAGGCAAAAGTACAGCTGGCACACAGCACAATAAATGACTAATTTTCACTCAGCAAAGTTCTCTAAATGCTGCTACATGCCAGACTCTGTGGAGCCATTTCTAGGATCTCAAAAGAAAGATTAAAACCATCTCAAATACACAGAATTGACAGGAAAGTAAACTTTTCTGTAGAAGGGACACAAGAAGCCAGATGGTGAGTGTTGCACAAAACCAAACAAATACAGTCTCTGAATTCCTAAGGCATATAAACCTCTGCAGAGAAATTAAATTTCTCTGCAAAAAAGTGAACAATATGCAAATTCATACTGTCATAATTCTGTCATGCAGAACAAAGATCTTGTAATTTCCCAGCGTTGTCCTTTCCTTACCCTCCTGAAAATGTGTCCGAAAGTATAAAATAAGCAGCATTTTAACTGGAGTAAGCTGGTAAGGAAATGAAATAATTACAGGTAGCAGAGGGGGATCAATCAGTAGTTAAATGAACTCCTTTTGTTGTTTGCAGTAGCTCTGGATCCCCGCAAAACTTCATCTTTTGTTGCTTCATTGTACTGTTGTCTGACGATGCAGCCAGCTCTTCAAAGAGTAATGTGGTGGATGATCTGCAGCTTCAATCCACAGAATTTAAAATATGTTTCTACATGCCCAAGATGAAACTGACTGAGGGTGTGTTAATACATGTTATTTAAATTCCTTGACCAGTGAGCAGCAGTAATAAGGTTTAATAAGATGATGGCTTGCACAAAATGGGCTGTAAGTCTAGGACTGTTATCCTGTCACTTTGTAGAACTCATTTTGTTTTCATATGACATTTATTGCCTAACCTAGTTCACTCAGTTCTGAAGAAAGATGTACTAAAATTGTAGAGATTTTGTCCTAGAGCATCTACATGACAAACAGAGTGGAAAGATTGATGTGTAAAGGAGGGGATTAGGAAAGTTTAGAGGGCTGTGAAGAAACCATCTGTAGGGACATAAGTTACATAAAGGTAAGGGATTTTAATATTAATATGTTGCATTTAAATGTTTGTTGTTAAATTTTGATTTTAGTTTAGGATCCAGGACCCCGTGCTGGTCTTCTCTGTGCATGGTAGGACACGCTGAGAGGATTAGCAAAGCAGAGTGCAAATCAAGAGAACGAATCAGCTGTAAATGATTGGAACTGTGATCACGTGGGACTAAAGTGCCAATTATCTTTATCAGCTTCCCAGTCTATGTATTAAAGTTAATTTTTCAAACTTTAATTAGAATTGGCTATAACACAAAAAGCAGCTTTCTTTCTTCTAAGCAATACAGAATCAGCTGGTAGATGCACTATCTGGGGATAGGAGCTAATAGAAATTCTTCATTTTGTTTGAGACTTTGTTGCTAAATTATTGAATGTATTCAAACCAGTCTGCCGCCTTTTCATTCTTGGAAATGGCAGCTTGTGGCGTTTTTTTCCTCCCTTAAACATAATATAAAAGTAACAGAAGAATGAAGGAGATGGTTTTGATGAGGTATAGTTGCATGTTTTTATTTAGACCTAAAGTTTGTCTGGCCTTCGATATATATTGAGGTATTTTTCAGTGTCAGAAGTTTTCATTGTGATCAGATGAGTAAAGCTTAGCAAAGTCACTCAGTGTTTGCCCAAGTCAAAAATTAATGTTCAAGAAAAACTGGAGAGGATTGAGCAAAAGGGTTTCTGAGAAAAAAATTAAGACATTTATTACACTTCCCTTTTTCTTGTCTTTGGAAAACGGAATTTGTCACTACTTTGGTATCATCTACTTCCAACTCCTTGCTGTCGGCAGGGACGCCTTTCACTAGACCAGCTTGCTCAGAGCTCCATCCAACCTGGCTTTGAACACTTCCAGAGCGTTCACAGCTTCTTTGGGCGATCTGTGTCTGTCCTCCGCCTCCCTCACAGCAAAGAACTTTATCTAATTAAAAATCTGCTATCTAACCTAAACCCACTCTCTTTCAATTTGAAGCCTATTCCTGTTTTCCTGTCACTACATGCTACTGTAAACAGTCTCTCTTCATCTTGTAGGCTCCCTTCAGGTACCTGAAGGCTGCAACCAGGCCATCCTGCTCTTTTTTTTTTCCCAGGCTGAACACAGTTCTCTCACCTTTCCTCAAAGGAGACGTGCTCCATCCCTCTAATTACCTTGGTGGCCTCCTCTGGAGTCACTCCAACAAGTCCATGTCCTTCCTGTGCTGGGAGCCCAGAGCTGGATGCAGCACTGTAGGTGGGCTCTCACCAGAGCAGAGGGGCAGAATCCCCTCCCTCCCTCCCCTGCTGCCCACTGTGCTCTGGATGCAGCCCAGGACATGTTTGGCTCTCTGGGCTGTGAATGCCATGGCCATGGTATGTCCATCCTCTCCTCCACCAACCCTTCCAAGTCCTTCTAGGTATGGCTGCTCTCCACCTGTTCATCCTCTAGCCTGGATTAACATCAGAGGCTGCCATGACCCAGGTGCAGCATCTTGCACTTGGTCTTGTTAAACCTCATGAGATTCCCATGGGCCCACTTCCTGGAGCTTGTCCACATCCCATGTCCACATCCCATTCTGTCCTTCAGATGTGTCAACAGCATCACTCAGCTTGGTGTCATCTGCAAATGTGCTAAGGGTGCACTTAGTGCTTTCATCTATGTCATTAATGAAAGTATGAAATATTGTTGATTTATAGCTGAGTAGAGTCAAAGAATCATTTAGGTTGGAAGAGACCTCTAAGATCATTAGGTGCAGCCATTAAGCCAGCACTGCAAGGCCCATCTTTAATCCGTGTCCCTAAATGCCACATCTACACATTTTTTGAACACTTGTGGGGATGGTGTGATTCCACCACTTCAGTGAGCAGCCTGTTCCAATGCTTGAACACCTTTTGGTGAAGGTTTTCCCTAATAGCCAATCCCCCTCCCTGGCACAACTTGTGGCCATTTCCTTTTGTCCTATTGCTTGTTATCTGGCAGAAGAGACCGACCTCCACCTAGCTATGATCTCCTTTTAGTAGTTGCAGCCAGCCATTAGGTCCCCCATTAGTTTACTTTTTCCAGAAAGAACAACCTCAGTTTTCTCAGCTGCTTCTCATCAGACTTGTGCTCCGGACCCTTCACCAGGGCTCTCACTAGCAACTCAGGTTTTCTTCATCAGCTGGGGAAATTAGGAGAACATGGGTTAGTGGGAATGGAGATCTGCATTTTATTGTCAGTCATTAGATGCCTCATCCTGTGTGTGTAACTCTTCCTCTTGCCTTGGCATGGCTTTCACTGTGTCTGAGCTCAATCTGCTGCAGAATCGAGATGTATGCATTGAGTCTACCTAGGAAATAAGCATGATTAACAAGGCAGTACTGATCCCAAGTGTGCCTCAGAGAATACCTGGTGTGCTATATAATGGAAAAGTAAACTTGCCTCCAATTTGAAGGCGAGAGGTTGAGTTTGGAGAACTGTTAACATGTCACAGCAGTGCAGGAGGTTTTATGCCCACAGTTATGTCATATAGGAGAATCAGTGAGTATTTACCACAAGTTAAGCCAGCAGAGTAATTATAGAAAAAGCATATGACTGGGTGACCTTTGTAGCTTGCACAATGTCTTTTATGGGAATCTTGGAGGACTGTGAGCAGTGATGAGCAATGAGAAAATGTTTTCACTTGGATCTCACAGGATTTAACATGACTTGCCCAGTCAGGTCAGAAATGAAGTTTATAATTCAGGTCTCTGTGTTTCCAGTCATATTTTTACTGCAAGGTCACATTTTCTTTCTACCAAATGTGTCACAGGGCTCTCTCTCAGTAGTGTTACATGAAACTTTTTCCTTCAGCCAGTTTGTACCTACTTGAAATAAAAAATAAATAAAACCTAGGGGCCCTGAAAGACAGACTTTGCCATGAACAGTTTAAACCTATGCATAAATGCCCTACATCAGAATGATGTTGTCTTTACTTGATGGATGTCTCCACATCTGAATGTACCAGATCTGTGAAGATGTCAGATTAAAGGTCTAATCCTCAAAAAAAAAAAAAAAAAAAAAAAAAAAAAAGAAAAGAAAAAGAAAAAGGGAATGGAGTGGGGATTTGTGGTTTGGTTTATGAATCACAAATAATTCAAAGGGCACAACTGGGAGAGCTTTACACTATGATATGGGGCAATTTTGGTGGAGTGCTCTGATCCCTTTCCCAGGATCCCAGTTTTGTTATCAGAGAAGTCATGAAACCCTAGTGCATAGTGTGGAAACCTATCTGAAGGGGCAGAGGAAAGGAAGATGGAAAGAGAGCTTTAAGAAACGTGCTTCATGCAGGGTGGGGTTTTTTCACTTTTTTTTCAGTTGATCCTATGATCTAAGCTGTGATCAGTAGAATAGAGTGGTTTGGAAAGATTTCACCTATGTCTTCGGCCCAAAAAACCCCCAAAGAAATAAAAATAAAGGAAACAAAAAGGTGAGAGAGAAAACAGGTTTTATTTTAGAAAGAGTGGTCATTTGAGCTTTGTGAGACTAAAAGTGTTTGCAATGGCATTATTGGTGCAAAATGGGTTCTAGCACTCTTTTTAGTCTCACAAAACACTTCAGACATATTAGTTATAGCTGACATATCAACACAGCACCTTTTTGCCACACTTCCTGAAATGTCTGTGACCTGCCTCAGTGAAATGTTCACTTGGCATTAATTTCTTCCGACTCCAAACAATGGCTTTAATTGCCTGAGCACTGCTTTTTGCTGTTATTCTTCCTTTTTGTACACTAACCAGTTCTTCTCAAAGTGATAGTATATTTTGAAATGTAATCCTGAGGCTTGCTGGGCTGGGGACTTACACCATTATCTCTCTATAGACTGCAAAAAGTATTTTTTAAATTCTAGTTTTACAGATGCCTGAGGTAAAAAGTTAAATGAGTATAGCTGTTGTTGGAGCACTGTTATTCTGTAAAGTCTAATAAAAGCTTGTGAAAATGGAAAGGGTGAAGAGGTTGGAAAAGATCTCTAGAAATTATCTTGTTCAGCCTCTTGCTCAAAGCAGACTTGATGCCTCAGGTAGATCAGGGTGGTCAAAGCCTCTCTTAAGGATGGCCTTGTTGATAAGGAGATGCAGAAGTTGACACTGAGAGGTAAAAGGTCTGCAGCTTCAGAGGGCTGTCAGTCCTGCCTCACCATGTGTTGACAATCAGAAAGTTTAGTCTGGTCTACTTCATCACCAACTCATCATCACCTAGAGCTAACCCAGTTAGGAGCACTTTGTTTTCCTAGGGAGGAAAAGGTCTAAGTGTTTGTTTGGTTCAGTTTTTAAAATAATTGTTGTTATTTTCCTTGAGTGAGGCTGCTGGGGCTGTTAAGTGCTTTAACTCTCTTGATGCTCCCAGACCTCTGCCTCCAGGTCGTAAGTGAGATGGAGAACCACCCCACCATATTAAATTCTAAACTCTGAAAACGGACATATCAACTTCACTAAATTTAGATTCTGATTGCTTGTGATTATAAACCTGGAATTGAGGTGCAATTGTGCCCATCAAATGGGGGATGAGGTCTGCCAAAATATGGTGAAGAAGCAAGTTTCTGGTAGAGCTTCTGGAGGGTTTCTCCAACGATGTGCACTGTGGCTTTCATGAGTCAGGGATTTGCTGAGCGACAAGCTTTGCTTTTGGCTATTTTCAGCATCACTTACAATATTGGATGACAGGGCTGCACAAGATAGTCTGGCTCTGTGCTTCAAATTCAAACATTTACCAGCAATAAGCAATAAATGTCATTGCTTTAGATCAGATGTTATTTATTATACTATAGCGCATAGTTTATTCTGATTGCTGAACACAGCTTCTAAAAGGATCTGAAAATGTGTATGCTGAACCTCCTTATCAGTCAATCAAAATCATTGTTTTTAAAGGATTTCTTTCTCTTTGAAATGAACATTTGACCCATTCTATCAAAACAAAAAATGAGCGGGGTGGAAAAACCTATATCAGCTAATAATTTAGTCACGATTTCTCCTCATGTGCTTATTAGTCACAGAGACCAATAATGCCCATGTGCTTCTGCTTGAAGCTGTAATAAATGTTATGTATTGTGTACAGCAATAAGTGAAACAATTTATGAAAAATAGAAGGTTAAATATAATTTCATAAATATATATTTTTGTTTTAAAATATAAAATAAATATATTTATAATAATATGTATATTATATTATAATAAAATAATATGTTTGTCACATAAACAAAAATATATAATTTTGTTTATGTGACAAACATATTCTATTCCTAGTTTATGACACAGGTTTAAAATAGACAGAAATCAACAACAGGTCCTATCAAAGCCCACCCTCCCTTTAAGGTTATATTGAGCTTTTGCTTTATGCTTTCCTTGGAGGCTGAACATAGGTCTGTTTCTAAACATGCACACATATGAAAAATGTATGTATATATGTATAAATGAAAAATGAAAATGCCTGTTATAATTTTCCAGTAATTTCTGAGATACTTTAAAAGTACCTAATTCAATCCGATAGAGAGAAGTAAGCAGGGTTTATATATTTTTGAAACTTTTTTGAATGAAATTACTGTAAATGTACTAAAACCTGCACCTATAAATGATATTCACTGGTTATGTGGCTTGGTAGAACTAACCCTTCAAGAAGAATTCTTCTTTTCAATTAATGCCATTTTTGGAAATGAGATGAGCTCTGTGTCCCTATGATATGCCTAAGAGGACAGAATGGGGGTCCACATTCTGCATGTAGGATGTAGGATTAGGACAGGAATTGCATGTAGGATTTTTGGACAGGAAATGTTTTAGTAGGCATTATTATAGCAGCGATGAGTGGCTGTTCAGAGAATGAAGGCTCCAAATGCCAAGTGGATAGGATCCACTGAGCAGATACAATGCAAACAGCAAAAAATATATTTTTGGGAGAATTTCCTGAGGCAAAGGAAAACCAGGTGAATGAGTAGGGACAAAATAGAAACAAACACTATCACTTCTTCAAAATCTGAATTTTGATGAAAGGGAAGATGACTGGGAAACTTGTTTTGAAAGTGTGCTTCTGATCCATAACCAAATGCTGAAATACAGACATTAGGGATAGCTGACAATAAAAAGACTGCACTACGAGATGAAATTTTAAATGAAAAACTAGGAATACAAGTGAAACTGATGTTAATGATTACTAATGTACATTTTATTTTGCTCTGTGAAGACAAATAAATATTATGTATATATTATGATTTTGTAGTCATTTTTATGTGCTTTTCATTGTAATAATAATCACTGAGAAGTCAGTCTGAATTTAATTTAGAGATAGCACAAGATAGACTTCATTATATAAAACACCTTTAAAGTAGAGAAACCTGTATGTCTTATCCAACACTTGGTGATGAATGCAAGCATGAGAGATCAGAATACATTCTGCAAGGATCACTTAGATTTTTTAATTAATTAAATCAAAACAAATTGCACCAAGTAATTATATTTAGATGTTTTTTTTTTTCCAGATCCATCCTGCTTAGTCTGCTTTCAGTTGCTCTTCCTCTGACAAACTTACAAAGCAGTCATGTGAAATTGTGCCCTGGCTAGAAGGAGCAAAATGTTTTTCATTGACTTCAATAGGCTGGGCATTGAATGCCAATTCTCAAAAATCAAGAGATTTGGCACTCTCTTAAAAGCAATTCTCTTTGAAACCGCTCAGGTTTTTTACACAGAAATGACAGCACTTACATTAGTGGCCATGCTTCAGAACTCTGGCCTTGCAGTACACTCCAATTAGTCTTGGAAATAAATATTAGAAAAGAGTGCTTAAAGAGATTTTCTTCAAGCAGACAGTTTATTCCATTGACACTGACTGGCCAATCCTTTTTTTAGTATGACAAGCCTGCTTTCGTGAGACATAGATTTTGTGATTAGGCACACCAAGCTGCATTAAATCACAAGTAGAGGTAGTCTCTTAAGCTCTGAAAGTGGTTTTAGCTTAGTTACTAAACTCTGTGCTAAGCTACTTTTACATTGTATGGTGCATAGGACATCTACGATGTGCCCTGTACCCCAAAGGATCCAACTGGGACGCTAAGAATAGCCTATACAGTGTGTAAAGGCTGATTCCCCCTGCAGAGGATTACTGACCCATCTGAGGGAACTCAGCAGCTGCCAGCAGGAACATGCATGGTGCAAAAGCAGGAGGATAACTTCTGTAATGGATACTGTAAAGGGAATGGAGGAAAGGAAAGTATTACCACCTGTGTTTGCCTAAGACAGCAGCCTTAATTCTCCAGAAGGCACTGCGGATGATAGCTGAGAGTGGTCAGTGCTGCTGTTGTGTGGGTGAAATTTCCCATCTGCTAAGTATCTGCTCAGGACAGATTTTCAGCACATTTGCCACGTCCACCAGGTTTTCTCTTACAAACTGATTTATGATTTCTGCTACATCAGAGGAATTTGCATTTTACTTATGAATCCATCAACCAAAGGACCTCTTGAACGTTTTATAGGACAAATTAAATTAATGCTTAGGTATAGCTCTTTAGAAAAGTATAAGGTCTAATGCAGAAGGAGGTAAGGTTCCAGCAGCATGCTACCTAATTCTGTATGATTTTCCATCTTCTAAGTCACTTGTCTTCCTACACTAATCTGGGGTGGTGCTACTTACCTAGGAGACCGGGACACAGTACAGTGTGTATGTGGCAGACCTGCCACACACATGGGTCCTGCTCTCCATGTGGCTGTCTGGCCATTGCAAGCATGAGAGGAAGTGATGCTGTTTGGTTTTTGTCTTTTTTCTTTTATATGTTCTCTGTATTCTTCTCACATACATGTGTAGCTCTGTAGCCTATTGTATTAGTAGTTAGTTTGCCCAGTACTTTTCCATAGCCTTTCCTTAAGCAGAAAGACAAAACAAATTCCAGAGTTGAAAGCCCTGGGGGGTACAAGACCCCAGTGCTGTCTTGGTTCTTGCTGGGAACCAAGGCTGAGGACAACACTTTGAGATACATTCTCATGGACAAAGTACAACTAGTGCTGAGGGGGAGACTCTAGAGAAGGGGCTTGACCTGGGAGGGAATTGCATCACCATTTGTTCTCCTAATTGGTGCTTTTTATCAATTATGCTAATTTCCTAAAACTTATAAAAATGCATTCCCCCCTGGAGGGGGTGGGCTTTTGTAGACATCTTTCCAGAACCGTCCCTGAAGGCCTTCATATAAAGATCTGCTCTTACATTACCTTCTTACTAAAATTATTTTGAGTTTAATTTCCAGGTGGGGAAAAAGGTAACAGAAGAGGAGCCTGCATTCCCTGGGGATGTGTGATTATACAGATTTGGACTTCTAAGCATAGAATTCTGCCCTCCTTGATAATCCCTTTTATTTATTGGCTTGACAGAAAAGTTAAAGGGAGCTTCCTGCTTTGAAACCTTGGAAGCATCCCATCTGACAAAGCAGTACCTTTCTTTGTTAAAAGCTTTTCAAGCTGATAGAGCTGGAAGAGCCCCAGTAAAATCAGTGAAAAACTATCCAAGACAAGTAGACTTAAAGATGAATAAATGCTCACTACTATTTTTATTCTGAGCTCACAAAATCTCTTTCTGACTGTCTGTACTTTTTTTGCTAATAAAAAAAAGCTAGTTCTCCAAATATTAATAGAGGTGTATTGGCAGATTTGGGGCTAGCAGCTCTTCCTGAGCTTAAACAAAGGAAATGCAGCTAGACAAAAGCTTTTCCAAATGGGGCTGTATGTACTTGTTTAGCCAAGTTCACATTTCACCAAGGACTGATCTTTCCACAAATCCTAAGCAGCATTAGGGAAATAGAAACACTGCAGGCAATGGAAGCTTTATTCATTTCTGTACAAGTAGACATCAGCAGCCATCTTTTTTACTGTGCAATTTTCCAGATCATTGAGTACTCAGGGCTCTAGGAAAATATGTGGTTTAAATGAAGCTTGGAAGGCCATGGGAAGAGTGGAGAGGTTCTGGGACAATCAGACAGACCTCTAACTCTGAGACCATGTCTTCTAATCTGCTTTAGTGCTTATTAGTGGATATAGATTTTTGTGCTGGCCATGAGAAAACACACCTCCAATGTTTGCTTTTGCTGGATGTGTCTCCTATGAACTGGGTTATGTACTGACACATTTTTCACAGAAGGTCCTTGTTCTCCTCTCTTGGGTGGTTCAGGGTGACAGAATGCTGCTGCAATTTCATTCACTGCTGTATCTTCCTATTGCCCTGTGTAGCAAAAAGCATGGGGCTGTTTATTTGACTGTCTTTGAAAACTGCCTTACATTGATATGGAAAATCCTAAGCCTATAAAAAGTGATTCCTTTCCGTGGCATAGTTTCAGGAATATAGTCTGATTTTTTTTTCCTTTTTGAAGTGATCATAATTTTGCCTGAAACCTGCTTACAGCATAGCTTTGCTGATTTTATGTTCCTTTGTACCGAAGCGATTTGGTGGTCTAATGATGTGCCAGTGTCACTTTCAGGAAAGACACCAGACCTCTGCTGTGGGAGTGCTCTGTTCTCATGCTCCCTGCATCTCCCATGACCAGAAGTGAAATTTCCATAAAGTACCAGCATGCTTATGTTGCCCATATCTACTTTAGTTTTTCAAGTACACATGACTGGGACTTTTACCTCTTTGGGTAGAAGCCAAAAATATCTTTTTGTATTTGCCCAGACCCTCTATGGTCTGCTCCTGCATTCTCCTTGGTTGCAAAATGCCAGCTTTTTGGGACTTTGGGTTTTGCTTGTTCTAGAAGAAATTTTATGGTTTGGGGTGCTTTATCTATGGTGTATACCTGGGAAGCTGACCAGGAAGAAAAGAAGACTGTGGGGCCAACATGACATATACCTTGTCTCTTGCATGAAGAACCTTCCCTTTGTAACTTGCTTTTTGTGAGTTCTTCACCTCATATCCAGGCAGAGTATATCCACTTTCATTAAAAAGGTGGTTTTGTCATACCAAAAGGATGTATGTATTTTTGACTTCCAACCCTTTGCCATACTGATGGTTTGTATTTACATCTGTGCTTATCTGACTCCAGCTCATCCTGTAAGGCTGAGTAGCAGATGTGGGAACCAGCAAACTGGATCTCCCTTGAGCTGGATCTCAGATGAGGCAGCTGCAGGGCTGCAGTGAGGCAGTAGATGTGGGTATTAGATCAAAGACAGAATGACACCTCTAGCACTGCTCCAGAACTGGGGATGGAGGATTTTGGCCTGAAGCTCTTCACCCAGCTTCATGTCTGGGACAACAGGAAGATACTGTGGGAAAAACATAACATGGGTGGGAAAGGTGGCTGTCTGACTGGTGATATGCTGTGTCTGGTAGACTGAGCAGGGTCCTTAGACCTTCACGGTGAAGCTACCAGTGGCCTTTTGGGGCTAAGAATAAGCACATTTGTGCTTGTGTTGGCTGTTAGAGGATGCTTAGAATTGACATCCAGTTTGCTCCTGGGATTGCTTGCTTTAATCCTGGGCAAAGGTGAGTGTGAGAAGTTTAGACATAGCAAATTTTCCTCCTCATAACTGCCTCCTCAAATGCATGCTCAAAATGTCAGGTTTTGCATCTTCTCCCTCATCGCTTCTTTTGCTGTATCCAAAAGTGCTATCTTGCCAATATTTCCCTTTGCATCTCTGTACCATTTCTCCATCTGAATTTATTAGCACCCAAACCAAATCAGGCACGGGAGGAGATTTCCTTTACAAAGATGACTTTTACAGTGCAGTATGATATTAATGTCTGACTTTGGTGGGGCTGTTTTCCAAGGTTTTGCAAAAGTGTGTGTATCAGCAAATCACAGTCATTGTCATAAATGGCTTGTAAATAAGCATATATGTCTCTTGAGGGTTAGGCTTTATTCGGTGTTTTTCTTTCTCTTAGGGAATTTTTATCCTATTTGCTGCCTCAGAGACCAGAACGATGGATACTTAAGAGAGACAAAGGATGTGGCCAAGGTGCAGGGAGGGGTGCAGGTGGCTGCAGTCTCTTAGCTGTGGGGCTTTCTCTTGGGAAAGGCAGAAACACCAGGAGATTTTGGCTGTGGAGTGGGGGCTGGGCTCATCCCTCACTCTCTCTGGCTCCCAGGACTGGAAGGGAAAGGTCGGGCTGGTGCTACTGCAGGGCAGAATTCGCTGCCACCGCAGAGATCAGCCCTTGACTGCTTCTCCTGCCGGGGATGAGCCTTTGCTCGTAAGAGCAACCTTTGAACTGGGACCTTTTCAATGCCCAACCTCGCTGAGAAGGACCCTCAGCAACTGCTCGGGTGCCTCAGGGGAAAACCCAGGACCCCGACCCTTTCCCCGTTCCCAGAGGGAGAATCTCCCAGCTGCGTGCAGCAGCGGCCTGCAGCGGCCCTCAGCAACTGCCCAGCCCTGCTGTTTTCTGGTGCTGCTTTGGGCTTTTTGCCACACTTTAACCCAACATCCCATGCCCAGCGGGACACCCTGCATTCATCTGCCACCCCGGGCGTGCTCGCCTCTGCTGTTCCCAACTGCTGCTCCGAGGTTCCTGCTGCAGTGCCTTACAGACCCGGAGGGGCACTGAGA
>JAYDZK010000202.1:10021521-10055147 GCA_034509185.1 Euphonia xanthogaster | reverse complement strand
GCTGCAACTTGCACTGAAATCACAGAATAATCACAGCAGTGCTGACAAAAAAAATTTTTTGGCAGTTTTCACATCTGCATGGCTATAAAAAGCAATGGCATTCAAATATACAGCAATACACTGTCTCCCCAAATACCCCTTGGTCTCCTCCTTGCCAAATTGGCTTCCCTTTGTCTTGAAGGAAGAAAGATAAATAAGGCAATTCTCTATTCAGAAGTTGCTGCCTGTCAGTGGAATAATGAACAGTCAGCGCTTCCAAAAAGCTCTTTAAATGGCACCTTCTTCTCAGTCATTGGAACAGAATTAGCTACTTAAACAGACAGGTTTAGCAATCATTCCAAACAAAATCAATTCTCCTTGGGAATATTAAATATCTTGGGACTGAATGTAGAAAGGTTGAGTATTGTAGAGGTGGGGTTGGGGTTTTTGTTTCTCTGTCAGGCCTTCAAGACACATTTCAGGTGTAACCACTAATGAAAGCAGCCCTGAGTGTAAACCCTCTGACAGGGGGTTTACAAGACAGGGGGAACAACAGATCTCCTTGGGTCTGGGGCCAGAGGAAGCAGCACCATGGAGAAAAACCATCAATCCAAGCACTTCCCTCAGTTCCTCACAGAGACATTCTTCATCATCCGCATCATACGTGGGCAGGCAGGAATGTTGTTAACATCCAGAAAACCGATGTGTTTTGGTGAATCTTGGTAAGTTAATTTGTAGTTTGAAAGGGAGACAGATACAGGGAAAAAAAGCTCCTAGCAAGAGGCAACATCTCACCTTCCTCTGCAACATCATTCCACTCCAAGAACCACCTTCTGAAAGTCAGACTCTGTGTTTTCCAGGGACGGTTTTCCAGAGTTCTGTGTTACTGTCCAGAGTGGGGACACCCTGTAGGCCAGCACAGCTGTCTGTGACCCTCCTGCCAAAGCTCCTCAGGGCTGTCTCACTTCAGGGACAGGAGAGCCCTCTGGAAGGTGTGGGGCAAGAAGGAGGACCTTTGGAAAGATCTGAAGGGTGTGTTTGAGGAAGGCAGCTCTTCTGAATAGTGTCAGAGCCCCATGGAGAGGCTGCAGGAGCCCTGGGGACACCCAGTGAGTCTCTGAGGCCATGACAGGCATGAGGCCTTCTCCTCGAGGAGCTGGTGTTGTGATGCTGGTTTTCCTCTTGAGGAAGCTGCCATATATCAGCGAGGTGAGGCAAATCCTCCACTAACCAAAGGCTCCATCTTGACAGGATGAGCTGCATAGGAAGGGGAGATCCATTTTAAAAAGAAAAAAAATTAAAGAAAAAAGGAAAGAAATTAGCTCTCTGAAGTGAAACTTGTTGCACAGGGTCTTCCCACTACTGCTGTGGTGAGTCTTTGGAGGGAAGACACAGGCAGCCTCCCCTCAGAGCCACAACAGGGTCAGGGTGGGGTCCCTGAGGGGATCGTGCCTTGCCCATGGCCTCAGAGCATAGACCATTTCAGCAAGGAATTGGTATTTCCAAGAGAGATTGCATCAAACCTGCTTGTGCAGCACAGCCAGGGATGGCAACACTGCGAGGAAAACTCAGGACCGTCACAACTTCAGAATTCTTTATTTTGTAACTTAACAGCATGTAAAAGGGAGTACCTTTAATTCTCTTTCTGATTTTTTAAAAATCTGCTTGCAGAATGAAAAAGAACAATCGAGAGCAAGCTGCCTGTGACAGATTCCAGGATATGTACCGGTGGGTAGTTGCTTCTGCCTACAAACTCAGTGGTATTGAAATTCCTTGCACTGCTGCAATCCTGCCCTGCTGGCTCTGGCAGCAGAACTTGTCAGCTTGTTTTTTTAGGCTCCATGGGCTCTTTTCCTACAAATATGCTACAACAAGAGGTGAAAGCTGAAGATAGTACACCTTTGCTTTACCTGTGCCCTGATTTTCAAATGTTTAGTTTACCCACCAAATATTAGATACAAAATGGCAAAGGAAACTACTCTAATGAATTTAAAAATGCTTAAAAATATATTTTATAACTTTTTTTCCCAAACTGACTTCATACTCTAGAGCTGATGGGAGCATTTATTGTGGATGTTATCTGGATGAACAATTTTTTCTTTGACTTAGAGGGTGTGATAGCATTTAGATATCAAGCAAGGCAAGAAAAAGTTAGCATTAGGATGAGATTTTTCTCAATCAGTGTTGCATGGGTTTTTTTCCCTGCTGTTTGTAAGCACTTGTTCTGTAGCTTTACAGTATGGTTCAGCAAGCGCTGTACAGAACAAGGTTACCTTACTGCCACCTTCTTGACACCTCCTGGTCAGGAGCCAAATAAAGGTGTGTGGAATTTAAATACCTCTATATGTCTCTTCAGGCAATAGTGATTCTCAGATTTCAGATCCTTGTCAGCCTGGTTATGAAATTAATGATACCACAAGATATGTGGACTTTGAACACTCGTGTTGTTTTTGCACATTTTCTGGACTTATAGCCAGGTGAATACATGTGACATATTAAACATAAAACTTATACAAAATGTTTGTTCAGGCACTAGAATTTAGTCAATGCTTACCTCTGTGTAGCAGTGCCTGTTCTTTCATATAAAGTCTATTAAATCACCGTATGACTTATAAGCTCTAGTAAGCTGACAAATATGAGACCTAAAACAAATACTTCAGGTTTCATATTGTTTTCTTGAAATAAGATGAAATTTTGGCAAAGATTTTCTGGAGCCCAGTTTGTATTCTAGTGCATACTACAGCAATGCATGGAAAGTTCTTACACTGACTGTTGATTATTGTTATTCCCAGTCCATGAATCAAGCCTGCGAAAGGGCAAATACTTCACTGTAGTTAGACAACAATTATCATACAAGTTAGGCACCCTTACAAGTTGAGATTCTTGTGTTTCAAATCACTGTTGGACTATTTGATAAAAATGAATTTGCAGTTTAATGGTAAATTCAACAGAATGGTCCTATCTATTTCTCCTCCCTTAAAATGAGTGTAAAACTGAGCTGATCTGGAAGCAATCTTTATTTTGTTCCAAGATCATCAACATACTGAAGATTATGGGTACTCTTTTGTTCAGGAATTTGAGTCTGCAGAAAAGAACAAAAATGCCTGAACATCTACAGTTAGCTAGGATCAATTGATGTGTGACACTGCCAAGGTTCTGAAATGGCTTTTAGTCATATGTCACCAGAGTTCACCAGAGAATGAGAAGATTCCTCAGGTGCCCTGGGTTCTGAGAACTCTGTATAACACCATGATTTTTCACAGGAATGAAATAGTTCCTTAATGCCACCAGGTTTTCAATGCCAAGTTATGGCATTTACAGTTAGTATTTGTCAGTGACTGTGTCATTTTGACACTGTACCATGCTTAGCCAGCCAGATATCAGATAAACCAATTGAATCATGTGTGTGCAGTGAATTCTGTGTGCCCAAAGCACATGTGCTGTGCTGTAGGACATGAGGGTCTTTACAGTGTGTTTGACACTAATGGACACAAGCACGATTGCTGTATAGCACTTGACTGTCACATCAGGATTTGGGGTGGAGGATAGAGCAGGCTCATTTCCAGAGATGCAAACCAAACACAGAAATTTATGATGACCAGGGTTTTTTTAGGGGGAATTACAGGCATGTTGCGAAAATAGAAGTGCATGTTAAATGTGGTCTGTGCACTGAATTCCAGAAGTGACATCTGTAAGGTAGTTTCCACAAAATGTATTGGACATTGTGAGAAATGACACTCGCTTTTAAAATTTCAAGGGTTTTTTGAACCTTAACAAAAAATACAATAAAGGGCTGAGTAAGGAAAAATTACAGTGCTGGGAGTCTCTGTGACCAGCAGCCACATGCTCATCTACAAAATGGGTGCTCTGCCTTTTATACCCTTAGCACCTCCCAAGGTTTTTTCAGTCAACTCCTTCTCTGCAGTCCATTGGTGGAGATCACTTTTTTACATCTTCATTGGAGGTCAGTTGTTGCCATGCTGTGCCTCTTAGTAATAAGCCAGCCCTCCCCGAGTACCGTGACTACCAAGGCAATTACAAGGGGGAGGGGAAATAGGACTAGGAGAGGACATATTACAGTAACATCGCTATACATCTATAAAACTTCTCTTAACATACACATCTATCTCTTAATTGTGAGAGCCAGCTATCACATTAGTCTTCTATAACAGGTTGTCATTGGTGGGGAAAGTCTGGTGTGACTTGTACTTTGTGTCCTGTGACTTCTCAGTAGCTTTCAGGACCTGCTTTATGGAGAAGCTCCAGGAGAAACTGCAGGGTGTTTTATGGATTTAAGGTGATCTGAACCTTCTGGGAATGGCAAGAAATAAGTTAGGCAGGAAAGAGATGTTTGAAGGGAAACCAGCTTTCTGGTTTAATATGTCTATAAAAGCCACCCATATAAACAGGAGTGATTTTCCAATTCAGAAGTTAGCATGTTTTTCTAACCTAGCTCTTTCATATGTGAACAAATCTGGATTTTTCAGTAATTTCTTTCTGCCTTTGGCTTCAAAAGAATGGCAGATTTTCACTTGGGGGTTGAATGCAGTGCAGGCTGTCCTGGTGAAGTCCTCAATTGACTTGAATTGATGCAGCTCCCATGAATTAAGGTAATGGGCCTGCTGCATGTTTGCCTCCTGAGCTTTATTCTATTGTTCAGCATCCTCTAAAATATTCATACTTCTAAGACAGGAGGGCATCAGTAGTGCAAAAGCCATGCATTGAATAGAATGAAGAAATTAAGATCTACTATATTTCAGGAGAAATAGATCCTTAGAATGGGGTGGGTTTTTTTAGCAGAACCTAATGGACATCAGGTTCATTTTTCTCATAAAAATTAGAGGGAATCTGTTCCCCTGTGCTGGGGTCATAAACATATTTTCAAGTAAAGTGCTTTAAAAAAGTGTTTTTAATATCTGATGTTATGGTTATTTCTATTTGTGGTTTTACTCAGCCCTGGAGATGTAATACTTAATATTGTCAGAGCAAGAGTTGGAGTCCACCTCAAGTCTGAGCCTTTAGTCTGCTTTACTTTCTTCATATTTTGTTGTTTGTTTTTTTTTTTTTTAATCCCTGTTTGTTTTCCCCTGCATAGGCAATTAGTGTGACTCTGGTTAAAATTGGTGCATGATGACTTCTTCTAGTGTGCAAGATGTAGATCAGTTTCAAATCCTCAGATAAAACCTGTCATGATATTTAATAGGCTTCACTCATCTGAGCAAAAATTACTCATTTATACCACTATGAATATGAAGACAGGCTCTGTTAACAAGCTAAGCAGGTCATGATCAGACATATAGATGTATTCAAATTTATTAAGAGATATCTCTTTAGATCTCTGCCTTCAGATGTTATAACTAAGAGTCTAACAGAGAGTGCCTAGCACAGAGGTATGTAGTCAGCCTTTTACTGTATTTGACAAAAATGAAGAAAATTAGTATGTTATTATTTTAGATTAATTAATTTATTATATTAGACTATATCTTTGGCATGTGTTGTTGTTATGTGCTCAAATTTGACCACCTGAGCTTATGGCTTTGGCAAATAAAGAGTCCTCTTTAGCACTTTAGTGTAATACTTTGAGCTTAGAAAAGCTTTCATGAAAATGGTGCAAAATAATTTTTGCCTTTTTTTTTTCCTACAAGAAATAAGAACAACATAAAAATCAGATTCTGGTCCTTCCCTAAATATTAGTATTCCAGTCTTTGTGGCAGCACTGTGAACTGGCATGGAAACAGGCAAAGGGCTCCTGCTGCGGCAGAGAAATAAAGCAACTTTACATCTCAGAAGGCCACATGGATGTCTTAGTTTCAAGCCCTCTGGCAAAGTCTCCACTAAACCTGTGCTTTCTTAAGAGCTTGTAGATATCTACAGACTCCTTCATCCTTCAGCCACACTTGGGACCATCCCAGTCTTTTTAGTGCTAAATTACAAACAGCCTGGCCCCTTCACAGCATATCCTGCCTCACCTCTGGGAGTTGCAGCAAGATAGGCTGATCTCCTTCCATCCAGCTCTTACACATACTGTTATGACCTTTTGTGAGCTCTTAGAATATTTCAGAAGAACAGACTTTGTTACATCTGCCACAACAACAACAAAAACAGTTGCCTCCTTTGATGGCCCTGCAGACAGATGCTTCAAAGGAAGAAGGTCAATATTTAATTGACTGTGTGCTTTGAATTTTACTCTTCAGTAGAAAACAAGGATGCAGCACTTACACCCGCAAGGAGAAATGTGGCTAGGGTTCACTTTTCAGCTACTATTAATGTTTTCCTGAGGAAGTGCAGGCTTCCTGTAGACTTGTTAAGAGGCAAAACTACTCTGGTTTTTAACACTGTGCTTTAATATTTTCTATAATGAGTAGAGATAGCGCAACACTTCAGATTTATCTTCTGCATTTTGTGACTTCCAATATTTGTGTTATATCTTATGTTATATGGTCACTTGTGCTGAGTCCATTCCTCTTTAGTTCCTGCAGATGTCATTAGGAATACTCAGGGAAACAGATCTGTGCTACAAACTTGTGCTGCTCCAAGTTTTGTTATCAAGTAGCAGTTATCAGATGTATGCACAGGTGACACAGTGACATCAGAATGCTAATGTTGGTCACATATCACCTTGTAGCTGACCCCTGTAGCAGCTGAGGCCGATGTATTCTCTGATCGAAAAAGCAGAGACCTCCTTTCCATGCTTTGATGAAAAATCATGGAACACTGAAGTGTGTTGTCCAATATTGGATTATCATGAAAGTACTTGTAATACTAAGGGAAAACAGGACAGGTCATGTATTTGCTTTTCTCCCTTCTCAGTGTTTTTGCAGCCCAGATTTTTTGCAAAGGATAAATCTTACAGATCCTTTTGTGCTTCATTATTTTTTCTATCAGCAGGAATCCAAAGCCCTGCAAAGAGATGTTTTGTTTTTTCTCCCTCTCTCACTATTTTTAGTAGAATAAGTTACTTTTCCTTTCTATTCTTTGTAAAATGCTTTGCATGAAAAAATTACTTTCTAAGAGCTTAGAATTAAAATAATGCCTAGTGCCTCTGGATTTACCTAATATTAGTAGTCTCACGTTTGTGAAATGAAAAAAACATCAGAAATTAGAGAGAATTGTGACTTTCAATTAAGAATGAGCATGAAAATGAAGAAAAATTAACATCTCTGACATTCATCTTTCCTGACTGCTCTTTATTACTTGGGTGGCTGCAGACCTGTGGTGTTCCTGAGAGCTCCAGTCTCTCTCAGGTGGGTTGACATCACCCTTGGCATTGGCCTTCCTCTCTCCCCTGCTGTGTACTTGAAAGTGTGTGTGGCCCAGTTCATATGGAACACTGTGGTGGTGGGGCAAGGTGTGGGTGGTTTCCCCCCAAGTGTGAAAGGGAAAATTCCTGGGCTAGCTCCTGGTGTTTTGTTGTATGACCTTCTCTTGTGGCAACCCAGCTTTAGAGCCCTCTTCTTGAAAGCTACTGATTGTCTCTGTCAAAGCCCATGCCTCTCAGCCTTCCCTGAGATACTGTCAGCAGTGTTCCCATTTCCTCCCGCCTAACAACTGGGGTGGAGCTGTCCTTGCCTGCCTCTGCTCCCCGCCATCATGATGAGACACCCCTGGATTTCTTTTCTTTCCCTTCTCCAGGTAGGAGGATAACATGTAGGGGGTACTTTCAGATGGAGTATCAGTGAACTTGGAAGTGCTAGATTTACAGCTGGATTCAATATTCTTAAGGATCTTCTCCAGCCTAATGATTCTGTGATTTTACAGCCAATTTACTTCAGCGTCATTTCAGCCCACTCATGGTAGCACAGGAGCCTGTGGGCATCTTCCACTCACAGCTGCCTGTCAGGCCTGGCCTTTTTGTAACCCTGCAAGAGTGAGTTCTCAAGCCAACATCTTTTCTCTTTGACAGCAGAAGTGTTGAAGAGGGCTGTTTTCTTGTGACAAAATTGTATAGTAGCTCAAATGACCAGAAAGGAGAACCTCTCCACAGATGACACTGCATCATCCATCCAGGCTGTGTCTGATGCTGCATGAATGTGGGGCTCCAGTGTGGCAAGGGTCATGAGAACTTCTTGTTATCTATTTTTTTTCTGTTCAGTCTTTCCAAACTAGCTATTTTACTAAGTCACTTGTTATTAGACTTTCTTGCTAAGACCTTGCTATAAAAGGAGCCCTGTGGCATCTCTCTCCTACATCACCCCCAGTGCAGAAGACCTGGTCAGAGGAGTTTGAAGTCATGACACTGTGAAATTGTAGGTGCTGTGGGGTTAAACCTGGGGTGCAACTGGCCTTCAACAAAAAAAAAGAGCCTATAGCTGACATTTTGGGCCAGAGAATTGTTTCCAAGCACCTACACCTGATGTGTCCCCCTCCCTGTGCTGTGGTTCCCTTGGGAATGAAATGCCATACAGTGGATGGGCAAGGAGTCATGGCACACCTGAATCATAGACAGTGACTCCAGTTGCTCTGATGACAGGCAAGGCAGAATTCATCTACTACCCTCTGCAGACAAACACCTGTGACTGCTGTGGGGTCACAGCAGTTGGTGATTGTTTCCTGTTAGCTAAGAGCCTGTGGCTTTTAAGGAGATAATATTAAAAAATTCAAAAATGTAGTTTTTTCTGGCTTGATCTGAAATTTTAAGGATCTATATATAAATCTCTAGTGATAAAACCTGTGTTATGTTGACAAAGCCTCACAGACTGAAGGTTGAAGTGTTAGAAATGAGTATGCTGTGAACTTTATTAATCATAAGAATGAATAATTTTTAAATATCATCCAACAAAGAGTTGATCTTAGGTGCTTGGTAGGTTTTTCTACATGTGTTCATGACATGCATACAGCAATTCCTGTATTTCCAGCTATCAATAAAAGGAAAAATTTGTGCAGAATTTTTTTCTAATGTGTTCTTATTTCCTCTTCTTTCACTGCCCATCTGTCACATAAATATTTCCTGGTTTGGACAAGCATGGAGATACTTTTAGATCTCTCCCTCCAACAAGAATGTGAGGTCAACATGGTGTTTGTATTGTTCCACTAAGTCAGTGTGATGTTACACACTGAGATGTGGGGAGTTTTCTTTCCCTGTCTGTGTACTGCTTTGCATTCAGACTTCAAAACAATGCCAAAAGTCCAAAATACCAGGAGAAAGCTACAGTTCTCTCATCTTGGTAGGATTTTCTCACTGAAATAATTGTTCACTTAAATTTTAGAACTAACACCACTATAAAGGGCCAATAGCTACTTTTTGATGTCAAATTCTATTCCATAACCTCTTATGCAATTTTGCAAACATATCAAATTTTGCTCCAACTTTGCCAATGATAAAGACTCTAAATTTAAAATTGTGTTTTAAATGTTTAGAACTTGACTAGATCTGTTCTAAATATTTACTTTGGTTTTGCTCAGATTGTCTCAGTTCTGATGAGATCAGAGTTGTGCTTGAAAGCCAGTATCTAATGCCCAGTTTTGCTGTTAAGATTCTCATGGCATTTTGTAGCCTGCAAACTACATTTTCGCAAGTATAGAAAATTTCATACCCCTTCCTCTCATTGCCATTGATCAGAGCAATTTTGAAATTATGAGACTATTTGGGTATCATTTTGGATCTGGTATAACTTAGGTTTGCCCACATGTTGAGCTCAAGAAGATGAGATTGGTTCTTTCAGGACTCTAGGAGTGTTTTTTCATGATACTGATGCAGAAAGCAAGTTATGGTACTAGCAAGTAGCATAATGAGGGTATAAATGTTTTAGCAATAATATTCAGTGTACTGTTTGAGGTGGGATTGGAACTTTTTCTTCAGTTCTTATTCCACAAATAAACTAATCTTGCAAGTACGGACTGCGAATGAAACTTGGAAAAATTAAACTCTTTACTGACAGCTGGACCATGCTGCATCACTGGACTGCCATCTTTTTTCTTAGCTCTCATAGCAGACTACTCCAATAAAATTGCTGCTCTCAGAACACACAGAATATATTTCACAGAACTTGTGTTGGCAAGACAAGACTGCTGAGGTGACGGTACCCTCAGTTTTGCTAATTTATGCATCATTTTATGTTCTATACAATGAGAATTTCAGCACCACCAGACTGGCAGATAAATATCTAAAAATAGTAAAGTGACATCCTATATGTGTGTGGGAACATGCATGTCCTCCTTACAAAAAGAGACTTTTAGAAAGGCAACATAGAGACAAAAATCAGGTGATGCTGTCTTGAAGGAGCTTTGACTTTTCCCCGTGTGCTAATTAAAATCTTGTTGTCCTGACCCTGTGTGAGTTGGGTCAGAGTATATTGTACTTTATTTTGAAGGGCAAATTTAAGGCAATATAGCCACAGTCTTGAGCACCAGTTCTGTGGTTTTGCTCAAACCTGTTAAATGAGGTTCTCCTAGGGGTGCAGAAAAGCTGATCTGGGAGCAATGTCTGCTGAGTGGCCCAACTTCTGCTGGAAGAAAGGTCAAGAAAACTTTGAAAAGTCATTGTTTTTATTATTTTCTGTAATTTGCACAAGATTGTATCAAAGTATAAGACTGAAACAACTTCATTAAACTTCTTACCTGCTGCAATTTCAGCATGAGGTGGGGGGGCAGTTGGTTGTTTCCATTTGGCAAGTTTTACTTTTTTTTTTCATCTAGGAATTCCAACAACAATAACATTGTTGCCTATTTGTTCTTTGATAGAACGATTGAATGTTCAGTGACTCAGTTACAAGGCTGGAGAAGAAATTGTTCATCACAAGTGAATTGCTCTGCAAAGCACAGGGGCAATGATGTTATCACTTAATTACATACTTCCAAGGTAATCTCGGCCTTTCTTGGTTAGTCTTCTGAGGCACAGGGCCAAGTGTGACCTTGAGATCCATCACTTGAGAGTGCCACTGACTCCTGCAATGCACTTCCAGCTCTCTGAGCTTTGTATGGCTTTCAAGAAACACAGCTTGCCCAGAGCAAGTAACAGTCACATATTTCCATTTTTTTTTCATTGTTGGGAGCACATAAGAAAGGACTGCATGCTCCCCAAACTATTCCATAAGTGGAGGGTGGTGAGAGGAAACATTTGCCACCTTCCCGCTTGTGCCTCCTGCCAAATTGTTTTTGCTTTCTGGGGGCATGGTTCTCTTTAGTGTGGTGTCATAACTCAGGGGTCTGCCTGAAATAGGCACAAACATGTCTGGTATTTCACATGCCTGTTACAGTGGTGGTGTGGAATCATGAGGACCTTATGGAGTAATGGTGGTTCACAGCCATGGATGTTTTTTAGGAGAAGGAAAGCTGAAGAAGAAGGAACTTGCCATAGATTGGAACTTGTTCTACTGTTCTTGTGCAAGGATCGATCTTCGAAGGGTAGATTAACACTTTTGATGGCAGAAGTTCTTGAAAATTCCTATTTTGACCTTTTGGTGTATTTTTGGAGCTGCATGTCTTAAACCTCTCCCCTGTGCAGAGGCTGATATTTAGGTGAAGGATTTAGTAGCTATTGGAATGATTAATTAAAATGTACTTTATACAAATATCATATTACACTAGGAGAAACAGATCACATTACATTTGTGCATATAAACCCTAGTTAAATGTTCTTTTGAACAATGCAAGCCTGGGCATAATTTTTTCTGGGTGTTTATTTTGTGTTTGTTTTTATTTTTTCTTTTTTTCCCCAAGTGTTAATGGATTGCCTGGTTAAGAGTACCTGGAACTCTGCCAGTGTCAAATATAAACCACACATTCCTTTTAACTAGCAAATTTAAAAGATTTACAAACTTGATAGATGGCAGCTATCAGAATTTTCAACAAATGATTCTGTTTTGAATTCTTTCTGCTACAAAGAATTAATTTGAAAGGAATTCAGAAATAAGTATGTTCATCTTATTTAATTCCTGGCGTGATTTATCTGGCAGTTACTCTATCCAGTTTATATCCTACTTTATATTCTAATAGCCTATATGGTCTTTCTGTCTTTAAAGAGCAGACTTCAAGGGGGCAAGTTGCTTAAAAAGATTTAAGAAATCTAAGTTGCAGAGATTTTCAAAATTATGAGTTTGCTGGAAGCTTCAGTACTTCTTTATCCTCCTCAAAATAAATGAAAAATAATACAGAGTAGCCTTGATGGGTTTTTAAAGGAGTAGCAAACAGAAGAGTATAAGCACTGTGGAAGTGAAAAAATCAAATATTAAGTGATTGTCACTCCTATCACTGCTAAGATCTTTCATTTTTTTCATGCTAAACACCTCCTCCCCCCAACCAAGTCATAAACCAGTCTGAACAATGACTGAGCACTAAATGAAATATAATGAGATGTGTTTAGAAAGCAATTAATGATAGTAAATTCCATTAGTGAAGTTAAAAGGTTAAATGCTCGTGCATGCAGCATCACATAAAGTAAGTGGCTTGGGAAGGGCAGAGGCTAGTTTTTTATCCAGGTCCTTTCAGTCCCTTCACTTCTCAGTCCTGCTCCCCCCCCTCTGAAAGTGTTCAGTGCCAGCTTGGATGGGGCTCTGAGCAACCTAGTGTACTGAAAGGCGTTCCTGTTAAAACTTCGGGTTTTTTAAAACACAAGTAAACCTGAGATCTTTCCTATCTTATAAACCAGGGGTGTATGCAAGCAACTTCACCCCTAATGAGTTGCAGCTGTACTAACTACCAAAGAGGAAGAAGAGCCTTGCCCTAAATGGGTCACAGCTATATCCAGTAAGGATGGGCGTCACAGAAGACTGGGTTAATTAGTTGAGAGAAGGGTCTGTTGTGAGCACAGTTGGAGCCTGCAGTCAGAGTCTGCTTGGGAAGCCTGTAGTTGGAGTCTGTTGGCTGTGCTGTGAGGCGGAAGGGTCAGGTGGTTGTGTAGTGTACAGGAAGGGGTTATTTTGTGTGAAGAAACAAGTACCTTGTCCATCTCATTTCAATCTCTAATGTGAGGTCTATAGCAAAACATGGGCATTTTTTTTTCTAAACCATACTGTCAAATTCATGTAAAGTGGTAAAATCTCAAGCTTTTACTATCGATAGAGAAAGAAAGTCCAGGTTTGTTTTTATTATGACAGGATAAAATTATTATCCATTTTCAGTCTGCAAGCTGTCTGCAGATTGATGTTGCCAGCATGCATGCCAACTCAGTAATAATTGTTCCAGTTCCTAATGCAAATATAACATTGTTCCTTTGTAATCCAGTCTTAGTATTCCTTAATTTGTGTCTTTAAGATGATATTTGGCACACTGACATCCCCACTATTGAGCTTGTGCTTGACTGATTCTTCCCTACAAGTCATATAGGTTCTAGCCTAGAAGCCAACCCAAAGCAGTTTAGGAATGTGACCCTCACATCATTCAAAGGTACTGTGTTCCTCAGCACACAGAGGAGAGTGTTCTGCCTTTCTCCAATGAAGATTCTCCTCCTGCAATGGATGGGCTTGGAGACTGGCGTTTGCTCAGAGACAAGCTGTGAAAATGAGACTACTGGAAGATCACACATGAAAATGTTTATTGTTGTTCTTGTTAAAACTTTCCCAGAGAACCTTCAGGGCATGACAGTCTCATTCTTCTATACCCATTGTAAAAATGTTCACATTTGCCAATTTCTGGAAGCAAATGTGACTTTTGTTTTTTCATATGTATCAAGATGTTAATGTTGCCTTACAACAACTTCTATTCTTGTTGCTAATAAGGAAAAAAGAATTCCAATTACTTTGGTTTTTAAGTTACTCAGCAATTAAGCAGACAAATATTTGTCTTTCTAATGTTTGTTCTTAGAATCTACAGAGCTTCAAAAGCTGGAGATGGCTATTAGTATTTTCTGTTATTTGTGAAAGACATTGTATCTCCTGCCCCCCACCCTCCCCCGCCCCTTAGATCTTTCTCTGTAGAGCTGGGTGAGGTTCTTTTCATTTTTTACTTTCTTTGAGCTGGACTAATAGTGTTCTTTGAGACTTAGCAAAGAGATAGATGTGTTGTGCTGACTAGCATCTCTCTTCAGACCACATCCCTTAATCTCTATAGAAAAATGTGTTTCCATGAAAAGGTATTTGTCTAACACTTCCAAGGCCACTGTCTCTTTGCTGTCCTTGCTACCACTTTTTTATGTTTTGGATCACTGATCAAAAGATTGAAAGCACTAAATCAACACTTGAAAGAAGAAAGTGTTGGGTTTTGTGCTGTTGGTGGTTTTTTTTATAGTATTCAAATAGGCAAAGCTTCAGTTCCAGAGCACGTACTCCTCTCTGGCATCTAGTCCACAGAAGAATTGTCCTTGAGTGTGCTGGTTTGACTTACCTCATATAAACTATACCAGTCAGCTCTCTCAAAGTGAAGCAAAACATTTATGGCAGCCTGCTGAGAGGACAGTTTAAAATCCTCTTGAGATCTTATGGCACAGCACTACTGGCTGCTGATACAAAGATTTGACAGGACAGCTCAGTTTATTATTTTCTGGGGATTACTATTCTATCCCTGATGACTTAACATAAGTGATTAATGCCCTTGGAAATCCTATAGCACCTTTTGAGTGGTTGAGCTCAGTCTGGCAAGGCTAGCAGTGTGATGATAAGATGGCTGAAGATGCTCTGGTTGTGACTGGATTTAGGGAGAATTTCAGAGTAGTAATTGACGTTGTCTGGAGTTCTCCCAGTTAATCCTGTAATGTGCATATCTGCTTTGGAAATTTTCCTTGCATTACTTTTCTTCTGATTCAGGCCAGGTCCCCAGTCTGTATGCTAAAGAGAAGTCAGAAACCTGAAACTGTATGAAAAGTACATATGAACTCTTTTAGTACCAGGGGGAAGATATTCATAGACAGGGGTCTGGATAAGGAATTACAGACATAATTTTTCTAGAGAGATGAGAGCAAGAAAGAGTGGAAAAGAATCCCTTGTCTGACACTTTCTCCTGCGAGTCACTGGACAACCTTAGTACCAGATTGTGCCTTTACTAATGGTAACTGCATAGCTAATATTTTTCCTTTCCTGATGAACTGCCTAGAGGTTTTGTTCTTGCTCATAAACAGGACAGGGTTCTGTAGCATGTACATTTTCCAAAAATGATCATTCACCAAAAGGTTTTCAGAATGAGGTATCTGTCCCATTCCTCCCCTTGGGTGGATTCTGAATCTTTTTTATGGAGAGCAAACCTACTTATAGGTAGAGGGGCTATAGAGGGGCTAGCATCAGCTGAGGTGCTGGCATTTATTTTTGGTCCTGGCTTTATCTCCTAATGTCTTTTCAAGGGCATTGTAAGCAAATTCTGCTTGATTACAGGATCCTTCTGTTGCAGGAAAAATTGTCCAGAGGCAAAAGAATTATTTGTTCTTACTCCTTGGTCAGTACTGTGCATAATACCCCAGTTGCATAAAGAATGCTCTGGTTGTATGAGGTTGTTAGGCACAGCTGGTGCCTTTGCCTCCTCACGTTTCAACCCTGAACAGAGCAAGTCCAACACACTGGGCTTGGCTGATGTTATCACTCTAAAGCTGACAGCATTTAGGTTTCTTCTCTATGAAAGCCATTATAAAAGCCAGATTGCTGCTATTAATAGCAAATATGCTCTACCTCTGGCACAATGCAGGGATTTGGTCCACTAAAGCATGACATTACACTCGATTATGTTGTATTATTGTTCAAGTGGAAGAGTAAAGCACATTATGCACTTTACATTGTGTTGACTTAAATACAGGGAGCTTAACTCAAATGAGTTTTATATATGTTAAAATATATGATCAAGGTCTATATATCTATGGATACATCGAAAAAATCTAGTAGAAGATATATGTAATAATAACAAAAAAAAAAATATATTTCTGCCACTAGTGGGAGATATATATTATGCCCAATATGTGGAAGTGTTCAAGGCCAGGTTGTTTGGGGCCCTGAGCAACCTGATCTAGTGAGTGGCATCCCTGACCATGGAATGGCAGCTGGAACTAGATGACTTCTTAAATTGCTTCCAGCCTATGGTTCTCTCTATATATCACTTTTATTTGCTCAACAGAGCCTCTAATAAATATTAGGAAGGCATTCTTCTGGGTGTTATACTAACACAATGTGAAATTCCCCTACTCCAAGAGACCTTGATGATCTTTCTAAACTCCTTGATGAGTGGGATCTGCTGCTGTGGAATGAATATTTAACAACAACAACAACAAAAGTCAAGTTGTGGTTTCTCCAGAAAGATAAATATAAGTTAAACTAATTATGAAATTATTGTGTGAAATACTTCTCACAGAGCTGAAAACATGAATGTATTTTCTCCTGGGCTTGATAAAAAATATTTTAGATGAACCTTGACTTTTTTCATCAGAACTGTGTATAAAATGGTCATAGAAAGGGGAAGGGAAAGCAGGAGAGAAAAAAGACATTTTCATCTTCTTTCTGCTGCTAATATTTTTAACTTTTTGAAACAGAAGGCTCTATAAAAAGGTAAAGAGTTTGCATCCATTTGGGCAAAACCAAGAAGAATGTGAGTTTATTTTTGGTTGTTTTTGTTGTTTTTTTTTGGTTTTTTTTTTGTGATTTGAGATGATACTGAATCAGATACACTGGTGGTTGTATCTTGTTCTAAATGCTTGCAAGGAGCCAATTCAGTTTTGGTTTGTCTCAATACTGATTGTCAGAGGCATGTGGGGAGGGAGCGTGCATGTGCCACATACGGGAGTCAATTAGAAGATGGGAGAAAGCCTTGTCTTTGGGAAGACTTCACCTCAACAATACCTCACATAGGACAGGCTGTCAGGAGAAGACACTGTACTCCTCAGAGGGGCTTCTCCAGTCAGATAGCAAAAGGTCTCCACCAATGGACTGCAGTGAGAGGTTGGACTGGGCCAATGGTCTCCTGTCAGCAGGTGGAATTTGGTAGGGGCTGGGGGTATAAAAACTTACTGCTTCTTGCTCGCTGGCTCGCTCGTTCCTTTGCCATGGCCCAGCCTGTCTTTTGGCTCTCCTGCCCTCTCCAGCTCCTGCTCGCCCTTGTGCCTGTCCTGTTTCTCTGTGTCTCTGCGTCCAACCCTGCCTGTCTCTGAGCCAGCCCAGTGCTGTGATCCTTGTCTTGACCCTGCCCGGGGTTCTGGACCTTCCACCTGAGTCACCTGTGTCCCACCCTGCCCACCTCTGATCCAGCCCACTGCTGCAATCCTTGCCACGATCGTGCCCAGGGTCCTGGACCTGCTCCTGCTCGAGCACCCACTCACTCACTGCGTGTTCAGTCACCTGTCGCCACGGGAGCCGTGACCTCTCTAGGAGCTGTGTGCACACCCCTTGTTGTGTGGATATCAATGGCACTCCCTGATCCTATATTCCTTTTCCATTTTCCTTCCTTCTTTTCTGTCCTTTCCAGTCCTCTTTCCTTTGGGCAACTCCTTTTTCTTTTTTTGTTACCAATAAATGGTTCTCAGATGTCACAGTACATCTAGTCTGTAGCTGGACAAGATAAGTGTAGCCATAACATAAATCCAATTTGGCTCACCTGGTTCAGAAATATGCAAGTCTCTGAGTGAGTAATCAAATTTTAACAAATCAAACTTAATAAAAAAAAATTTAAACTTAAACAGAGACCTCAGCCGATCATGTTCAATCCAGAATGCAGGGATATCACTGCTCAAGGAGCTGAGACCTCAACAAATCAGTTGTCTAGACCCAGGAGTTTTGAACTCCCTATATAAGAAGGCTCTAAACAATAAAACATGTTGTTGCATGATCCCAATGACTCGAGTAGTGAATCTGTCTCCAGCCTACGGACAAGATTTGCCTTGTTTGACTTAATTTTGTTCCTGACCATCTAATTCTAAAAGAACTCCTCATATTTTCCCTCAGTGGAATGAGGCAGCACTACAGATTCATATTTCTCCAAGGAAGAGTATTTTCAGCTTGCAAACTGCTGAAGATTTCTATTACTAAATATTTGTTATGAAAATGATCTCTTTATCATTTTCACTGGGAAAATATTAAAATAAATGTCCATCCAATAAATCATAATTCTTACCCCATAATTAATGAGTTGTATACCATAAATGACAAAGGAATATGTATTCCATAATAACACAGGAAGTGCCTTGGGACAAATCCAAAATGTGTCACGTGGACATACTGTAAAGTAGTATAGATTGAATTTGCATACATGAAGTAATGTAGTGTCACTGGATAAAATTAAGGTAAAGATTTAGTTTACGCATCTTCACTTACAACATTTTCAGTGAGCTGATTTTTCATCAAAGTATGACTGTTTTTTTTATCTAGGTCATCTGAATTTGAGGAATACAATAAATGATTTCTTGTAATCCATATAAACCACTTAACATACCTTGAAATGGCTGTTTTCTGACAATACAATCAAGACACATTCACTTATTTCCCACAAGATCAATAGATATGAATTGCATTTGTGGGCAAAAAATTTCAACAGACAACATGACAAGAAAAATAAGAGATTTTCTCTGTTATATCAAGATATGGTATTAGATATACTGGTGAAAGGTTAGGGGTGTCTGCACTAGGCACTGTATTTTGTGAAAATTAACTGAATAGTTAATTTTCATATGATAATCCTTATTTATTAGTGTCACCCATGATAGGAAACTGCACATGGCTAGGGTTACTAGCAGTTCTCTTTTTTTTTTCTTTCTTTTGTCTTTCTGGCAATGCCCTCTTTTTCTGGAGCTCTTTTCAAGAATGGTTATGGGAGATTTGGTGCAGTTGTTTTCCTGGAAACTGTAATTCTGGCCAGAGTTCCCAGTTCGTGCCAAGTACCCTTCCATGGCCTGGTAAGAGTGGGAGGTGGTGGTGTGAGGTGATCAGTCATGATGGTACGTGGTTAGACCCGGTCAAACATGGCAGTGGGACACTAGGGGACAAAGAGGGACTAGACTCTTTCCACAAAACTTTCAAAATCCTGCTCTCTATAGAAGGAGAAAAAGTTACAGCAAGAAAATCATGGATAATGTGAGCATAAAGGAGAGAAGCAGAAGGTGAGGAGTCACCACTGTGCTCAGAAGAGCAGAAACAGAAAAATCCCAGGGAGAAAGTACAGGAAAGACTGATTTATCTGTATCCCAACTGAGGGGTTAAATTGTCTTGATAATCTAAAACTTGGTTGTATTATGTCTAATTGAATTACATCCATATTTTCAGATACAAGCAAGGGGTCTTTTATCCTACTTGGATTCAGTTGGTTGTAAGGATGTCTCCTGAAAGGTAGTCACTTTTTTTCGTACTGCTATTTCCCATCTTCTCTTTTATGAAGGCCCACCTGAGCTGGCTTGAATTTGTGTGTACAGTTTCCTAAGCCAAAGCTAGATCCCTGGCAACCTTCAAATCCTTTATTTCCTGAGCTGACTCTGGTGAAGTTATTGAAATACTGACAGCTGTAATCCTGACTGGAAGCTTCTTGCAAATGAGGTGGGTCAATAGGCTTACAATCAGTATCCTAGAAATACCAGTTCAAAACCTCTTAGTTTGGCTTATGTCCTAAACCTAACTCTAAGATTTAAAGCAAAGTTGTATGTCTAGGTTTATGTATTCTAAACAAAATCCATTATAAATTATATAGATGTGAGTTTAAATGGTGCAACTTCAAGTGTAACTGAAATGAAATCTGAGGTTAAAAGGTGCTACAAATGCCTTTAAAGGTACTTTAAAGGTACTTAATCTGAGGTTAAAAGGTACTACAAAAGGTACTACCCTATAGCCATAATTCTGCTCTTTGGGGGCAAATGGAGTAGCCACAATATGCTTGTCATACAGCAAGTGCTGCAATCCTTTAAAGAACTTGCAATCAAAGAAGCACAATAAAACAGTTGCCCAGAAATATCCATGCCTGGGTCTCTGTGGAAAGGGAAGCTTCTGGATCAGTTCACTCAGCCAAGAGCATCACCTGACAGCATTCAGGACAATAAGCATGAGCTGGTTAGAGCACTGATCATGTTTTAAAAATCCCCACTCTGAACAGCAAGTAGTTTTGTATATCATATTACCTATGCCCGTCTCTTCATCCATCCTTGGAGGCATTCAAGGCCAGGTTGGATGGGGCTCTGAGTGACCTGGTCTAGACGAAGGTGTCCCTGCCTAGGCAGGGGGATTGGAACTAGATAATTTTTAAGGTTCCTTCCAACCCAAACCATTCTATCATTCTCTCTCCAACCTGCATTTAATTTTCTTTTCATCATCATCACAAGATGCATTTTGCAGATATTTTTTTGTGGCTTTACAGTTTAGGAAACCTTTCCCCCACTAGAATTAATCTATTGAATACTCTCAAAATGTATAGTCAAGCATCTGAAAAGCATAGTGATTTGTTCTGAGTTATTTATTAGAGAAACTGATAGAGTGCAAGTGAAGCATTTTAGATTAAGTGATTTATTTATCACTGAAATGTGAATGAAGTACAGCTTGTTGCACTTGAGTTCTGTATCCATATGTTAGCTAGAATTAGAATTAGTGTTTATTGTGCTTTTTGGATATTATTGGAGAGCAGAGGGAATGGTTTTTAAAAAAATATTTTTCCTGCAGAGATCCACACCAAGCTTCACTACTGCAACAATATTCTCAGACATGGGCGTAGTATCTGAAAATATGACTTGATCTAGGGAACAAGTGAAGATTAACTCATTGACATCAAGCTGGTTGGAAACTAAGCTACAAGGTCCATGGAAGGTTTAGTAAGCATCATTGGCATTTGCATTTCTAGCAGATAAAGTGACATAGATCAAGTAGCAGAGGAAACCTCAAGATAAATCAGAGGAAGGAATGGAGTGGTGAGCAAAGTGTAATGCTTGTACTTTCTCTTGAAAATTATTTACATCAGCTGTAAACCAGTTTGGTAAGATTAGAAACTAAACAGATCACAGAGAGATTTATACAGCAGTGAAATTTGATTTCCTAGAAAGATTAGAAATGCAGGACAAAAGGGGATCTCAAGGACTATGAAGTAAAGTTCCCTGTCACCACAGGCTCTGTCACTTAGTTCTTTCTAATACTATAATTAGCATTCTTTTGTATTTAGAAATTTCCTTTTCCCACTAATTTGCTTAATTCACTGTGTATCCCTGTCCCTAATACATTTATTAATGTCTTTTTAATATCATAGATACATTTTTGCTGTAACTGGCATCAGGCTGATGGGGTTTATCCTGAGAGATCTATGGTTAATTTTTATTCATAATTTTTATTTCTGTAGCATGGCAATTATTGATAGGAGATGTAAAGAGAAGAATTCTGATGTCAAATGGAAAAAAATATTAATATACGAGTTCTTTGTGCTCTGTAAATTCTTCATATTATGAGGCAATTCTGTTTGATAAATTGCTTTGGAAAAAATTTAAATTTATAATGTTTTCTCTTGATACTTAGAACTCCTATATCATGCTTATTAGTTGCTGCTTCATCACCATCACAAAGTCGTGTGCACTTGCCAAACTCTTTTATTCTGTAGGTTGTCATTTTAAAGGCACTTAACCACAGAGCTGTAAAGGACAAGATAGTATCTAGAAAATCTTACTTCTGTTATTCTGAGCAACATTTGTGACACTGTTTCCGCTCAACACTGTTCTCCCTTGTTAGTATTTGGGTAGCAAAGATAATTTCCATTTTTCCTACTTGGAACTTATAATTACTTCCTGGCTGCTTTTCTATGCATCCTGCACTGATTTTGGTATTGTAGACAATTTAAAGTATGAGGAGAAAAATATACCTGTTGAAAGTGCTTTCATCTTTATTTTCTTTTTGTGTTCATCAGTAAGTGAGCAGAGAGGCGCTAACAGTTTGATGTTGATGGTTGCTAGAAATTACTTCAGATGGAGCAGAATGTCACAGGAAGGGGTCCACCAGGAAGGAAAGGAAGGAAAGAAGCAAGCAGTGAGAGTTTATAAGGGTAAACAATAATCTGAACTGGCTACAGCAAGGTCAGATACCTCTACTCAGCGAAGTCCTAATTAGTAAAGCTGCTGATGAACTATGAGAGCAATACTGCCAGACTGGTGTTAATCACACGAACCTAACTCACTTAATTGGATTGTATTTTGCCACTTTGCAAGTCCTAATTGTACAAAGAGTTTATTTAGCAGCAAGCATGCTTTAACTCTACAGAATATGTTTTCCCCTGTCACACCCTTCTTCATTAAAGTAACTCTTTCTCAAGAAGTCAGTTTCTCCTCCCCAGGTTGGATTGCTTTAATGACCATGGTTATTTTGTTGTTTTGTTGTTTTTCTTTTTTTTTTCCACCTTAAATCAATTTTTACATGTAAAATTTTGTCAGTGGAGAGCTTCTAAAAGGTGAGATGTAAATGAGGGAATGTTGCCACAAAGTAATTTTCCAGCCTGTTCAGAAAAAATAGAGCAAAATATAGTTATTCGTTGCAAGGCAAGGAGAGATGGCAAGGTATTCTTCATTTTCAGTAGTCCAAACAAATAATATAGATTTATCCATTTTGTTATGGTGGTGTTTGTGCAGAAGTGATTACTAGATCATTAGTGTTCTCTGTGAGTTTTGTATGTTTAGTGGATATGTTTTTAGGTCCTGCTGATTAGAAGTTTCAGGTATTGGTATAAACTGGCTCCCACCAAAACCAGTGATTGAGCTCCCACAGTGGCACTGATAGAAACAGTTAAACTGCCTGGTAAATCATCCCAGTGCAATTTCTCCCCTGAACATTTTTTCTCGGAAGTGATTGCCTCATGCAATGCACCATGTGTGTAGATGCCTATTGCTTAACCAGAGCTAATTTGTTCAGCTCATCGCCACCATTTCACTGTGCCTGTATGATTTAAAGGAAACCTCTACACTCACCTTGCTGCATCAGTATGGACTTGCCCCAGAAAGACAAGTTTCATTACTTTGATACCTCTTTGTTTCTGAATGGCAATTTATTTTCACAGAAGGCAGATGCCTTTTTTCTTTTCTAGAAACAAAAATGAAGATGACAGCTGCCATAGACAGCACTCTGATAGGTCTTTTCTGTTTTCTGTACAGTCCAAATCTGTTTTTCACATACAAATCCCAGAATTCCTCTCTTTGATCTACAAAGAGATCTTAAAGGTTTATGAATATTTATGAAAAAACCCCAAGAAACTGCCAGCAGGTAAGAAATCACAAAACAACTTCTTCCTAGCTGGCCAACATACTTTATTTTTTTCCACAAAGAAAAAAATATTCTATGAGTTCAAAAAGTGTATCTAAAAATACTTTAAAACATCCCTGGTGCACTCTGCAATCTCTTTCCTCATGATGTGCACAGTCAAACTGGCCAGGGGGTGCCACTGCTTATTCCTAATGCAAGAGTCCTGATTTTCTGCCCCTGAAACCTGAACAAAGTGAGGAGGTCTGAGAGAAGAAAAATGGTTTTGGTACAGTAAGTCATACACATCTCATCCTGTTGGAGGTGTTTGGATGTTGCCTTGCTGTCTGCTGCCCCAGTTATATAGGCCCTCAGTCCTCAGGCAGGTGCTGGGCACCTGTGTCCAATTTTTTTTTTTTCTCTTTAGGCATCTACCTTTCATCATCACCTGTTACAAAGCTAATCCAGTCCATGATCTTTCAAAAGAATTTCTTGCTGAAGTATTTGAAATACGTTACACAACTAGGAGTGAGGAAGGGCCATGAGTACTGACAGTATAATGAGGTCAACATCTTTCACTTCCTTTTTATAAAATACTATATTTTGCTTGTTATGTGGAGTTTGGTCTCTGAAAATGAAGTATCATAGAGCCCAGTGAGATCTTGGCAGATTGTTCCACAGCTAAGGTTCTGTTTTTACAAATGACCTGTCATCAGATATTCTCCAGATGTGGGATCTCTAAGATGTGTGATTGTGTGTCTGGATTGGCTGATTCAAAAATACCAGAGTAACCTCCCCTTCCAAATCCCCTTCTGAGGAGGCGAATAAAAAAAAAGGGTTTTAAAATTAAAAAAAAAATGTATTTGCAATTAATAGTTTATTGTAATATTGCTTAAGAAGTCTTGTGGAATTTTGAGAATTGGCCAGTGCCAAGGAACTTCAGATCCACACAGATCAGCCGTGAGCAGCCATGACACCAGAAGTCAGGCCAAGGACAGCTGCTACTGCTGACACCAATTCCACCCTAAAGTTCAGTGCTGGGCTCACTGCTAGACCCACCTTACTGATCTTTTAGGCTGTGCCTTGAACCCTGGAGCAGGTTTAAGGGCAGTGGTGTACTAAATGTAAATACAATACCATATTGTCTTTAACAGAGAACAGCAAATACTGTTAGTATTGGAGTTTTAAAAATTAAATCTGTGTTGAAAACTACTGACATGACATAAGCTTGCTCCTTCATTAGGTAAACAACACTTTTTTAATAACCCCAAAGCCAACAGGCCCTTGAGATTGATAAATAACTTTTGGCAGAGAAGCTATAATCTTTGGCTACATTTTTGCCTTATTGGTGTGAAAAAGATAACCTATCCATAAGAGAAATGGTCACCCATAAAAGAGACATGACCAATGTCTTAGGAAGTGATTCAAAAAGACCAGAGCATAGGAACAGATAGGTCAAAATTGTGGAAAAGAAGTAAATATGACCCTCACAGATGGAAATAATGAGAGGCTGAGGGGACACCAAATAGAGAGATATTTCTAAGGCTTGCCTGACCTGCTTAAAGAAGATGGATGAAGTAAAAAATGTTAGTGCTGTATGAAAGATGAACTTGTGTGGAGGAGCTCAGTCAGATGCTTCTCTTTTTGCTCTGTCTCATTGTAAAAGTGCAAAGGGATATTGAAATTAAAGGCAACAAATTTAAAACAGATAAAGAGAAACACATTTTCATGCAACATTTATTTAATCTATAGAGGTTGCCAGGGCAGGACAATGCTGTTGCCAATAGCCTGATGTAGGTAATAAAAAAGAAGAGACGCACGTGAAAAGGAGTTGTTACACAGACAGGAAAAAAGTTACATTATATGAGCAATTAATGAGGCTTCAAGGGAGAAACAATGATCATCTGCTGGGTGTTGGGACTATCTGAGCATTGAGTTTTAAAGAAACAAAGCTTCTCCTAAATTCAGTAGAATTTGCTCTAATTAAAGCCTGTATGATTGGCTTCATTGTCCCACCCTCTCCACAGGATGGCATAATTGCAAAAAAAGGTATATTTAAATAAATGCTGCTCGGTGCCTAAACACAGGGTTTGGTTTTAATCTGCCTCTTCTGCTTCCTTTACTTAGGAAAATATTTCTATGAAAAAGTTAGCTAATGTTTGGCTTGACATGCTGGAGTTATCCTGCCCTGTGATGTTAAAGCCAATTTACACTCATAGCTTCAGAACAGTTTTGGGCAAGGATCTGGTTATAAAATCTAGAGTTGATTCCTGCTACTAGATGAGGCTTCCTGCAGGAATGCAAAGCCACAGGATTTGTATGGTAGACCAAGAATATTTATTAGCATATTTTTGCTCCTGGGCTGCACAAGCTCTGTCATGTTGATATGGTACCAGCATTTTAATTAAAAAATTCTGGAGTGGAGACTTTTAGCAATTATATGCTCTGGTATTATCCTTTTATTAATATAAAAAATGAATTTACAATTATCTCATGCAAAATACAGTGAAATTACATTGGATGAATATAGACCTGTCTGCCTGCAATGTGTTATTAATAGCTAGTGTTAAAAAATTATTTTGAAAGGAAAGCTGCAAAATTCCAGTTTTCTCAATATAACTGGAACAAAGCATTAAATCAATAAGATTTTCTCTTATTATCTAGGATCTCCTTTATAATATCCTGCCTAATGTTTAAAACCTAAATCCTTCATATGGTAGAGTATTTTTGAAGTTAAGCTTAGAATTGTAAGTTTTTATGCATATTCTCATAAAGATCATTCTGGCTGTTTTGTATGCTGTAATGGTCAATAGCAATCCAGCTTTAAAAAGACTTTTCAGGACCTCATTTTGCATATACTCATGAAATGAACAGATATGAATGTTGTTTGGATTGCTTGTGTGTGAATATATCTCAAAGATAAAATAGTCACCACTGGATTTTCTGTGTCTGTAAAACGAGATGTCTCATATTTGACAGGCTGCTTACTTGAATTCTTCTCCCAGCTCAGTCATGTCCTGAAATCTTTATTATCCTGCTATTGTCTTGCAGGTCAGAGGCCATGGAACAAATTATTGTGATAAATGTCAATAGTTAATTTAACTTCCATTAAAATTTTCTCTGTCATAAGCCTTAAATTAAAGACTAATGGCTTCTCTTTTATTATTTGCCACGGCAGTAAAAACAGAATTACATCTGGCTTTGGCTCAAAGGGAAGGGGTGATGAGAATTGAAAACTTGTTACAGAAATATAAGGGCAGAGCATGATGACCTCCTGCTTTTGGTGGTTGCCTGATGCTCTGCCCAAACTCGAATTCATATTGGAATCACTTAACTCTTAGTGAGATTTTATCTCATTCACTGAGGCTGGAGTGGAATCAATTTTTAAAGTAATTATTATCCATTGCCTTTGCCGCAGTACCTGCCTCTGTTTGGAAGAACTATTGCTTCAAGCTCTTTCTTTCTTTGAAGGAAATGTGCTCTAAAGCGGCAGTCCATAAAAACTGTAGAACAGGGACTAGAATGCTTGTGTGGAGGAAAGGAATCCATTAAAAACCTCTTGAAAACCTAAATTAAGGGAGCATGAGGAGATGGACAAGGAACATATTTTTCATTGGTACCTCTGATTTTGGGACCCCCCCAGTAACTATAGCAAAGTTGGAGTTTCTAAGAGAATGGGATGTGTTTTCTGAGTTTAGCAGGTAGTGTGTGAAATATTAATGTTATCTGGTTTTATTGTTAGCCACTTGGAAAATATGAGTCTAAGTATATGAGCAAGGCATTGCCTAAAAAAGTGCTTATTTTTCACTAGGAGTTTCCCTCACAGTAAGTACTGTGGAAGAGTCTTAAGTCCATGATTCAGACTGATCATGAAATGTGATTACAAGGCACTTCCTGTGATTGGGAAAGTGCTATATGCTGCTGGGAATGCAGGCATATAAAGATGGTTATTCAGTGATCATTTGTCATGCTGATGGATTAAAGGACAAAGGGGCTGTTGCAAGCAATGCAAGTGTTTCTCTGTCACCTTTTTATTAGGTCATTAGGTTAGAGATGAAGCATCTTGTAATTAAGTTTGTGGGAACTTAATGTGTTACATTCACTTACTGTTAATTGCTGACAGATGAAGATATTTTTGTTAGCAATTAACTGTCATATGAAAGAAAATTTAAAATTACATGTTTGAAGTTCTCTGTTTTTAAAACATGAAAGTTTTTTTAAGATCTTTAAAATTTGTTATTAAAGATTTCAGGTTGTCCTAAGATCTTACCAGTTATTTTGTGCTTTATTTTTCTGCCCATTTTGATAAATAAATGTTAGGCCTAAATGAATATGCTATGCATAATACATTTACATGTGTAATGTCTAACTTCACAAAAAACTCTCCAGGGAGAATCTCATCAGTAGAGACACTTTAACTTTTGGAAAGCTTATGCTCTGAAGTTTATAAACTATGTAGCCCCTGTGTCGCACAGCTGAACTCATCTCAAACTAGTAACCTAGTCAGCTGTTTGTGGTTGTGATTGCCTTTTTTGTATTGGCATACAGGAAGAATTCTTACAACGTGGAAAAAATATCAGTGGATTCAATCATATTTTTTCTCTTTTTTTTTTATTTAATGCAACATTATGGCAGTATTAAATTTTCAGGATGCTTTGAATGTTTGATCTGAAAATGAGAAAAACTCATAGGCTTTGGAATGAAAGTAACTGATACTGGAAGGGAAAGGAAAAATAAATACTGCAGAAATTTTGTTAAATATTTTAATATTGTGGATGAAATATATATGTGAGTTATAAGTAGGACTAGAGCTGTGTTGGGATTTGAGCCTTTCATTTCTAATGTATCAATTCTTTCTTCTTTTGAAATACACAGAGAAGTGCTAAGGTAGCCAACTTCTTCCACAATCTATTATTTGAAAATAGGCAATTAGGAAAACAAATAATTTAATATTAGTTGACAGATCATTAGCCTGTAAAACAAAAAGTAAGAAAAGACAGGAGCCTAAGGAAGCAGTAATTATATTGGAGTTGAGGGAAAAAAACCCTGGTCTTAATTGTGAAGCATGGTAAGAGCTACAGGTTAGGCACAAGAAAGCAGAAAATTGCTGGTACACAGAAAATGAGGATTATGCCTCTTTGCTGACATTGAATCAGCCTGATTCTGAACACTAATTGACACTTGTAGGCTGATCTCTGTACTATTCCTTCATGGCCTGGACCTGTGCTGGGGGATGGTACGTGCTGAGTACCTGGGGGAATGACAGCTGTGATGGGCACATTTGGGCCTCATCTCCCAGAGGGCTGGGTCTTCATCAGGATGGGCTTTGAATGGTGGAAAACAGACTCAACTCCTGGTAAAGATAAAATAGCTGGACTATTTCATATGCTAAAATTGGGTTTATATGCCCTTCCATTTCAGGAGAGAGGAACTGGGGGGAATGGGAATTTCATGAGACTGAAACAGTAAGCTGGACAGCCCCATGAGTGGCTTTTTAAAATAGAAATTTTCTTTTAAAGAGTGATTCAGGGTGGGTTGCTACTTCATCCCAAACCTACATTCAAATTTCTTGGCTTAGTAGATCACATAATTTACAGTATGAGGAAAATCTTATTATAGATCTATCATAATGAAGGAGAGGTATAAGAAACACTTACCCTACACTGAAAATTGCTGCCAGATCTGTGCATGGTGATATAGTCACCACCTGTGAGCAAAACATTCCAGAAGGGAACAGCAGTACCAGCAATGGGAGATGGATGTCCTAGGACAGGGTGGAACACCTTTACAGAAAGAAAGGGGTTAAATATTTTTCTTTCAGGAATTACAATGAGATAACAGCAAAGACTGGTCTGGAACTAACCTTTCACTCTAGGCATAGTTAAATGTATTCTACTGTTCATTTTAGGTGAGTTAATGGAGGATATGATAAATCCCCAGATAAACTAAAGTCTAACTACCTGAAATGTAATTTACTAAGTAATACATTGGGGTTTTGGATGCCTGTTTAATTATAATTAGCAATATTATAATTTTTTTGAAGTTTTTTTTTTTCACTTTTAATTATTTTTTTTTTTTAAGGAAAAAGCAAAGAACTTTTTAATTCAATTAAAATTGAAAAAAGTTTGTTCTCTTTCAGTGTTCTTTCAGAATGCTTACCTTTTGTTAAATTTTCTTCTCTCCCTCTACTAAAGGTTGTCTTTAATTAATTTCCATTTCTTCATGGTAAATTATTAGGAAGTAGAATCTGTAATGGAGATTAAAACAAATGTGAAGTCTTCTGTATTCCCTGAGAAACCTGGGTTCTGAATAGCTTAGAATAACATGCATTTCTTGAATATTATCTAATTATGTGCTGGGGTTTTTTTAGAACAAATTCCTAGGAGAATAAAATCAGTGCTCTCTTTCTTTATAGTTTAAAGTCCCCATTCTGCAAAGACATTTGCATAACAGTTCAGTAGCTGCTCAAAATTTATGAACTATATACCCTTCTCTGTTAGAAGTGCATTTTAGAGAGGCAATTTAAGATATCTTTTAGATTGCTGGTGGGATATCTAGTCATATAAAATTATTCTATAGGACACAGTGTAGTACAAATCTTAAAAATTATAGCACTCATCCTTCATTTAAAAATAAAGGTATGGAATTTCAATGACATGCTTAGATGACTTTGAATTGAAAAATTGAGGAAAATAATAAACAGAGTTATGGAGGAAAGACATCTTTCCTGCAGGAGAACAAGTGAAACAATCTCAATTAAATTTTGGAGGGAGTCTGTCCCTCTAAAATCTGAATATATTGTAAATATAATACAGCACTTGTAAAAAAAATGATCTTGTAAGTCAAATGACAGCTGACAAAGCTAGGAGCTCTCAGCAACAGTATTCCTTCTGGTTATTCTAATTTTTTCCCTTTGTTCTATCTTCTCTGTGTTTACCTTTACAATTGCTGGAATCTGAGACTTCTCTGATACAAATATGTGATTATCCCATTCTGTTTTACATCCCCTTCAATTCCCTGTTCTGTTTCTATCCATTGATTCTAACTTTAAAGTCCAGGAGCATATGGAATACCAGATATAGGTGTATCCATCTTGTCAGAGGAATGATGCATTGCTGTACAGTAATTGACATTTTTAAAGAGTGTTGTCCTTGCATATTTCACAAACTGCTTTCTTTCACTAATACAGGAAAGCAGAGTAGAGGAGTGAACTCAGAACACTGGTTTTAGAGGAAATGAGATAATCTAAATACATAGGTAAAGCAAAAATTTCCCTTAGAATTTAATTTGAAATCAAAGTTTTCAAACACTACTGCTTTGGCTTATGCTGTTTCTTGATGAAGTGCTGCTTCTGGGCACATGTACAAACACATTAATGCATGCAAAAATAGCATAAAAAGTAAAATCCTACAAGTTCAAATTTTATGTGTTTCTGTTGGCCAGATTTTCTTCCTTTTGTGTTTTCTCAGCTACAAAGTATAGGTTCTGAGAATTTCAGAAGTCCAGGGTCCTTTACAGATACAAACTATAACTACAAAATGGAACTGGGTTGGGATGGTTGAAATTTTCTAGTGAGTGCCGATGAACAGGCCTGCTCTGTACGTTTTAGTTTCAATTAAGGACAATCAAAACTTCCTTGCCTGTTAATTTGTGAGATATAGAATTACCTTTTTTTTTCTTTTAAAAGAAATCTTTAAAAATTTTTAAATTTACCAGTGTTGTCTGGTAAATCAGACAACACTGAAAAAAAACTGTCTCAGCACTGAAACTTCCTGAGCTAATCTAAATGATGAATATTAATCAGTATTTTTGTATTTGTAAAATAAGTATTTCATGCCATGGTGATTTACTCTTTGTGCCATCAATGAGCCCAACAGTTCATGCTTGACTTGAGAGGTTTTGAATGGTACTAAAATGTGTTGTGGCTGGTTCTGACTGGCTTATGCCAAACTCCCTTAAGGATGCAATTCTCTTCAGTCCTCCACATTTTTCTCTGTCATACAGAATAGACAATTTCTTGAGTTTTAAACATAGATTCATGTAAGAACTTTAAAAAAACTGTAAGTTAAATAATGCATATTGTGAATGTCATTCATAATGACATCTTGTGTCAAAAGTAGCTTCCACCACTGCTTTCTCTCTATCACATCAGAGAACAGTATGAGCTGTTAACTAGTGCCAGCATTTCATCAGAAACTTTTGCAGTTTTCTGGAAGCCCTGACTTCTGGAGGGAAGACCCTAATTTTTTATTAGAAAAAGAGAAGAATGTGTTTTAGATCTTTTGGTTCATCTCTTTTGCATGGAAAAGCCTGAAAGTATAAGCTTTATTCTTCCCTAGTGCCTAGACAATGCAATAAAAAGGTATCTATCAGAAGAATAATTTGTTTTTAAAAGGCATTTGAGGAAAGGGATTGTTTCAGGAGGGGTAAAGGCTAACTTATAAATTTGTAAGGCCAGGAATTGACAAGACTGTCTGTGTGCTGGAACTGAACTTGTGCAACTGGAGGCACAGAAATAACTTCTCTCTTTTATGTTGCCTGTGTCAGCTAACAATTTAATCTTCTCTGTTTGCTGTGTAGGTCAGATGCTTTTCTTGGTCAGTGGATTACAGGAACAGAAAGCTCCTGTGCTTTCAAGACAATTACTCTCATCTTCCCACTGTTTGTGTGTTATAAATTGAGATAATATTTCAGATATTAAATAGATGCATTTAAATTCTGAATAATTTGGTGCCCAGCAGTGTGCTCATCCGAGTGCTGAAGTTATGAGTCCATCTTTCATTTGGAGATCACCTTAACAAAAGAAGGTGTCATACAAACAATAATCTGGTGTTCCTCTTTAATCATTCACTTATGCAAAGCTTCTTGATTTGCTTTTCAAAGAAAATTCAGGATGTGAGGTTGGCAGGAGTCCCAGCTGATTCAGGGTGACTATTGTGTAAAACAGTCTTGAGCAAAACCATGGCCTCTTCTGATTCTTTTATCTTTTATATTTATATATATGTGTAAAACTTGGGCAGGTGTGCATAAGACTGGGAGAGATGGGATCTGGATGTTTAAGGCCAGGTTGGATGGGGCTCTGAGCAACCTGGTCTAGTTGAAGGTGCTGGAAAGAAATGGTCTTCAAGATCCTTTTCCAACTTGAACCATTCTAGGATTCTATGGTGTGTTTCACTGTAGTCCAGATGTTGGCTTAATACCAACAGATGTGTCCTGGGGTGGTAGGTGAGGCTGTTCTTGGCCTCTGTCTCCTTTGCAAAGAGCCTGAAGGGCTGCTGTCAGACCCTTCCCCATTTGCACTCACTACTCCCTGGTCCCCAGTGCAGAACAGCTGCTGGCACTGACTTGCACAGATATGGGCTTGTGGAGGAGTGCAGGCCTCCTGTGTAGCCTGTCACCCTCTTCGCTGGGTTAGGTGCTTTAAAGGTAGGTCCATCAGTATTCATTCACTGGCCTGTCCTTTCTGTATCCCTTTTGTTTGCTTTTTTAAGGGTATCAGTTTGTGTGAGAAGAGAAAATGGACAACTGGTTCCATCAGAATCACTGCATAAATTGGCACTGTATCATTTTCTTGTTTGTGCTCAGCTAAACTTTAATTTCTGTATGTTTTATTACTCAGGTGGTGTGAATAAAATGTGACAGTGTAACAGAACATTCAAGATACAAACAGTGTCCTTTAACACCTGCCTGAATTCACTCATTCATTAAATAAGCAATCAAAAATGCCTGCCAGTCCATAATTAAATTGATATGTGTCAGAGGCTGAAATATTATAGTTTATGATTTCAACATTTTCATGAAGGACTTTTGCCTAGCAAAAACTGTACTACAAAAGCTGCAGAGAAGACCACCACACCCTGAATAGGCTTTCTGACTGAGGCCCTGGACTGCTTGCTGATGGAGATAAGATAAACTCAGATCTGGGGAGAAAAGAATGCATTTACGCAGGGATCAAGCTTAGCATCTTCAGGGTAGAGACCACAGCCCCAAGCCTATCAGCTGCCAGCTTTGCACAGACCCTCCTCATACCAAAGGGTGGGTGGTGGGAGAGAGAGGCTTTGGGTGTGTGTTGGAAAAGCCTCTGGTCAGAGGTGCAGTGAACGCCCATCCTCTGCACAGTAGAGGAGCCCTTCTCCTGGGGAAAAGCTTACCCACAGCAGAGGGGATGTCATGGCCCATCAAAGGCCCCCCCAGGGGATCCCCAGACCCTGCAGCAGAGCACTGCACATACCGCAATGGATCCACAGTGTTGCAAGGGACAGTGTCAAACTGGCCCCCTGCAAGAGAAGCACGTGTGCATTTCCACCTGCCCCAAAAATATATTAATCCACTGGATTCTACTTTTCTTCATGGCGCAGCATGGCGTTGTGACAGGGAGCCCTCACCACCAAGAAGACCAGATGGAGGGAAGCAACGAGTGTTGTTGGGACACCCAGAAGGGTGATAGGGTGATATGCTTCCACCTAACCCCTGTCACTCTCTCCCTGTCCCCCCAACCCCCATCCTTCCTTCCTTCCGCCACTTCCTTCCGCCACTTCCTTCCGCCACATCCGCCACTTCCTTCCTTCCTTCCTTCCTTCCTTCCTTCCTTCCTTCCTTCCTTCCTTCCTTCCTTCCTTCCTTCCT
>JAYDZK010000202.1:10001478-10021421 GCA_034509185.1 Euphonia xanthogaster | reverse complement strand
CTTCCTTCCGCCACTTCCTTCCTTCCGCCACTTCCTTCCTTCCGCCACTTCCTTCCGCCACTTCCTTCCTTCCTTCCTGCCTTCCTGCCTGCCTGCATGCCCTCTACTAAGGAAGGCAGGAGAGTCCCTTGGAATGGAGAATATGACCCCCTTCCCTCTGAATTGTTATAATTTTGAAATTAACTGGCTTTCAGGCAAAGGTAGGAGAAAAGGAATAACAGTTGCTTACAAGTGTATGTATGCACAACAAGGCAACAAACAACAACAATGGTAACGAGCAGAAACCCCCATGAACAGTCTCTTCCCGCGCCTTAGGCACTTTCCCCCCGCTGCAGTTCCGGTCACGGCCAGCAGGGACGCTGGCGGCTCCCGGCCGGGCAGGGCGGGTGCGATGATTCCCCCGCGCCTGCAGGGGGCGCTGTGGCGTGGGTCCGACTGTCCTCCGCATGTATGATGGCGGACACAGCCGGCAGGAAGGGATGGACAAGGGGGTTCCTTTAAAAACCCCCAATCCTGGTGCCCCCTCTTAACTGCAAAAGGAGCTGTAGCAGGAACCTTAGGAGAAGAAAATGGAAGGGCGGGACCTCCAGTGAAAAGCTACAGTGTAGCACAAACTCGGAGCAAGGGGCAGAGGTATGGCGGGGGATTTCTCACCCCTAGAAGCTGGGTCCAGGTTGTGTGGAGGGAGGCAGTCCCCAGCAGGAAAGCGATGTGTTCCTGGGTCTTGGAGGAGCACACACTGGCTCTGGGCTCCCTGACAGCAGAGCAGCAAAAGAAGCCAAGTCAGGAAGCTGAGTCACAGTGCCAAATAAACAAAACTAAACAAAACAACAACAACAAAAAAGAAGCAGGCAAAACCCACAGAAACAGCAGGGTCCTTGGTCCAAGGTACCAGCTGTGTGAGTCCATTAGAACCATCTGCGCTGGAAGAGAGGGGCTGCTTCTCACCCTGCCCCCAACTCCCTCCAGGAACACCCGTCTAGCTCCAATTCATTGTGATAGCTCCGGAACCAGAGAGGATGGCGAGTGGAGTGGGGACAGCTGCCACAACTGGGCACAAAACAAAACAGATCAAACCCCAAAACTAGGGTGTGATAATAAACATCCCCAAGGCATTTCTCTCTGCCTCTTCTGCTATTAAATAAAATATATCAATAATGATTTTTTGTATCAGCATCTAACCTTGTTTGGTTTTAACCACATTTTTTGGGTATATTTTGAACCTTCAAAGTTCTTTCCATTTTATTCACAAAGACCTAATTTTCTTTGCTCTTCTGGGTATAAACCAGATCATAGCAACATGATTGTAGAACTTTGGGTGCTCTCTTGAGTATTTCTTTCTGTGCTTTTCAGGGAGTCTCTAGGTCACAGGAAAACCACTTTTACTTGCCCTCAGCTTGACTTCCTCGTTGCTTTGGATTTGTAAACCCAAGGTATTTGGAGCTCATACATGCTAAGTCTAGCAAAATTCATTGTCTTTGTACCCTAGTTTGTTCTCATTGATATGGCTCTGATATAGAGATTAAATATCTGGATGGTTAAAAAGAAGCTCAGCTTTATATAAAACTGTTCATTGTTCTTGAAGGATGATGGATTACTGTCCACTGGCTCCTTGGCTGGCACCATCTCTTCCTTCATCTTTTCTCCCCAGATATTGCACTGTCAGAAGAGGGGGTGCAGTAGGAACATCACTGATAGAGAATGCTTAGTCCAGAAAATTTTGGGTTTGTGCCTTACCATTCAGTGGATTTGTCTATGTATAAAACCAATGAGGTTCCAAAGGTCTTGGGATATTGCTAGAAAAATTGTTAGAAATTAATTGGTTTGAGTATGAACATCTCACCTGCCTCTGTTCTACAGTCCTTGTGCTTTTGAGGAAAATGTCTGACATTTCAAAGAAGGAAGTAATACAAAATGCAGGAAAGCTTCTTCAGCATGTTGACATGGGGATCTTGTGTACAAAGCAACACAATTGATTTGTGCATATTGTCATATTCATGGTAATTTTTTATCAGTTATATCCTTAAAGTAAGTCTAATAACTTCTAATATGTTTAATTTTTTAAAAAATGTTCTGTTTCTCTCTTTGGCTTTCATGCTTACACCTCAGACACATTGCAAGGAAGAAACTTGGTTTGTTCTTCAATTATCAACAAGTCATCATCAATTACAGCTGGATCGGCTTCTGACCTAATACATCTTTTATGATAGCTCTTGATGAAGTAGGTAACAGCTATTTTTTGTAAGCCCCACTTAAAGTCCCATTAAGTCTTTATTTCAGTAGCTTGCAATGGAGATCGACTGAAATCACAAGACTGGGGTCAGAATTAGACAGAATATTAGGAAATGGAAACTTTTGTTATCTCCATCAGTACCACAGAGCTCACAGGGAAGGATACACTGCTGAGGTTGCTTTTCCTACCTACCTAAGGCAGTTCTGAAATAACTTTAATTGTTTTTGTACTTGAAGACAGTGATTGAAAGCCTCTTTGTGAGTTTATTTTTGTTAAGCAGGCAAAAGACTCCTGAAACTGCTTTTTATTTTGCAAGGGTAGGAGATAGGGTTGTTTAGCAATAAAGATTGCCTTCACATTGTCTCTGTCTTAGATGGCTGTAACTTATGGGAATTCACTGAAGTTATTCCTGATTTACAGTACTGTAAGGGAAGGGTCAGAGAATAATTAGCTTTAAGAAAATGGAACAGGTTTGCAATTTACTAATACCTGGCATTCCTAGAACCATAAATTTATGTGTGTTTTGTAGGAAGGCATTTTCTTGGTCAGAATGCTGCTGATGGAATTGGTATTAGAAATCAGGAATCCATAGCATTCAAATGGTAAACTTCCAAGTCTCTGCTGAAATGCAGTTGTGTCTAGAAAAGACATTTTTTATTTTAGCCTTCACTTTAGGAGCCTTTGGATTTCCGCTACCAAGACTTCCACATCAATGTTCAAAGAAAGGAAACCAAGCACTACAGCTAACAGCCAAATTAGACACAAAGTTGTTATGTGCCAATGTTGCTTATGAGAATGAAATTGTATTTGTTTTGTACAGGACTCAATTCTTTGTAGGTCTGGAAATGGTGAGATGAATTCTTTTCTCAGCTACCACTGAAGTTGGTCTTGTCAGTGGACATAAGCTTCCTTCAGGAATAAATATTTTCCTGCATGAATATTTTTGGTAGTAAATATGCATGTGTCTCATGCAGTATCTATCTGTTAGACCAAAGACTGAATCAGGCTGGAAAAAATGCTTGGGAGTACTTCATGAGATGGGTGGCACCATATGCTGACCTGCCACTGCTCGTGCTGTTGCCCCAGACAGGGAATCCTCTACTCCAGATTTGCCTGAGCAACATGGAGTAGGTGCTCCCCTTTCTTTTCTCTTTTCCTTTTTCTCTAGTTGTCTGTTTTGCTTGGGGCCCTTAAGGAAAGTCACCTGGCAAGATTATCAAAGCACTTACTTATATTAATAACAAAGATCATCAGTAGGTCTGTATTTTCTACCTCTGAAGGAAATACATAGGGAGCAGAAGTTACTGACCACTCAGAAAGATGCTCAGTTAACAAAATTACATTTTTTTTAGAAAATAATTTCTCTGACTATCATCTGGTCATTTCTTGCGTGACCCCTGTAACCTACTGGTCATCTCGATGTGTTTTTCCTACATTACTTGTCCACACACTGCTCTTCTCTTGCATTATTCATGGAAACCTTTTCCCTATATGCTGTCTTGTTAGCCAGCCATTGTTTTTACCTCTGGGTCAGGGTTATACAGGAAGAAAATATCAGTGGGCAAACTTGTATCTTGTTGTGCCCCTTCAAGAATGCTGCTGTATTTTTGGGACTTCTTATTTTTTTTCCTCTATCCGTGGTAATTTATAGTAGCTGCTGCCCTTGAAAGTGGAGGGCACAAAGGTGAGAATATAATAATGGCTAAAGAAAGATCCCTGAAATGTCAAGCTTTGGGATAGTGCTGTGGTTTGCATCAGAATTACAAACAAGACTAGTCCATGATATAAGAGAAACAGTGGGAGCAGGATTCCATAACCAATCAACTAACCAGCACAAACCCCTGCTTGATCCAAGAAGGGATCAGAGAAATATAAACACAAAACATTTCTCTGGAGAAATGTTTGGGGATGACAGCCAGAAATTTTTGTGTGCCATTGCATCTAAGCATAGGTTGTTGAGGTTTGCTTTTATTTTCCATAGGAAGTGGATAGCTGCCTGATTCAACAGTGTTTCTTGAAAGGTAGCTGCTAACCTGCTGGGAATTCCAGATCAGAATAATAATTGCAGGCTTATCCTAGCTCTGCTGGATGATGTTCCTTTCCTAATGCTTCCCCTGAGCTTTGTTTGAAGCCTTTTGTGTCTTTTTCTTAGATGGAAAAAGGGAAAGAAGTACTTGTTTTCCTCTTCTAGCAATCCCTAGATAGGAGAAGGTTATGGATATTGAATGTTCTCTTTGGACATATTTTCACTCATTTACTGTTGCCACTTTCCAGTATACACTTCATTATAATGACTTATTGAAAGCTCTGGCATGTGATGGCTAGAAGTGGCAATAAATATTTGGAACTTAATATTGAGCTGGTCTAAAGGAAGACAGTGTTTCTTGTTGACACTAGTAAGTGCTCTCAGACTTTCGATGTCTGCTCATCTTTCCAATGAAATCTGATGATCTTAGTGTAACTGAAATGCCAAGAGTGTTTGGAAAGTTAGAATTAAAAGAGGAACTGAGTTATTTGATAGTAGATCTGGTAGAGAAGGAAAGGAATAACATTGTAGGAAAACAACAGATACTGTCTTGTATAGGGAACCTAAGATCAATATCACTTGGATTTTAGAAGGACCTGAGTTGTGCTTTTATTATATGTTATAAATAATTTTATCCTTAATATTGGGCCCACATATAAACAGAACAGGAACTCTTTAAGGACCAGAATTTGAGTTCAATGTGCTCAGGTTTTTGTTATCTGTGTATCAGTTCCACATACTTCAATATCCTAATGGTGTTTGGTTTTTCCCCCACTAAAACAATTTACCTCCTTTTTAGGTGGGGATGGCTGTCTTTTTTAAGGTTACTTTTTTTGGCTGTTGTTCAGATAGATAGGAGTAAAGAACAGTATCTTGTCTTCAGAATATTCTTTTAGAGCTCAGCAGGTATACAGTCCCTGGGATAGCTACAAAACTATTTTTTCAGTTTGATTCATACTGAGACAGAGGTGGGTCTTGAGTTTTTTATAGCCACCAAAACCAGAACTCTTGCCACCTCCTTGTGCCTTTTGCTCCAAATGGCTCCAGCTCACCCATTTAAAAACACAGGGAGTTTTCGGGCGGGATGGAAGTGAAGAAGTTGTTTGTTCCACATCAACCTGTTTCAGGTGTTGAAATGTTTTACAGGGCAGTGGTCAGTCTAACTCAGTGTGGTTTCCCAACAGCTACCAGTGTCTGTAGTGATTTGACTTTGGCTGGACACCAGGTCCCCTCCGCAACTCGAGAGAGGAGAGAAAATATAACAAAGTATTAATGAGCTGAGATAAGGACAAGGAGAAATCAATCACTGGTTACTATGACAGGCAACACAGACTTGACTTGGGGAAATCAAGTCAAGTTATTACCAATCAAATCAGAGCAGGATAATAAGAAATAAAATCTTAAAAACATCCTCCACCCAACCCTCCTTTCTGCCCATGCTCTACCTCCTTCCCTACAAGCTGGGCAGGGAGACAAGGAGTGGGGGTTATGGTCTGTCCATCACACATTCTTCCATCTGCTGTTCAGGTAGTGGAGTCCTTGCCCTGGGTCCCTCCTATCAGATCAAAGTGTTCTTCATGAACTTCCCCAAAGTGAGTTCTTCCCATGGGCTATAGTTCTTCACTAACTGCTCCAATGTGGGTCACTCTTCCATGGGGTGAAGTCCTTCAGGAACAGGCTGCTCAGTGTGGGTCCCCCACAGAGTCACAAGTCCCATCAGGAAATCTGCTTTAATGTGGGCTTTTGTCTCCATGGGCCCATAGGTCCCTGCCAGAAACCTACTCCAACGCAGGCTTCCCATGGGGTCACCAGCATCCTTTGGTCATCCACCTGCTTCAGCCTGGTCTCCTCCACAAGCTGCAGGTGGATCTCTGCATCCCCATGGACCTCCATGGGCTGCAGGAGCACAGCTGCTTCACCGTGGCTGTGCTACAGGGGAGAATCTCAGCTCTGGTGCCTGGAGAAAGTCCTGCCCCTCCTTCTGTACTGACCTTGGTGTCTGCAGAGTTGTTTCTCTTACATCTTCTTACTCCTCTCTTCTCTGTGCAATAATTTTTTTACCTCCTTCTTACAAATGTTATTCCAGAGGCACTACCACCATTTCTGATGGGCTTTGCTTTGTCCAGTGGTGGGTTCATCCTGGAGTCGGCTGGCACTGGTTTTGTGAGACATAGGGAAAGCCTCTGCAGCTTCTCACAGAAAGCCACCCCTGTATCCCCCTGCTTCCAAAACCTGACCATGCAAACTCAACACAGGGGCTCAGAGAAGAAGTTGCAAAACTCACTCTGGAAAACTTTTCCAGAGTTGAAGTACAACATCTTTAGCTGTTTTGTATACATTACTGTTAATTTGGTATATTTTCACAATGATGTTGGATCTGTTTAGGATTTATACGGACACTGTTAGATCCACATCCCCTAACCTTTGTGTTTTTAGTTTGTCATTAAATTGAAATATAAAGCACCCCAAGTGCCAATTTAATTAAATTGTACTACTGGCTAGTTTTCTGGCAGGATACTGTTTCTGACTGTCCAGGCTGGCTTCTGAAGGGAGCTACTTATAAAAGTATAGTCCCTAGGGCAATGATTAGAAAGAAAAGACTAAAAGAAGAGCCTGTGTTGCAGGAGGAGTTAGTAGCCAATACAGGTAGAGGAAACTTTGCATATTATCATGCAAATTTTGCCCAAGCTCTTGCATGCATAAAGAAGACCTCATGTACATTCTCACAAATGCAAATTAAAAAACAAAGCCCTTACTGAAACAGTTATTTTAAACATCCTCATAACAATTTAAATAATCTGTGAATTTATTGTTGAAATATTATGCAAAAATAGCTTATCTAGAAGATGCTTATTGGACCTCTAGGTGATATGTGAATATCGATTAGTAAGCATTACATTTATTATTTCTGATTAGCCTTAGAAACCCACCAAAACACTGAATTACAGCATAAAACATGTTTAGGGCTGAGTTTGTGCTCTAAGGAAAGACTCAGCATCTTTCTGGAGCTTAAATCTCCCTGCACTTGTGAATTCTCCCCCAAGCTGCTGACCTATTTGAAGCCTGCAGGAAATCTGCAGGTAAATAGAGAAAGCCAAACCAGCCCCCTACTGGGGCTTGCTTCCAGGATGAACCACTGCCATTCTGCTCTTTCAGCTGTCAGCCCAGGCTTTGTAAGGAATGCAGAGGTGAATTAACATCACAGGGCTAGAGCTATTACTGCCTATATGGGCTCCATACCAACTTTGTCAACTAACTTTGATGTCAGGTTACCTTAATGTGCTAAAATAGGATGAGTTAGGAGTTGATTCATGAGTGAACCAGACATCCCTGCCTTGGGGGTGGCAACATCTGTTAGGCAGGTGGGGGAGGAAGACAGGGAGTGGCAGTAGCTTCAGCTGCCTGATTTTCCTCTGCTCCTGCATGTCTGACAGAGCCCTGTGGTCACAGGTTACCCATCATTAAAATGTCTTTCCTGGTCCCAGAGTTGCTGCTTGTTGTTCTCAGTGAGACTGAGGTTTTCAGGATCAAAGGTTCTAGCTTTTCTTGACATATGGCCACGGGCTATATTTGCTTACTGCAAAAGCGAACTCTTCCTATCAGATGAGCCTGAGCTGTGCAATGCTTTCTCCAGCCCTCAGCATATGGAGAGGGGAGGGCTGCAGTTTGAAATTCCTTTCCTTCCTGCTTTTTCAGTTTTTCTGACATCTTCCCCACCTTACTGGGTTGGCATTGCAGTTTTCTAATGTGTCTCAGGAAATCTTTTCCCTGTTTGTATCTTAAAGACAGTGCTTACTCAGCTGCAGGCACCAGTGAGCCTTCCAAATGCTACAAGGTTGGCCTGGTAACCCAGTTTTAGGGTATCCCAGTTGTTCTCCATCTAAGGATCAGCTGTCATGGACAAAAATTTGCAGTCAGTCCTGGACACTGTATGTGAAATAGTTAACTTAAAAATTTTAGTTGCAATTTGAGTTTGTTTGGTGGCTTGCTTTTATCTGTAGGAGTCTCTATGTTTCTTTATTAAAGATGATAAATGAATGATTACCTGATGTCTTGCAGATTACAGGCTGAGGAATCCAGATCATCTGAAAAGTCTTGCCAGCGTCTGAGAAATTTCAGTCACAGCCAAGGTCATCATTGGTAAAGAAGTTGCTAACGTTTGTTAATTATGCTTGTATTTTTCTTGATCAACTTCCCAAATACAAGTAAGATAGAAATTGATTTGCTTAATGAAATTTATCTGTTTGCATAATTCAGGATTTTATCTAAGATACATCTAGACTACATACTGGATTCAACTATGGTGTATACAGGTGTTTTATGTATAGAAATGGGATTTCAGGAGTAAAGGATCACTTGGGATGCAGAACGCAGAACTGGGAGAGGGTACGCACTCCTGCCAAGCCTGGTAATACAGTTGCAGCTCAGACTTCTTCTGTTTCTGCTTATGATGACAAAATAAATAGTAAATAGTATTGCCTTTCCTCCTGGTATGAAATCCATTAAAAAGAGAGACACTTGTTCTTTTATTTTATGCTGAAGAAGCTCCTTGTGTTGGAAGTGGAACTGAAAGAATCTAGCTGTAGGATGTTATGGAAGTACATGCTCAGCAAACATAAATAATGAGGAAGAACAGCAGAAAATAGAGGAGATATGGTAAATGGGATAAGTCATATTGTGAAATGTTTTATCAGAAACTGAAATTTTTCTTCTTGGTTCTTTTAATATTTTAAACAGTTTTCCAGTCATTGCCTCTTATTTATATGTATTAGTTAGTGACAAGCACTGAATAAATAGTGCTGGTGCTCAACCTCTGCCAGAATGAAAAATCTGGAGAGGATCTTCTCTCAATTCCGTCATTCTGAGCACAGTCTGAACATGAAGATGCAGATGGGCAGAATGTGGAGGCAAGAGGGGAGTGTGAAAAATAGCAATAGTCCCAGTGAAGAACATCCTTATTTGTAAAACCTTATTCTGTCAAAAACCCCATGCTTTCCTTACAGCTAATTCATATCCTGATATTTTAAAGTTACAAGATTATTATTATTATTTTAAGATACCAAATCAGATATATACTTTAGTAGAGGTATACCTGATATATACCTTCACTCATTTTTAGTCTGCTCAGGATGAGACAAGTAGAAGTTCAGGACTATATTCACATTAGTTGTATACTAAGTACGCTTGCATGATAGGAACAATCTGTGCTAGTTCTCTGAAATAAATGTTCCACTTCTCATTTCATTTGCTCGCTTTCTTTTGCAGAACCCCTAAATGAATAAGGGATTGTTTGTTGTCAGTTAATTAAAACTATCAACGGATTATTTCTTTATCCCAAATTTATTGAATCACTTGGCTTCTACTGTAAGAAAGATTTGATGAGGTTAATGTAGCATAGGAAAATGTCCAATTTTCCAAAATGTTTAATTTTTTGGTTTGTGCCAAATTTTATTTTAGTGTTCTGGTTTTTTATTTAGTACAAAAGTTGTGAATAAAGCTCATCAGATAGTCAATCTGTTTCTATCTCTCTGAAGTGAGTGCTAGACAGTGAATTAGTCAGGTGTGGTGCTGGGCGTGTTCTTACTTCTTCCACTGCTATCCTTACCCACATCCTTCCAATTAAGTTGTTCAGTTTCAGATTATTTGATGAAGATAGAAAACATCTGGTGTCTCCTGTGGGCTTGCATGGAGTCTAGGATGGAAAAGGAACACAGCCACAGACAGAATTGGACTGGACTCATAGCAGACTGCTACAAGACTCTTTCCCACATAACCTTTGCCACACAGCATGTCCCAATGTGTCTAATTACACCATACCAAGGGATTAAAATCCACAACAATGACCTACCTTGGAAGGAGAGTGGGGAAAAGGGAAGGCATTGCTATTCCAAAGTCCTGAAGTGCCTGGCTATTCTGATCCCTTTTCTTCTAGCCAGTCTTCCCCAGCTGCTATTTTCACACATTCAGCTTTATAGTTTTTCAGCTTCCTCTCTAAGAATTGTTACTGAGGGGCTGTAAGTGAATTTGCCAACCAAATGCTTTCATTATCACCTTTGAAGCTTTGTTATTTCTTGTGCTCCATCCTTTTTCTCATTCTGATCTCTTATTCTGAGTGTGTGCCTCAGGGAAGCATTACAATAACACTGAATTCTGCAGCTCCTGCCTCTCTTTCTCCAACAAGCACATACATGAGTGTGAGACCCAGGCACTGTGCATGGAGCCATCCAACTCTGGGCTTTAAACTGAAAGAGGACAGGTTTAGATTAGATATAGGGAAAACATTTTTATGATGAGGGTTGTAAAACACTGGCACGGGTTGCCCAGGGAAGTTGTGGATGACCCATTCCTGGAAGTGTTCAAGGCCAGGTTGGATGGGGCATTGAGCAACCAGGTCTAGTGAAAGGTGTCCCAGCTCATTGCTGAGAAGTTGGACTAGGTGATCTTTAAAACTCCCTTCTAACTCAAACTATTCTATGATTCCAAGATAATTAAGCAGGAGGAATTTGGATTATGTTTGTTTTCTTCAGGAAAGTTGTGAATGTAGTGCTTTCAAAAATCACGAAGGAACAAGATGATATCCTGTGCAGGCAGAACAGCAAACCTGTTCAGTCTGCTGTGGTGTCTTGGAAATAAAATAGGTATGCATTTCTTTCTGCTAAGCACTTTGCATCAATAAATACTATAAGCTCTTGGCATTTTTAATTGCCCTCACATTCTGTGAAGCGGGAAAACAGCCAAAGGTGAATAATCTTAATTCCCAGTCCCTTTATCTAATTTAAACAGTATTCAGTGACCTTTAGCCAGAGAATGATTTTTCAAAAGCCTTTTCAAACTCTATTTTAATATGACATCCAGACTTTCAGCTGTACCTGAGATTTTGCCAAGCTTAGGGGAAGGTCAGGGCATTATATAAAACATACCAGCTTCTTCTAGCCATGTTCCAATAAAGAAATAAAATAGATCAATAAAGCATGTTGAAGTCATTATAATACAGATTTTGGAACTGCCTGTTAGCAGAGCACTTGCGGGTAGTAACTGAAAATGTGTTTTCTTTAAGGATGAGTCGCTGCAATATCTGCTGTCACTCAGTGACTGGGAGCTTTCTCTGCATGCAGATATCATGCCCAACTCAAAAATGTGTTGGCCAGGTGGCAGTCTTGATATGTGCCTTATCAAGGACACATAGGTATAAGGAGTAAAACTCTGATCATCATTTTTCACTCAGATGTTTGTATCTAGATAGTCCTGATTAGGCAATGACTTTGTACCTCTCTATTAAAATAAAATGTTAAATTATTTGAACTCTGTTTGCTTGAAGGTATTGATGGGCAATAAAAGATATATAAATAATAACAAAATCATCAAATTTGAGAATATGTCATCAGTGATCCAAACAGCAAAATTAATTGCTCTTCTTAATAAAACCAAAATCCTCTGTGTACTCCAGAGCAAGGGAATAAACTAAAGAAAAAGAAAAATCCATAAAGTGCTTAATGCTTGACTTGCTATGGCATATTTCCTATTATAATTATAAAAAATTTCAGATTGTCACCTGCTGTATTTTCTAGCTGCTCACCTTTTATAGATGGGGTAAGTTTAGGAAATTAAGATAGAAGGAACTGAAAGAAATAAATATAAGTTTCCTGGGTTCAAATGGATCCTTTTATTAAATATGGTCCAAAGGTTGCACATATTGAACTACATCATAGACTGATCATCCATATTTTAAAGAAATGGAGAAGAGCTTATGAATATGGATACGAGTAATTGATTTACTTACTTTTATGAAAACTGTTCTATCATGTATTGTTAATGTTAGAAAGAAAATCCCAAGTGTGAAACTGTTGCAATAAAATGAAATTTCTTGTCTAAAAGAATTTTCAGGTTTTTAATAACCTTAATTTTTTATAGAAGACATTCTTTAAATTCCTCCCCCTGTGATGCTTGCAGAAGCAAACAAAATGAGTAATATCTGATTAACTCTAAAGTAGATGAGATAAAGCTGTTATAGGACTATGCATTTATTTGTTTACAATGTTCCTAACCCAGAGTGTTTTGCTGAGCAGTGTTGGTTGCCTTGTGTTGTGGGGTGGGAGTTAGTTTGCTATAACTCTGCTAATTATAAGGTCATGAGATCTATAAAGAAGTAAAATTACTGCTCCTGCCAGGTCAGGATTTTTTTCCAGAACAAATGTTATACTTAGCTATGGTATTTAATAGCTGAAGGAGGGAAGCTTCCAGAAGGGACTGTGCAAGTCTATAAGTGTGGTCACCCCCAGCTCCTTGTGAGAGCAGAACAAACTAAGCAAAGTAAAGAAGTCAGCTAGTCCCACCTGAGCATGTGGGCTATAAGCAGGAAGTTTAATGCATTTTCCTGTTCTCCAATTAATCCCATTATTCTCCCCCATTTCTCATTACTTCTTGAAATTTAATTGTTATACATACGAGTAGTCAATCCTAGGGACATCTGAAGGATCAAGCATTATATGATGTGTGACGTCAGGCCCTGATGAGGACGACTGTGTCCTTCCTCAGGACACAACAAGCATGTTCAGTCATTGTCTTTTTGGTGATGTTCTGGGAATAAAATACATGACTTGTGTGTTTGAGTTCTGATGCCCAAGGATAAGCTTACAGGACTGACAGTTGCTATAGATGCAATGCTTTATGCAGAGTGCTCAAGACTTGCTTTGGAAACTACTGACATGAAGTTAATTTTCTGAGGACGTCTCGACATAACTGCAAGAACCATGAACTTCTAAAGGGATTTTAACTGCCAATGAATTTGTTACAGTTTGGAGACACCCCTAAAGTACATGCAGTTTGATTTCACATATCCAAAATATATTATTGGAAAATGGATACACCCTTAAGCAGTGGAAACAAATGCAGAGTACTGTTTATTGCTCACCAATTAAATTTTGACCTCAAATGTCAGGTACTTTTTGAAAAAAGAAAAAAAAAAAGATCTTCAATAAAAATCCTCAAGTAAGTCTTTTTTAATAACTATTGATCCTACACACATTAGTGCCTAAAGGACATAGAAATGAATCTCATAAATGTCAGAGAGAGAACATCAGCAAAACATTTTCTGTAGAAGTGACAAATTGCAAATATTTTCCTTTGAAATCAAAACTAAACATAAGAGCAGTTACGCTCTCAAATGGTTAAGTAACCTTTTTTCATTTGAAAGATTTTAATTACAAACTGTTAGAGGGTGATTTGTTACTTTTCAATATTTGTTTATAGGGAACTTTATAGCAGGAAAGTTTGGAGCTGTACTGGTTTTGGTAGATTTTCTTTATTCTTTACTGAAATATTTAAATGTGAGGCCTTTTAACCTGTATTTTCATAAAATTGACAGCTGTTACAGCTGATAAAAATGCAAAAGCTATGGTACAGAAAAAAGGACAAAGGACCTTATACCTATACAATAGTTACACCTTTATACCTATGCAATAGTTAAGTACTGGCCAAGAACAACTGTCTGCCGTTTAAGTGAGTTTAAGTGCATGGCCAACATGACCATTTGTGCCTTTCTGCAGTAAAAGCAAAAAGCTTCATTTAATTTTCAGAGAAATCCTGTGTAACTTTAGGCTGGTTTTCAAATTAATTGTATCATAGTTGAATAAAACCTGCAAATCTATTGCTTCCCTGGTTACAACATAACTTTCTGTCTTTACACATAAGCATTTAGTCTCATTATACTCTGTAAACTGGGTAAAATTTTGCAGTGAAAATGGGGGAACAAGGGGAGTCTTGTGGCATAAATAATTTCTGGTTTTAGGCAAATTAGTAATGTGAGGATTCCTGTGGAGCACAATGTGACCTAAAGTTATTACACAGGAAATTTAGATCTGCAAGTGCAATTTTCTAAATCTGAAAATACAATTAGAAACTCTCTTCCAGACTGAGTAAGGAAAGGCAGAACTACTGGGATAAGCGAATTCTCCCTGGAGTAATACCTCAATAACTCTGCTTGCTGATGAAGTTTGTGTTTAATGGTAATTATTGTTGTGCTGCTTCCACCCCTCTTAACCCTCCCATCCTGAACCTTCTTTGTACTCCCAGTTTCTCTTTTTAAGTAGTTCTCTTCTTTGGTCCTAACATGTAGAAGAATTAAACAAGGCTGTCCAGGCTGCTAATAAGATCAAAAACTGTAAAATGAACTGGAGGATGGAAACAAAACTCAGTTTGAACAATAAACAAAGAAAAATAATTACGAGGAAGGTTATGAGAAGATGAATCCGCAATTACCACAGCAGCCTGGCCATGAAACTATAAGACGGGGAAAAGAAAATCCACCCTAGCATATCTCATTTTAATTAAACTCTGCTGTTTTTAAGTGCTGCCATAAATTTTGCCACCAGTTTTATAAATCCTGACTTCTTGCCTAAGTCACATATTTCTTTGGGTTTATTTAGAAGTAGGAAAGGACTTTTCTTTCTTGTGTGGACCAAAATAAATATAAACCAAAGAAACCAGCAGTAAAAGTAAGCAGCTGCAGAACAACAGAGTATCAGTGAACCTGGATTTCATGTGCTACAGCTAAACTTTTTCACTTTAATGTGTCTTTCTTTAGCATGTATGTGGTGATATTTAGTTGGTTAAGAGAAGGAGGTGTGTAGATATGAATAATTAGTGAAGCCCACTGGATCTGGGATGTCTTAGGAGCTCATGAGCTCTTCTGCCTGGAGCCCAAGAAAGGCTAATTGTGGTATAAGTCAGGCAATAATAGGAAAAATATAGAGTAAAAATTGATGCAAGTTGTCTTATTGGGCATTCTGGTCCTTATATTGAAAACTTTGAATGTAGAAAGAGAACAGTTGTGCACAGGACAGTCTGAAAATTATAAGTAATTCCTTTAAGTGTTTTTGGTACCTTCAGAGAGAAGCATGTCCTATTGGTGTCCTTTTTGTAACTTACAGTGTCTCCACAGCACATGGAAAGACTGAGCTTTCAACTTTGGCTGCTCCTGAAATGCAGGAGTGTGTGAAATACAAGTGTGTGGCTGCATTGACAAGTTTCACAGAGGAAATGGAGATGGGAGGGAAGAAGGGAGGGAAGGAGGGAGGCAGGACGTAGGGGAGCAGGGGGCCTGCAGGAGCTGCTGATCATAATCTGCATAGAAATTTAGTTATGGCACTGTCACTTACACAGTTAATGTTATAAAGTTGCTACCTGATCTTTATTGATCCCAACTGGACTCTAAAATTATTGTTTCTTCAGAAGAATCATAGAATCATTTAGGTTGGAAAGAACTTAAGGATCATAGAGTTCAACCATTAACCTAACACTGCTATCTTCACTATTAAACCACACAGTTTTACCAGCAAGCTTATTAACCCACCCTGAGACCTTCTTTCCTGATGGCAGGACACAGTCAAGGAGATTTCTGGAGGGCATCAGGAATAACTTCTTGCTTCAAGCACTGGAAAGAGCAGCTAGGGTGATGTACAGACAGGTCTGCTCACTGTTAACCTGGAAGACATGGCTTTGGGATGTGGTAAACAGTCGGGTTTGGAATCAAAGGGACCTTGAAGATCATACTGTTCTAATACCCCTACCATGGGCAGGGACACTTTTCATTAGACCTTATTGCTTGAAACCCCATACAACCTGATCTTGAACACTAGCAGCGATGAGGCATGCACAGTTTGTCTGGACAATGGCTGTGGGGTGTGGAGACCCATGAGCCTACCAGGGAGAAGTCAATGGCAATGCTCTGGAAGGGTAGACTGTAGGCTCTGAGCATTCCCCACAAGTTATGGTGAAGAAAAGGGTTTTCTGCAGCACAATGTTAATTATCCCCATTTCTGTTCTCCCCATTGGCCCGTTGGTTTTACCTACCCCTTTTACCATGTTTGTATCCCAGTTTTAGAAAGTTCTTTGTTCCCTGTTTCCCCATTGGCCATTGTATCCCTGCCTGTCCACCCTGACATTCCCTATTGGCTGTTACTATATGCCCCACCTATGTACCATCCCTGTGCCCTCAGATCAATGTTCCCTGATGCTCTGCTCCAACCCCTCTTACCCTGGTCCCTCCTTTGTTTCCTGGCTTCTATCCCTGGACCCCTTTGGCATGTGGATTCAATAAAACTCCGTCATAACTCCATATAAAAGACCCTTCCCCTTTTCATTTGTTGACAGCTGTCTATGGCGAGAGCGTGTGTGACTGTGTGATTGTCAGAGCACCTGCCCGAACGCCCTCACCTGGAGACACTTTTGGGAAGGTAGCAACAATTTACCATCCACCCACGCCGCTACAGTGGGGTCCAAAACAGTGGGGTTCAATATCTTGAGAAGAAGGAGGAAGGAGAGCAGTAAAGAACAGATCCTGGGCTCCATATGAGCTTACTCATCTGTAGTGGTTCAGCTCAGCTTCTGCAGCAAAATGACAGCTGGGATGACATGAGAAGTAGCTAGAGAGGAAGGTGGGTCAGGAAGAGAAGCAAACTTATCAGGAGATGTCTGTGTATGGAGGGATGCAACCCACCACTACTTCTCTTTTTTGCTTATGGATCAATGATACAGAGCAAACAAAGCAGGATATCTAGTCTGTTCCTCTGAAGACTGGAAGAGGACAAGATGTCCCAGTAGCTGTTCAGGGACTGGAATCTAGATGTCTCTATAGCAGACAGGGCTCTTCCAAAGAAGTGTCTTGCCTGGGTGAGGGAGGTAGAACAGAAGACAGGTTGAGGGCTGGCAGCTGATGCCAGAGCCCTGAACCCAAGAGTACACTTGGAGCTGGCTCTCTGGTGAGTCATGTCAAAGCAGCTAGCTGTACAGGGTGGAAATTTTACATCTTTCTTTCTTGGGTTTGAAAAGTGATGCCATCTTTTTCTTGAATCAGTGATGAAAAAGTAAGTTATACCTGAGATGTAACTTCAAGCTTGAGTAATGATTTCCTTTCCACTCTCGTGTTGTGGTAAATTAGCAGAAGAATAATGTAATTGAACTAGAAGATAATTTTGAAAACTTATCGGTGGGGTTAAAGGGACACCAAATCTATTTTGCCTAGTGTGTGACTTCCAGAGAAACTCCACACATTGCAGAAGCTTATTAGCAGGTTACAGCAGCCATGAAGTGTTTTTTGAAGGAAAGCTAACTGTATAATTATTTGGCTTTGATAAAACTGCTGCTGGTGTCAACTGTCTAGCGCTAATCTTAACACTGCATTGAAGCAGAATATAGATAGCTTTACAGTTTTTCCTTTTTCTACAGCTTGAAATAGTGATGCCGTTATTGCCTGATTTTGCTCTTAGCACAAAAAATTATTGCCATGGCCTCATTGCCATGCAAGGCAGCAAAAAACTGTGCTTTAACAGTTTTTGTTCTGAAAAACCTAGCCCTGGAATCACCTGCCAGAGCAGCAAAGTTACTGGTCAGCTTAGCCTCTGGGTCTGGTCATTCACATGGAGCTAAAGATTTCCTTGTACAATAGATTTTTCTGTCTCCTTTCTTACTGCAATTATTACACTTCTAGAAGTTGCTGAATGTTTTGACCTCAGTTGCAGCCTAAGCTGATCCTCTTTCTTTACATTTTATTCTGGTAATATTACTCTTATTTTGGTATAGTACTGGGCTTGGGGAGAGAATTTTAAGTACCAAAAGATCCAGAAATGGGAATGTGACAGTCCTTTAGATTCTTCTTCAGCTATTCTTTAAACTAGCAAAGAGATTTATGCAAAAATGAAAATACTAATCTTAAGATGATGTGGAGGTGAAACTTAAAAATTGCATGTACAATATTATTTAGTTATCCATAAATATGAGGAGGAATCCTGTACCCTTGATTTTAAGTATGTTTAGATGTGTGATGGAGAAAGAACTGTTAACAGGAAAGCTGCAAGAGGTAGAAGTACTTCATCTTGGACCACAAATCTTCTGGACCTGACATGCAGTGATAGGCAATTTCCAGAAAAAGGATCCAGCTATAAGTCATTTGTCATGGGAAAGTGAGGAATGTATCATGTTATGCTCCAACCTCCTGAAATGTCCATCTCCCATGCTTACTCATATAGAGAGTTTTCAGCAGAGGAGCAGTACAGAAGGTATGCATTGGATTGTAGAGTTCCACTGCTGGCCTGTTTTGTGTGTTGGTTTTAAAGTAGACCTTAAACGCAGGACAAACCAAGCTTTAAGGAGAAGATCTGTTCTGCAAAGTCATTTGGTAAAAACCTGAGGAGTATAATGCTAAGTTATCTCAGCTTCTGTTATTGGGTGATTGCCTCATACTTTAGTACTACTTTGACTTTGGAATTATTCTTATAATTTGTGCTCCTTGTTATATTTTACTGTTTTATACCATTTCTCACTTAACCACTAAGTGTTCAGAAATTTCTAGTGAGAATTTTTATGTAGAAATTTTCATGCTGTCTACAGGTTCAGTGTGGAGTTGAGTTTTTATATATACTTATATAACCTATGTTAAATACCAGAGATTGAAAGTTTGGATGGAATTTTGTGGATGTATTTGGTTCATACTCTAAGACAAAACAGAGAGGATTCACGGCAAGAAATTAATTGCAGCATCTACCCCTAGGTGAAAACCCTGCAGTTTTCTGATACACCACAATGTTTTCCACTGCCACCTCTTGTTTTTCTGAATACATCTCTGTGCTGTTGTGAAACTCATTAGAAAGCTGGACTGTTTTTCAAAGCTGCTCCCTTGGCTGAGGCAAAGGCATGCAGCAACAAATTGTTTCTTCTGTGATTCCTTTTATGTTCCCATGGTCCACTAGTACCAAGTATGAGCAAATTATGCCTTGCCATGCTTTTATGAGTAATTTTGTTTTCGGCTTTCCTTCGCCAACAAGGGTAGCTCCTTGCATTTTTTTTCCCCCTTAAAAAAGTCTTTCTGCCAAATTTTGTCCATGACTGTGTCATAATAATACATAGTGATACTTTTGTGTAGCTAGAGAGAAGCTTGCCATAGATTTGATCTAGCATAACAATGTCTTGACATACACTAGAGTACACACAATTTCTTCCTCTGATAGTTAGCAACCATGGGAAAAGCTTTTCCTGGAGAGATGGAGCTTAAAGATAGCCAGTGACTTCTGACTCTGGTTTAAAGCTGAGCTGTGTAATGCTAGATAAACAGAGTAACTACATCACCTTTTGTTGTGAGAGCCTTTTATGGTCCAGGATTATAGGAATATGCCTTAAAACCTGAGGAGCTAAGGGGCAGGTCAGAAGGACAGGTAGAGGAAAGGAAAATGATGACATGTTTTCAAGCTCCTTGTTGCACATAAGTAAAACTTTACAAGTATCCGTGAGAAATAGATTCTGTACCCATGAGAATTATTTTGTACCCATGAAAAAGAATGAAAACATCTTTGGGAAGAAAGTCTTTGGTGAGCACATACACTAGCAACTACTAACCAATGAACTGGGTAGCAACAAGTTACTAACTGATTAAAATTAAACATTATGCTTTTAGGAAACCAAATAAATATGAGCTGTGAGCAATAATGATTGGCTATTGCTGCATGAAGGAAAGGTGTCTTGTCAGTTGTTGTAGTGTGTTTTTATACTTTGTAATACTCTGAAGTAGTTTGGTTTTTTATACCCCCGTAGTTTTCCCAAATAGTTTACCCCAGACTGTACCCCCTTCCCTTTACCTATGGAATTCCTCTCCCTTGATGAGATCATCCCCAAATCCCCACCCTGGCTCTCTGT
>JAYDZK010000202.1:9983820-10001378 GCA_034509185.1 Euphonia xanthogaster | reverse complement strand
AGAACCTTGGATTAACCCCTGCTAAGAGTTGGCCCCTTTCTTGTACCGATGTCTCTGGTGTCCCTTCTGCTGCACAGAAGACCGGCCCAGCTGCCCTCAGCACCCTCGGGGCACGAGGAAGTGTCTCCCCGCAGTCGGCCGTGTCGGGGCTGCTCCCCCGGTGTCTGCCGACTCGGGGCTGGCCGGGGGCTCCTGAGAGGCTCACAGAGGGACAGGGACAGTCTCTACTGTGGCAGTTCCTCTTTTTCCTGAATTATTCATGCCCTCCAAAAATCTCCTTTCCACTTTTCCCTGTGTTTGTTTCTTTGGTTATTAATGTTTTCTCTGCCCAAGGATATGCCTATGCCAGTCTATTTGTCAGACTACAGGACTTAGTTTAAGGCTAGGAGTTCTTACATCAGTTGGTGGTTCTTTTTCTTGTTTTTTGTTTTTTTTTTTGTTTTTTTTTTTTTTTTGTTTGTTTTTTGGTTTTTTTTGGTTTTTTTTGTGTCACTAGTACCTGATGCTGAAGCTTTGAAGTGCATTCACTCTATTTTTACCCTCCTTGAAGCATTAAGGGGTAGTTCATCTGGCAAACATCTCATTCTGCTGCCTCTTCTCCTGTAGCTTGTAACTTACACATGCATCTTAAATGGGTCATTAGCTAATCATTATCTTGAATTGGCAGATGGTAATTACTGTATTAAAATTCTACATAACTTATTTGCCATGTAGGACTCAGCAGAATTATATGTGCCTCACCAGTGAGTTGATTAGAGATGCCTTAGGCATCATCTTTTCTAAGTTTTAAAAAATTACTCACTCACAGTTTTCATATTAACTCAGAACAGGGAAAAAGTTGAAAACAAGACAGTTCTTAGAGCATACTCTAAATATTCTGCCTCTTTTTATAAACCCAGTCTAACCTCTGTCTTCCTCCAATGACCCATACATGAAAGAAGAAAAGGAGAAATATTGAAATGAATCAACTTTCTCCAGGCAGGATTTCTATTCCTTGTAAAAAAAGATGCAAATGAGAAAATAAAATGCCAGAGTTGCTGAGCTGCTGGTCTTGCTATCTTGCCACAGGAATGGCTAAGGTACCATACGTTGGAACATGTCATGATGTTAACGTGGTGGAGGTGGAGATGTGTTCTAGCAGAGGTGCAGAGTATTTCCATAGTATAAAAAATGACAAATGACATACCCTAAGCCTGCAAAAGTACTCAGCTCTTCATGAGTCTCTTTCTACACTAGGGATTTTGCCATCCATACTTGGGCTATTTTGTTCTCTCCACTGCCAATGGATGTGGTTGTAATTGAAAACTTAGTCGTTATGCTTAGTTAGCATCCTCTCAAAAGTACAGGAATTACAGTGGCCTAAAGAGCCCCTTTTGAAAAATATTTGAGGGAAGAGACGGAAGGTGATGCTTTTAGTGGCTTTTTGTAGTCACCACTCTGTACATAGCATATTGCACCAATTTTAGTGAAGAAGTGATGGTCTTGCTTAGCTTCCCATGTTGTGAGGAAGTCTTTGGTTGGGGTCCATCAGTAGAGCTGGACAAGAAACTTTGTGGCTTTGTTTTCCATGGCCTTGAGTCCAGCTGGGTTTTGAGAACTGACCAAGTCCCGTTGGTGTGTTTGTGTGATAGATGGGGGAGAGGTGTCTGCCAAATCAGTGAACAGCTGGGATGAACACTTGCACTGGAGAAGCCACAGGAATGTGTAAACCAGGATGAGAGCATGCCTGTGTGTGCCTGAGTACAGAGTGGTCTGAGGAATTTCTGTGGTGTTGATTGGTTTATACTTGTAAATTAAAGACCCAGTCCCTGTCTTAAAGTCTTTGAAACCTCAAATTCTGTGTTGAGGTTTGGGCCCTTTGCCTCAAGAAAGACATTGAGGTGCTAGAGCATTCCCAGGGAAGGGCAATGGAGCTGGGGAAGGGTCTGGAGCATGTGATGGATGAGGAGTGGCTGAGGGAGGTGGGGTGATCAGTCTGGAGAAAAGGAGGCTTGAGGGAGAGGAATAGAAAGTTGTAGCCAGGTGGAAATTGGTCTTTTCTCCCAGGTAACAAGTGATGGGACAGCAAGAAATGGCCTCAAATTGCACCAGGGAGGTTTAGATTGGATGTTAAGAGAAATTTCTTCACAGGAAGTATTGTCAAGAATTGTCAAGTATTGCCCAGGGAAACTGTGAAATCACCCTCCCTGGAAATGTTCAAAAACATCTAGATGTGGCACTTTGTGACTTGGTTTAAAGATGAAGATGGCAGTGCTGGATTGTTGGGCTGGTGACCTTAGAGGCCTTTTCCAGCCTAAATAATTTGATGATTCTTAATACTACTGAAATATACCTAGTGGAATACCTAAAAAATACCTAGTGGAATAAAGTAAACTATAGGAGTCACTGGGCAGGCAGTGGGACTGGAGATGTTTCCTGTAAATACAAGAAAGATGATGTGGCAGATGGTGGAAAGAGAAGTTGTTGAAGGATTCTCCTCCTATGGTCCACTGTCATTTGGCTCCTAATAAATGTTTTCCTCATTTTAAAAGCAGAGTGAAAAATTCCCTTTTGCTGGTTACTCACATTAGGGAGGTTTTGAGAAAATTACAGCAATTTTGCATTAGAAAACCTGACATGTACTCTAAAAGAAGCCTCTTTTGCCATTTATAATTCACTAGGATGTAATGATGTCCACAACAAAAATGATGTCACAAGCACAAGATTATGATGAAATTTATGACAAAAGCAGGATAAGCAACTTACTTGCTGGTAATGGGCATAACCAAAGCCAACAGACAAAGGGAGGTGGACTGCTTTCTATTCAAACCAAAATCAATTTCTTGATAGTCATATAAAATCAATGACCAGTGCCATCAGTGTCTCTGCAGCTACGTGCTGGGATTAGTCAGTGATTATTTCACTGGATGAACTTTTGGAGTAAGCATAGTTAAATCACAGTCTTGTACCAGTATTTCTTTCTGCAGTGCTGTGCTGAATGTAAACATAGTGATCACTTCCCTTTCCTTTCATGCAGCCTGGTGGTATGATAAATAAATGTGTGGTGTTCCTGGTTACTACTGCCAGCTGGTGGAGTCACTTTTGCAGAAGAGGTGGTTTTTATCACCAGGTTCAGCATTTTCTTGATGGTTCATGGCAGAGATTGTCATGCAGCCAGTGCCCATTCCTATGAAAAACTGGATGAAAGAAGCTGCTTATGGACCTTCAGCCCTGCCTTCTCCCAAGAGAACATAAAGCTGAATTGTTCTTACCCACATATTAGGAGTAATAGTAGATTTAGCTATTTAAATGTTTACACATCATTAGCTTCAAAATGAGGAACTGCTTGAACATACTTTTATCCATAAAATCTGTCTGATTTTTTGTTGTTGTTTAATTTGCTATTGGATATATATTGAAAAAGTTCATGGCCAATAATCTGATGAAATTGTGCTTCTTATGTGTAGAAAACTCTACCTGAATAAGGAGCTGAAGATGTCTGTGAGAACTGAATTCAAGCTTTGAGCACACCCAACAAGAATCTCTTGAAGGGTATTGTGTGCTCATTGAGGTCCGAATAGATAGATTCTCTGGTGTAAGCAATTAGTGAAGAATTCATTAATTATAAGAAATGAAACAACTTCAGTAGAGAAATTATGACAACCAAATTTTTGGAGCCTGATCTGAGAACAGAATTGGTCCATATATAGTCCACTTGCAGAGAGAAGGACAAGAGAGGAAGATATTGCGCTAAAGCATTAATCTGTTGATTTATAACTGTAGTGAGATCAGTCCCTCACTGTACTAATGTACCACTTCCTGCCTACAGCTCAGATTGGCTCATCCAAACTTTGAGAGAGTTCTACCAAAAAAAAAAAGAAATATTATTTGTTCGAGATTTTTCTGGAAGAATTAGTTTGAAATATTTAAGCACTAAAATCTTCTGACCTAAATGAACAGTGTGAGAGACTCAGAGGTCTCCTTTACCTTTGGCTTTTTTTTTTTATCGCCAGGAGAAAATTTAATGTAATAGTGAAATGTGCTATAATCTGTCTCTCAGAGGTCCCATTCAGAAATTTATCTTCCTCTTCTTTAGCATTTAAGCCCGACCATTACTTCATGAGGGATTTAAAAAGGAAATGTTGAGATGTTCATAGTTTAAGTGCATACAGATGTCAAATTGCTTTGTGAATGATATTCAAGAGTCTTAACGAGGGGAAGAAGTCCTATGACAGATATTGGTGAAGATCAAGATTTGGGGTTTTTTTCCTCTTTCTTTCTTCATATGTTTTCTTAAAGTGGTGGAAAAATACATCTAAGAAACTTCCCTCTAAACTGAAAGAAAATGAATTAAAGAGCAGGATAGTGTGGCATTTTAATGTGACCAGATGCTCTAAAATAAAATATATTTTAAGCAGAAATATGGACAACATTTTTTTTTGTTTTGTTTTTTCCAGTGTTAAATATGTCTCAAAAGAACTTATGCAAATTCATGGTGGAGTAGTGTTCTGGCAATTAAAATAGGGGTAATTTAGATGCAATTTTTATGTCAAGAGCTCTTGGGACTGCAGCTGGAGTCAAGCCTATGTCCTATAGGTGGATGTTGTTTGCTGGGGAATCCAATTTGGCAGGCTTTGAAGAACTGCTATTTTGAAATGCTATGATGACATTAAGCTAGTGTACAGCACTTAATAAGGGAACAAGAAATTACTTCTTTGTTGTGGAAATAGATAATCCTAGAAGAGAAAGGTGAACAATACCAGCTCAGTATTAGCCTCTTGTCTCACTTTTCTCCACCAAAAAAATAAAGTTTGGTATTTTTTCTTTCTCTTAGCTTTCAGTTGAGAGTGCGCCAAGAGAACATCAGGTTACTGTGGAAAGACTTCAACATGACTAAGTATGACACTATTGATTAAACTACTCAGATCTGCAAAAATGGTGACATCTGCTAGTTACAGTGCTTGTTTCTCTGATTTTTTTGCTGTACTCGGCCAACCTATTGTGTGTGAACAATAATTATAGAACTGGGCCAAACCATGATGCCTTTAATGTTTTGGAGATGTAGATGAAAACTGGCCAGCTGATGGGATGAGGCTGCACAACGGTGCTGCGTTCAGCCTTGATGGAGGTGTCATTTTGAAGGCTGCCTTTTAGTGTGATTCATCAAAAGCATTTCTATTTTATTTCTGCAAAGACTGCTAAGCCAAAGGTGTTTTTAAGCTTGAACAGGTTTTACTGATATACAGAGCGGGGATAGTAGAGAATGGAGAGATAAGCATGCCACAACTGAAATGTGTAAAAGAGCAGTTGAGATCCTGAACTGTTTCACTGGTTATGTGATTTAATACTCCCTGCTTTGAGTGAGATTCACTCAAAGACTTTGCACTCTGTATCATCGGAGTCTGTAGCACAGAGTTTTGTTGTGCTAAGTGCATCTATTAAATGGCTTGCAGTTTCCTTATATGCTATGCCAAAAGGGGAGAGATATATAGAATAGAAGGCAGAAAAAATTGAAAAAAAAAGTTTTATTACAGGATATAAAAGAAAGAAGGATTTAAAAAATGGAAAGGAAAAAAAACCCTGGCATTTGTTAGTTGGCTGTTCATGTTAATCCTCTTTAAGACACATGTGACCTCAGCTGGAAAACCTCTCACATTTTTCAATCTGTTGTGAAGCAGCGAGCTTAGTCATAAGAACCTTTAAAAATCTCTGAGCAGTTTCTAGCCCCTCTCAGTGTCACTCACTGACTCTCTAGGCTGGCATACCAGCACTGCTCAGTGACTTGGACCAAATGATAAATACTAAGCCTGCTTCTATATATATCAGTTAGTCTGTTGCAGGACTACTGGTTCAAAATGACATGTCAGAAATGGATGTGTGGATTTTAATGCCATTTTTGAAAAGAGACTTGAACAGAATTTTTATTTTTGAAGTGGAATTTAATAATTTGTAGTGTGTGCCACAAAAAACAGAAAAAAATGCCCTGGATTTCAGCTGGTAAGGTAGTTCAGAGGAGTTACTGAAAGTCCTGAAAGGACAAAGCAGAACAGAAAGCTTTCAACAGTGCTGAAAGCTTTCCCTCTTAAATGACTGTCGAGGTAACAAATTTTAAAAATGAAAGAAGGTGTAATACAATGGATAATTTTGTCTCTTATGTTGTCGAAGTTGGAGTAGGCTCATACATTGTTATTTTCAGTATTTATCCAGATTAATTTTGGTTGTTTCGAGGAGCTGGATTTTACTACCATGTACGCCCAGAACTACAGACATGGGGTTATTTCAGTTTTTCTTTACTGTGTGGGATCTTAAAAATATTACCAGGAAATGTGGGCTGACTGAGAACACTAATAATATGGCTCATATGGTCTAACTGTATAGATTAACGGTATGACAATGGTTTTAGACCTTAAAATAAAACTTATACCTTTCATAATTCAGAGGAAAAAAAAACCTAGAAAAGAAGGGAAATGGTCAGGTTTGGGGGTTTTATTTCACCATTAATTCTGCATTGGCTACACATAAGAACTCAAGAGAACAGCTATCTGCTTGAAATGGTATTTTATGCTGAGCTTGAGTGAAGTTTATTTTTATCCCTTTGGTGCTATCATACTGTCTTTATTTTGCCTAAATTTTTAACGCAGTTATAGTGATGAAATTTGATGTTGTATGATTCCTTTCATATTGTGAGAAATGAAATATGTAGCTGTCTGGTAACACCAAACAAATAATTTATCTTTTCTCAGATCTAATCAATTATGAGAGCTTGGGTTTTTCTGTGTATAAATGCTTCAGTCAGATTGGTTGCCAATAGAACTGATAAACGTATAGAAACTGAATGAGTGGTGAAACACCGAAAATATATATGAAAAGATCTATATAGGAATTAAATGCAAGATCATTCAAGTAGAAATAAAAGATCTATTTTATCTGATGGTTGTGAGATGATATGTCAGGAATTAAGTACGAGGATGTATTTTGTCATACCAAGACATCGCTCTTAAATGAAACCTTTTAGTTCATGCTGACAGACTCTTTCTTCTTCCTAATTGATTTCCAGGTTGTAACTAGTATTAATGAATTCAGTGACAATTTTAAGACTGTGTTTCTTAAATGTAAGTGTGTCATCTCTAGTTTCATGTACTGCTTCTCTATGAGGTCAATCTCTAAAGTTAACATGTGCATGTAAATTTAAAGGAAATTTAGTTTTGCCTTGTAAAATGCTGCAGTGAGAATGATTAAAAAGCATCCTGGAAAGTGAGTCATCATAAACAGAGGAAAAGCATTTTGGGAATATGACCTTGAGAAGCCTGGGGACCTGGTCCACAAATCCTACTGCCACTAAATTTTTGATGGCAAGTAGTAAAACTCAGCGCAAAGGTTGAATTGTATTTGAAATTATATTTTAAAATGAAATAACAGTAAAGCAGTGTCTGACTGCACTTAGATAAACCTTAAAGTGGGTGATATATGAAAGATAAAACTTACAAGGGTCAATGTGTGAATGGAAGGAGCCAGGCAGGCTGTGGGCGTGGCCATCAATTTATGCACACAACTGCATTTTCAACATAATTAGCTGTCTAATTGAGCATTATAGCTTAACTGACACATTTAAACATGTAATGTATTTGAATGCACACTGCTTGTAATCTGTTTCTAATGTTTGCTCTTCAGGATGGTATCAGACTCTAGAAGAGGAAATTATCCTTCTGATGAGCAGAAAAAAGAACCAAGAGTATATTGAGAAGCCCTGGATTTCTGTAATTTGAGATCAGAAGGGGAGCATGGAAGTAGAAAAGCCATGCAGGGAAAGTTAAGTACTGAGCATGACTGTAAAGACACGACTTAATTTCAAATTCCAGAGATGTGCTGCACTTAATGTTATCAGGCTACAGTGAAAATGTGACTGGTTCAGCTGGCACCTAGGTAAGAGGGATATTGTAGTAACTGAGAGGTTTAAACTGCACATCTGTCTTGTCCCAAGAAAAAAAACATCCTTTTCTCAATGTGATGGATTTTGCCATCTAGATATGGCTGGATTTTTCCATTCCTGAACAGGGACATGGGCACATCATCCATATTCTGTTAGAATATACAGACTAGTCTGTCAGCAAGTTGCAGGAGGAAGGAAGAAGTATTTCCTTAATTTACAGTTGCACAATCCCTGGTGTGCCAAAATTTCACTCTCTGGGTGATAGCTGAGCACCTGGACATTTATTTTTGGGGGAGAAACAAACCAATGCATGTTTGGTTTTGTTCCCAGATATATATATTATTTTTTTGCTTTACTTTTGGGACTTATTTTCTGAACAAAATAGTGGCAGATTTCCTTTTAACCCAGCAAACTTCAGTAGTTGCAGCTCATTCTGTACTTTGTGGTGCTGAGCTATGAATCTGCTGCTTCGATTACAGAAACTGCCAACAGACATGAAAATCCAGAACATAGAGGCTAAACCATTCCTGCTTTTTATCTTTGGAATTACTTTTGCATACTCTGACAATTTCTCCTTCTAAACAAAATGTAGCAACAGCTACAGTTAAGGAATGCAAAACAACTAATGCAAAACTTTGCTGCCAAAATAGAGAAGAAAAGTACTTTTTCAAACCTGAGGTTGGCACAATTCCTGGTTTTTCTCCTCACCTTTCCCTCTGCTCTCCACACTCCCAAGTAATTAGTTATCAGAAGGGAAGAAAAGGAATTAAATGCAAGATCATGCAAGTAGAAATAAAAATGTATGAGTCTTTTACACCAACATGAATTCACTTATTAGGAGATTCTGAAGTTTATAGCAGTGGATTTTGCGTATCTGGATAGAGAAGGTAGAATAAGCTCAGAAGATAAAAATAAAACAGTGTATGTAAAAGGATCTCTGATATTTGCATAGGTTCCCAAATACATGGCTGCCATGCAGAAGCCTAGAGGAAAGGGAACACTTACAGAAAATCTGGTCTTTGTACCCTTCATGGGGAGATGGAGGAGAGTTAGGAAGATGGACTGTGGCTCAGAGCATTGTTTCTCGTTTCCAGTTTTTTGACAGAATGATTGTCAAGAGGTAGAATTTCTATTTTGTTGCCCAGTGTTTTCAGAATAGCTCTTGTCAGGAGAAGCTATATTGGAAATATAATGAGAAATACATTATAGAAAATAAAATTCTTTACTACTTTGACCTTGCAGTCCTTTACATCGTGCTCCATGGTGATATCCTCCATTTTGTGAAGAATATCAAGGCTGTCCAAACAAAGAGGAGAGCACTTCAAAAAGCTCCCTACTCTGGTTATGGCATTTGTTGGAACTTCTGGATTAGTGCCTCTTCTATTCTCCCTTCATGATAAAGAAGCAACAATGCCTTTCACATTTGGAAAGGGAGGACTAGTGGAAGGGGAGAATCAGAGAAATTACTCCCTAATTACCTCTAATAGAGGTAATTCCTGTTTTAATGATATTGCTCATTCTTGCTCTGCTTTGAGAAAAAATAGGATTCCTGTCTTTGGACTCTTGACTCTGCTCTGGTGGAAGCAGGAATGGCACCAATGCCAAAAGGCAGTCTGGGAACAGCTCTCTCCTCACCAGGATTTCTGCTTGGCTGTGCACTGGTGTGGACACACCAAGCTGGCTCAGCTGGCTGTCCTGTCCTCCTCCTCCTCCAGTGTGCAGAACTGGCATAGCCTGGGGGGGAAGGAAGGACAGTGGAAAGCTCTGGATTAAACTGCTTTTCTCGGTTGAGCTATCTTGGGATAATCATGGATATCTGGATCAAAGAGTGAATGCTACATTATTCATGAAGACTCACTGAGACTTGGGCATTCACTGCCCCCTGGAAAGGGGCATGAAAAAATATGGAAAGTTAGAAGAAATTCAAATGCGAATGGCTCCTACTTTAGTTCAGACTTTACTGAATGTGTGCCTTCAGGTGGGACAAAAAAAAAAGGTGAGAAATAAAGATCAAAAACTAAAATAACGCAACAATTCATGGCAAGATACTCCTTATGTAGCAGATTCATTCCTGTCATGCCTGAGGAGAGGCCTTTAAATGTATGTTGTTTTCAAAAAGCTGAATTGGGCTATTTTCCTTAGTTTCTCTGAAGGGTTTTATAAATTGAAGATAATTATTAACAAAAGGTGTATGCAGATGATTAACATAATCTCTCTGCTTAGCCTATACTCCTGTCCATTTATTTCTTGTTTAAATTAAGATTAAATAAAAGCCTACATAGTGTTACCTGAAGGGAAATTGATACAGGAGCAGCTCAAATTTTCCCCAACTTAAATTTCTGTGGTATTTTGACCTACTCTGCAGGAAGTGTTCACATGATTTACAGTGCACCATTTTTCTGTACTCCCTTTCTGCAACCCTTCTGTTTACCACAGAATATCTTTTACAGGGAGGTGTTGTTCTACTTGAAAATGACCACAGTTACTTAGTGTGCTGTTTTAACTGAAGTACAATTTGTATTTTGATTCAGCAGATGGATACCCAGTAAAGGAGATATCTGTATATTCAGGGTTGCATACTCAAGGGGAGGCCCACTTCAGTGTGGGGGAGCTAATGCAGTGGGAAGGACTTGCTTTAGCTATAGAGACAGTGACTAGATAAGTTTTCTACTCTGTTTATTAGCTCCAAATTTCAGTGCTCTCTGTGCATGTGTGTGTGTGTGTGATATTAAAGAGGAGTGAGAGCCTTTTATCCTGTTGAATCCCTCTCTGCCACCATCTCCTGTGAGGGGACTGTTAGGGCCCTGAAGCCTCTAGAAAAGTGTGACCAATACTGATTATATTAATTTATTTTAAGGCAAGAGCCCTTGAATTGTGCTCTCTTAGAGAGTCCTCTCAACTCTCCTCTTTGAAGTGCAACAAAGAAGAATAAAAATCTGAGGTTAGTGTCCATTTTGCTATAAAAGAGCCTATGATAAGAGTAGAAACATTTGATAGGAAAGCCTCGTCTCTTAATCTTTGATCTAGATTAAAGGTGGAAGGAATGGAGATATGCTGGAAGTGGTGCATTATACACAGAGAGGGTTGAGCTGTTGGCTGTTTCTATGTGAAGCATGAGTTTGAAATGTGCTTAGAAATCCATGTCAGTACTTTTTGTTGTCCTGGAGACTGAATTTCTCAGGATTTGGATAAACTGTACCTCCTCACAAATGTGGGGAGGGGGAAGAGGGCATATTTCTGACATGGTAGCTGCTTTGCACAAAATTTTAAAGTCTAGAAGTGGCAAGTCAGAAATACCTTCATCAAGCCCACAGACTGTGTCCATCTGCCATACATTGGCTTCTTAATCTTCTTCCTAAATGTCACAAAACATGATAAAATTACTATGCTTGAGTAGACAGTGTCTCTGAAGAATAGATTGTGAATGTGGAAAATAGGAACTTCACTTTCAAAGGAAAAACAGAGGCTGACCTCAGCACTAAAATGCTGATCTCTTTTGAAGTGTGGGAATAATATATGGAGCTGCACTAGTACAAACTGCTGAAGCACCTTGGCAGTGGTCCAAGCAAGTGCTTTTTCTGATGGAGTTTTTAATACTTCAAGAAGACAAAGTATATGTATTTAGATGTCAATAAAATGATTCCCTGGATGATCCACAGGCTGCATTTCAACGCTAAACTGCTATGACTGTGTGAATGATTGACTGCCAGTCATTTCTGGGCATGTATATGCTTTTGCTTATCTGCAGGTTAAATCCCTTCTTATGGCAAACTCTGTCACTGCTTCAATCCTTAACTGAGATGCTTCTGTCCATCTCTATTGATGGAGATGTGCCATTGCTGCTAAAGAAGCCCTGACCACCCCAGAGCTCACTGACTGAAGCCTGACCTTGCTGCATTCATGACCTGCACAATGCCCCAACCAAGATTTGTTTGGTCTTCAGCCAAAAAAAAAATCTGCATTAAATGAGAAAGGGGGAAAATCTACATTAAAATGGAAAAGGTGCAAGTGTTGCTCCATATGGCAATTGAGATAGGAATGAGAACAAAATGGGACTGACAATTCCCATCACACTTATTCTTGGGTAGGAGTGTAGTTTTCTGCTTAAGAAAAATCAAATAACTTTGTATGTATTCTCTATCTAGTCTAAATTGTATGCAGCTGGAGGGGAAGGAGCTCACCTAATCTGGTGGGACAGACAGGTGACCTTCTGTTGAGGATGGAGGTAAGGAACTGGGCTTCAGATTATGACAAGGGATCTGAAAGATTTCCCCACTTAGTGGCCAGTAAATTAAAACTTTGTTTGAGTTTTTGAATTCTCCTCTCCAAGATTTTGCATAGATTCTTTTCATAGCAGAATTCAGCAGCTGAACCTACCTGTCACACCCGTGAGGTGGGAAAAGTATCATTAACCCTTTAAAAAAAGAAAAAATATGATTTATAGTGGAAAACCATAATTCACAGAAAGTTTGGCACCTCATCAAACAGAGGAGTAATGCAAATGGAAAATTAATCTATATGAATTGTATGAAAAATAGCATAAAAGTGAATATGGAGTTCAAATGAATAAAAGTGAATATGGAGAATAAAGACCCAAGGTAAAATTTGACAATCTATGCAGTTGTTTTATGTTTTCTTCACATTACAAGCTTTTATCTACTGTGAAGGATTCTCCCAGGAAAAATGTGGAAATGGGTTAGAAAACATTCTCACTGCTAATTCTCTCTCTATTTGAGTGTTTCAAAAGTTTTTTTTTTTCTGAAGTGCCAACTAATTCTCTTCACATGCCCAGCCTAGCCTGAGTCATCCGAAATAAAATCCTGATTCCCTGAAGCTGCCAGCAATCTTGCTGTCGTGCCAGGTATCTGGCACATGCAGTTTAAATGGAAATTTACACTGAGGTCTTGATTTCTTGAGTGCCATGAGGTATCTCAGTGTTTGCATCCAAAAGCTGAGGAAAAATAACATAGGGACTCTGAAAATTGTTGTCTCATTCTGCTAATGAGAAATGCAAACACAGAAAACTCAAGAATAATATTTATGTACAGCATTGCTTAGGTTATGATTACATATATCCCGAATATGAAAAATGGGATGGTATAAAGCACACTCATATTTTCACATCCACAGGGCTTCAGTGAGAATTGGCTTTCTCTCATGTGGAGCTTTCATACTTGATACAAGGTGCTAATGATTCCTATCTGCTTAAAAAATACCCATTAAACTGTCAAACCATTCAGCCAAATTCATCATGTCTTTTGAAATAGAGCTTTAATAGTGAGAAAAATAGGAGGGATTTCTGAAATCCCTTTTTCTTTCCTTCTTTTTGAGCTGAAAATTGACTGGCAGCTATCAGCAAATTGAACACAGGGAAACTTTCAGAAGCATTTGCCTTCTAAACTGCTGTTGCCTGCAGTTTTCTTGATATCAGATTTTTATTTGCTTCCTGCATTTTGTAGGAAGCTTTTGACTGAGAATACAGGAAAAAAATATTTGAATTGCTTTTGGATTTCTTATAGAGGTTTTATCTTATTTTTAAAATCTGTGAGCTGGATGTGTATTCCATTCCTTCTCACTTTTCCTTTTGCTGCTAAATATGTTTGTGCCCAGCACAAAGTGGAATGCAAAATAATTGAGTAATTTGTAAGACTCTGACTACGAAATAACAAACCCCCCAACATTCTCAGCAGTTCCATTTTAACTAAAGATTTGACATGTAGTAGAGATAACAAAGTATTTTGTTATTCTCACAGTTCTATGTTTGCATTAAAGCTTTAAAATTTTCTCCCAGTCTGCTGAGATATTTTTTATTTCATAATGATTTGTTCTCAATGACACCTTAGTTTTTAAATGCTTATAGATTTTCTCCCCCCAGTACTAGTTAAATTCCTTCTCAACACTACAGTAGGAGTGAAATCCCCAGTCAAAACTTCTCAGTGCTAGATTATCTACATGAAACAAATACTTTTAGGTGTTTTGCCATCCTTTGACATTTGAAACCAGACTGCTGCCTTTCTGCAGGGCTGCTTTCTGAAGCTCACAAACAACTTGGCATTATACACAGAAGACTCAGATCAGTTTTCCAAACAACATTTTTCATGCCATGCCACCCACATGTAATAGTTTGGGGCTTTCCTCGCCTTTTCAGTCTTGCTGAACTTCCTCTTTTATTCCTGCGTTTCCAGTCAGCATGGTAATGTGTGGCTGGAGGCTTGACTTGTGACTCTTTGGATTTGTTTGATGCAATAAGCTGATAGACAAATGCTGGGAAACACTGTCAAGGTATGCTCTCTACATCTAGAAATTACAGAGTTTTTGTGGGCTTGAGAATTGGGAACTCAAGTTCAGGATTGAACTTTAGGTTCTTCGCTTTGCTGCATTTGTTGTAGCATTACCATAAAGGTGAATGCTTTGTGTGTGTTCTGTAGCACTCCCCAGGAAATACCAAATTTGTAGGTTCTTTGGAAAGATACAGCTGTGTCCAGATGTTCACAAAAACTCTGCTAGTGCGATAAGCAGGGCTAACATCGTGTCAGGTGTTTTCAGCCTGAGGTAGTGAGCTGTTGTTATTCCCTGTGGTGCTCAAGCACTGAGAAGAAAGGTGCAGCTGGCCAGGAAGGTTATTCACACTGTGAGAGGCCACTGATGGCATTCAGTTAACCAGTCTGGGTTGCTGCATCTTCTGGCTGATGCTTTAGCTCTTTGCAGGGTGTAGGTGTAGGACTTGTAGGCTTTTCTGGTAAGGATTTTTGCTTGGAACAGACAGTGGATAGATTGATCAGGGCTGGCAGTGAGATTCAAAAGGAAACTGTTTCACAGTGATGATCTCACTTATGCTTTAAAATGTTTGTTCAGGAGAAAATGTCCTTGAATTGGAAAAAAAAAACAGCCAGAGAGAAACAATAAAAAGGCTATGTACAATGCCAGATGCTATTAGAGGCTGAAGGTTTATTTTCAGAACATGTTTTTTAGAAACACTGTTTCAAAAAATTTCATCACTCTAAAGAAAATTGCACCTTATACCTTTTTGTTCTGCTTTTAGAGTGAGTTTCTATGGAAGAATGGGGCTGTTCTGAGTGTTGGACAGGTTAAGCCCTGTGCTTTCAGAAAAGCTCTTTGAAAAGACACTGAGCATTGTTTGCTATGTTTGCATAGCGGTCCTTGCTCTGTGATGAATAATTGAAGTAAAAGTGGCTGGTGAGATACAAATAATCAGAAGAGATATTGTGAGTATTCTGTAAGTGGGGTCAGCAGACAATTACGACCCTCTTCCAGCTTTGTGACCTCCTCAGGACTGGGCTCAGCTGATGGATAATTCTCATGAAATTCCCAGAATATAACAAATAATCCCCCAACACCAAATAAGTATTCCTTACCATGAGTGGAATTAATAATTGGAAGTAAGGCTGAAGCTCAAAAGAGAAAAGCTCCTATTTTTCTTATTTGTAGTGGATAGCACTGAGAAGCTATGAAGAAGTACACAAACATACTCCCTGGGAAGGCTACAAATAATGAGATCACTAGCAAGCTGCCAGGAGTTAGGAAAAGGAGTTTTCTGCATCCAGCTTTCCTCTGGTCCTACCTTATAAATTTCCCTGGGAATTTCACGAAGTCCTAAGCTTTGCATGCATGCTATCCCCATACCACTGAAGGAGCAAGCACCCTTTTCCCTGCGTGGGGGAGTCTTAATTGCTATGCCCAAAGGGGAAACATGTATTCTCCTGGCTAGTAATCAAATGTTATTTGAAAGCCATTATACTGCCCAGGATTTGTACTGGATGGTTGTTGCAGACAACTGGCTTGCTGGGAGCTGCCTCGGGGTCGTCTGGTTATTGAGCTTTTGGTTTGATCTTGGAACCAACTTCCTGTGTAAATAAAGGGTAAACATTAGTTAAGAATGTCTACGTTAAAGTATCAGATGTTTGAATTTGTCATGTGCTTCTTCATTAAAAAGCCTTTGAAAATGAAAATAAAGGTCACCAGCCCAGCTCAGTTCTCTGGTTAATGCTTTTTGGTGGTTTGTTTTGATCCAGTTGCCTGATCTTATTGAGGGGCAGCCTGTGGAAAGTGCATCAAGAGAAAACATCTTGGCACAGCATGCCACCTAATCCTGGCTTTGCTTGTAACTAGTGCCATGGAAATTGCCTTGGTTTGGACTGTGGGGTGACAGAGAAGGTCCTGTCTGCATTCAGTCTGTGCAGTCGCATGTGGGCTGCTGTACAGGGATCAGCTGACAGCTGAGGGATCAGCTACTGAGCACAACAGTAGGTGGAGGCAGAAGTAGGATACGTTCAGAAAATGGGACAAGCACTACTTGACTGCTCTGCAGTCAAAAGCTACAATCACATTGCTTTGCACCTGCGTGCATTTAAACCAGATAAGCTTTTTTTATGCTTTCTTTTATCTCATTGCCAACTAATACAGGTGAGTTATAACTGAAAATATGAGGCTTTTAAAACACTCAAGTTTTACAGTTGCAGCATGTCGGTAGTCCAGTATTTCTTCTTTCTCACGTAAATTTGAAAGCACAGTTGTGCACTGAGCTCAATGCCTTCCTTTTGAAGGATAAAATGGTTTAACTGATCTTCTTTTTACTCCCAAACCAAGGTACTAATTAAGCAATACCTGTAAGAGCAGTAACTGTAGCAATAACCTCTCACTACACTGATCTAATCTGAAGCTATTAGCAGCTGCTACAATTATACCACGAAGAATTTTTCCCCCTTGGCATATGTTATAAAGGCTGTCCCTTGATTAGGTCAAAAATGCTTGAAGGCTATTGATTTTTGCTCTGTTTTAGGAGAAAGCACCTCTTTTTAACATTTTAATTGCTCAGTTTGAATTTGAAGGATCAGGTGAAGCAAACGTATTTATGCATCTTTTTACCTGTTTATCTGGTCAGGGGAGCTCTGCGGATTTTTTTGTTATCAGGGATAACACAGAAATGCCATTCTGATTCCTGAGCTGTTGGAGATCCTGTGCTCTGGGATGTTGCCCTGCTCCTGCCTGCTCACACCACTGCGAGGTGGCTGTGAACCTTTGCAGTGCATTTTAACAAAGTGGTGCTACGGTGCTGTTTCCTGACATCCCGGAAAACAGCTGCACCTACGAAAATTCCTGTTCTGTCGAAATAGAGCCTGTGTGCTCCTTAGGCTGACTGGGGGGTGTTGCTGAGTAACTGGGGGTAACGCCGGGGCTCTGTGGATCTTTTACGGTGGGTCCTGGTCCCTGCAGAGATTTCCAAATGAGTAACACGGACGTGGGAGAGGCGGATCAGCTGCGACACTCGAAGTTCAGCCTCCGCAAACTGAACTTTTGTTGGGAGTTTTTCGAGAATGAAATTGGATTAGACCCAGGGATGACGTATCCTGTTTGATTTCTTTCCCCCTTGTGCTCTGTCGAGCTTTATGTTTAGGCAGGCTTTTGTTTCTGACTCTGAGCTGCTTTAAAAAATTGGGAGTGTGTCTCGGGGTGTCGAGGGTGATATGCTCGCATTGATTGGTGAGGTTTGGCTCGAGTTGCTTGTGGGTGCTTTTTTCTTCTCACCACCCCCAGGTCAGTCGTACAACATGCCCCTACAGTTTAAAAAGGGGGGGGGGGGGAAGGGGGGGGGAAGAAAAAACAACAACCAGGAAAAAAAAAAAAAAGA
>JAYDZK010000202.1:9952658-9972570 GCA_034509185.1 Euphonia xanthogaster | reverse complement strand
ATCAGTGGAATCCTTCCCATTGTTTCTTTTATCTCCCAGTGCTAGTTTTATCTACCAGCAGACCCACAGCTTGTTTGGAAAGACAAATCTGCCATTCCTCTCACTGGCTATGTTCACTTCAAGTAATCAAGGTGTTATTTCTATTGATACTTTTCCTTTTCAATTATGACTCCTTTGCAACATGGAAGTTGTAAGAGCCACCCTGGTAAGAATTGTTGCTGTCAAGATCAGAATCACTGAGTAGTGCTACATTCAGAAACTGTGGTGTATGTCAGCAAAGCTATAAAAAAGCACCAAAATTAAGGTTCACAGTTCTCTGATAGTGAAGTTACAGCATGATCCAGTGAGAATAATAACTATGTACTATCACAGATTAATTTTGTGACTTTGTTTTTCTTCACTCCAGCCCTGCTGCCACAGCAGTGATATCATTGGCATTTGGACGCTACATCTTGGAGCCTTTCTTTATGCAGTGTGAAATCCCAGAACTTGCGATTAAACTTATTACAGCTGTCGGCATCAGTAAGTGTCCAATTCTAGGTTTCAGGGGAGAAAAATGTTCTATAAATTGATAAAACATATAGCACACTGAGCAGGTTGTTGTTTGCTTGGTGTAAATCATAATTACTATGCATCCAGTGCCAGGGGCACCTGGGTGACATTTTGCCTGGGTGTCCTGGGTGTGTGTGTTTGTGAAAAAACGCAGGAACAAAAAGAACAGCAGACTTTATCAATGGCAGGGAAAATCTATTGTCAAGGCTGATTCTGTTGCCACTTGAATTTATGGCCAAATTTTCATTATTTTTGTAGAAGCAATTTCAGTCCCTAAGAGATGACAAGGCGGTGCCAGAGATATGGAAGAATGATTACCTTCTTTAAGTGCTTTGCTCTACCTTGGTTTTAGGAGGCAACTGAATGCCAAGTATGATGTCACAAAGAAATGTAGTTCTCTTAAGTGCAGACAGCAGCATGAGGTCATCTTCCCCAGTCCCACTCTTTCCATCCTGGCAATAATCCTTATTGAGGCACTTGTGGTTCAGAGAGCAGGAACTGAATTTTGAGAGCAGAACATACAGCCTGATGCATGGTTGCTGCTGGCTTGTTGTCCTACACTTGCTAACTTTGTAGTTAGTGTCAAAGGGATCATTTAGGGTTACAGAAATCCAATATTTGCAGTGGAAAGAGGGGGACTACCCTGAGAGCAGAGGCTTTAGAGTGTACCTGGGCTGGTGTGGAGGATGCATGCAATGGGAAGGCACAAAAGATGATGGGAATGGGACTCTGGAGCTTGTAGCATTAGAGGCTTGTTTCCAGGTCTGCCTGGTCACAGGTGAGAATGCTCCTTGCGGGCACACATTGGAATTCAGCTGTGTTGGGAGGGAGTTCAGAGTAGACCTGAGTAATTAGTAACAGATTGTTCCTTTAAATGTGCTCAGTGCACATATCAGAAACAAAACGACTGGAAAAAGGAATTAAGACATGCAAAATGATCAAAGGCCCACAGGAGACCCCGTCAGTTTTGCACAATAATAGGTTCAGATGACATTTTTTTCTTCTGGGCAAGGAGTTCAATTGACACTTAAATTTCCAGTCTCCAGGTTACTGTGGCTTTTTGTGGGAGCTCTTTCTGTAAGATTTTCTTTCTGCTGGGAGTGTTAAAAAATCAGGTTGTGACTACATTCCCTTTTAACTTAATTATGCACAAACCTATAGGTTTCATAGGAATAATTGAATTAGGAGTTTGAATTTTGAGATCAATGACTTTTTTCAGCTACATCTGTCTAAAACATTTCAGTGCAAGATAGGAGTGAAACAGATGTTCAGTAACATTAAAGTCATTGAGACAAAAGGAATATTAAGTGAGGACTCCATCAAAGGGTTTTGTTAATTGCATGTGATTCAAGCACAATAGGTGAACAATTTGAAATATGTTTTTATTACTTTTAATTTAAGTGAAAATCTGTGTGATAAGCCAGGGCTTGGCAAAATAATTGAACAAATAAGTAGTGTTGCAGGGGAGGTGGAGTTAGGCTAAAATAATCCCAGCCTAAAGGGAGGGGGGAAGTCAGGTGCTCCTGTTCAGAGTGGGTCTGTACAGCACAGTTAGGGTGAAGTGGCATTTCACTGAAAGAAGGGATTCTTGTAGAAAACTTGTAGTGGTGAATGGAAAGACGCTGAGAAAAACAATGATATGTCAGACTGAGGCTTCATTGTTTGCACTATTCTCTACAGTGGAGTTTCATTTGTAGTAGTTCTTAGAACTTCTGCTGCACTTAAGCACAGGGATCCCAGAGTGTCTGCATGTTATCCTTGTGTGGTAAGCATCAGCTGCTGTGGTGGTATTTGTTACAAATGTTTGGTATTGGGCATGTAGGCAGAGTGATAGGTAAGATTAAGGTGGTGAGCTGAACAGACACTTTGGAGCCCTGGAGATCTTGTAATCCAATACAATGGTGCGAAAAGTAGCGTATGTTTCCACATAAAATTTTAAGTTAATCAGAAAGTTAAATGACATGCCTTTTTCTCACCCATGCCTGGCCCCCTTTTCCTTCCTTGCCTGATGAGAAAGCAGTGACTGTGTATATGTCTTTATTGTACAGGGAAAGGCAGTGAGTGAACTCTGTCCTTGGCTGACAGTTTTACCTTGTCATTTCTCATTGAACTAGAAAGGAGAGGGAGAAATTTTGGAAAATCTTCAGGTGATCCCCTGATCCCAAACACAATCAGTGTTATCTAAACAATTTCTTACAGATGTTTGTCTAAACTGGCCTTAAAATCTCCAGCATGGGAGGTTTTTAAACCCTCACTGGTCTTGTAGCCCAGTTTGTTCTGTTCTTGTCACAATACAGCTTTTCTCTTTCCTTTATTGTTTTTCTCCTCACCTGTATCTCTATTGATGCATCTGAAGTCTATTATTAAAAGGTTGACTGAGATGGATGCAACCAGGATTATGCTGGGGAGTGGCAAATTTGCTTCTCTATTGCTTCTCTACCAGCTGCCAAAAAATATTTCTCATAGAGGGGCTACAGCCATTCTGCTCCCCACCTCTGTGCCTCTTCAGTGAAAAAGGAAAGATAGTGCAGAGGAGATGTAGATCAGGTAAAAGTTAAAATGCAACTACTGGACATGGTGACATTTAAAAAATCCCTTGTTCTTGCTTTATTATTTATAGGAAAAAGACATATGCTGGGCACAAAATTCCCCTCAAAATCACCTGTTCAGAGCAATCTTGAGCAATCTGTAAAAAGAAATTTTCTGTTCCACAATATGCTGCTTTCATTTTTAGTTGCCTTTTTTATGGTTTTTCTCTTTTTACCATGACCAGCCAACCAAAATGTCCAAACATTTCAATGTCTCTGTAGAGAGAAGGGTGCTCGTGTGGAGTCTCTATTCAGATGCCACAGCTTTCTGAACCTCTGAGCAAAACCTTCATGTTCTTTTCAAATCCAGAAATCACTTAAATTCACTCGGTGTTTCTTAAGCAAATCTTTACAAGGAGAAAAACCTAGATCAAATACTGGATATGCCGACCTCAATTTGTCAGTCTCCCATAAACATTTTCTCAACTTGGTCAATTTAACTGTATGTGAAAGAGAAGCAGATGTTTTAAAGATTTTTATTACACTGTGCATTTCCCAACTCATAAAATGGTTGAGGTTGGAAAGGATGTTAAAGATCACCCTGTCATGGGAAGGGACATTTTCCACTAAATCAGGTTGCTCAAAGCGCCATCCAACCTGGCCTTGAACACTTCCAGAGACAGGATATCTAATTGCTACAATTTTATGAAAATAAATGGCCAGCTAGAGGAGAGAGAAGCTGGATGTGCTCCAGCACAGGTAAGGACAGCTGAAGAAAATGCAAGCAGGAGACTAGCCCTTCTAACTCCCCACTTTGTTCCAGCAGGTCAAAATAGCTTGAGGACCCAAAGCAAAGGGATGTTGTCAACCTTTGTTCTGATGCTGAAGGTAGTCTTTTTAGGAGAAAGAGTTTAAAAATAGTTTTTCTCTTGAAGTGAAAGTTGATAGACTCCTCCATATTTATTGTTTCTTGACATGAAGAAACATCCTGTCACCATGCCTATCATTGCAAAAAAGGCCCTATATTCATATATTGCTTTATTTGTATCTATTAATTATTTTCCTAATGGTGAGCTTAAATATAATGGTAACAGGAAGGGATAAATCGGACTGTGCAAAGGTATCAAACTCTTCTATCAATATGTAGCCCAAATAGAACTGAGCCTTTTCCAGACTTTTCACATGGCCTCCGTATCAGAAAGCAGATAAACAGGTTTCAGCCATTAAAAACTGTGAGACTGAAAACCACTTTCCAACTCACATGAGTTCTTGCACTAATTCATAAATATATTTTAGGCATTTTACACTGCAATAATATACAATTTCCCCTCTTTTATTTTATTTTATTTTTTTTTTTTGAGAAGTCTGCTAGCAAACTCAAATACCCCAAACTTTGGCTGTAAAAGTTATGCCTGTAAACTGTGGTTAGCTGTACAGGTGTATCAGTGCTTCTGGCAAATGCTACAGCCCCAAGTTTTATTGGTCTAGGTGAGTCTATAATTAGATGCCTTTTTCTCCCTCATCATGGCAGATGTTGCAGATGCCACTCTGCTGCTGACAGTTGTCAGACAAGCAGTTTACATTAAAATATCTCTTGGCTTGCAGGGATCTGCTCTGATATGCTCTTGCAAATATGGTCTGGTAGGTGCTCTTGTGCTTCCTGGGACTTTTAATTGGCTTATTAGGGTCTGCAAATTGAGGGTATTTTTTGGCATTTTTTGAATGCCTTGACCCTAAAAGTCTGACAAGTTATGGGAGAGCAGTTTTCTTGGTCTCCTGCTGAGGCAATGGTACATACATTCTGAAAAGTAGGCCAGGATGTAATGCTCACTGCTGCTTCTTCCTTTAGATTTTGTTATCTGTCTATAGCTGTGTCTGTGGAAGGAAGGAGATTGTGAAAAACATGCTTGGTGTTTCCATTGTGTTTGATTGTTCATGTACCCCATTTTGTTCTCCCTCCACACTACTCTTGGTTAGGATTCATCTTAGCAACGAGTTTAGTTTAGGTAATCTTCTGTGCTCCCCATACAGTGGAGAAAGAGGAAAGAGGAACTTCCTGAAGGTAAGCTATCTCATCTGGGATAGGCATCTCACAGAGATATTGTTATTCATCCTCTGGAGCTAACTGTCTCTTCATTGAGAATGCAGCCACATTTAATGTCTGACTTTTAGTTAGAAAAGTTAGACCTGAGTCCTCCTTTCACTTCCCCTTTTCTGAGAAACTGCTGCTCCTTCTGATATTTGCTGTGATCCCTTATCAAAGTGTCTGCAATCAGTTTCTCTAAAAATCTCCAATAGGCCCTGTTCTGAAGAGTGGTGTTGACTAATGGCCATAGTCCCAGAATATAATGTCCTTCCTGAGCCCTGGCACAGCTGTCATCATCTTTTCTTGCTTTTTAGCAGCTTTCTTCATGACTCCACTTCCCCATTGCCTTTCACTACCCAGCTGCTAACACAACCAGTACTATGGTGCTGGCACATGGTACTGGTGTAAGCCCCACATTTCTAGACAAGTGTCATGCACAAGAACCATTAACACTGAATATTTTATTATAAAATACCACTACTATTATTATTATTCTACAATAAGCAAGAGTGCATTTATGTTATGTAGTATTATATGATTAAGAAGACTGTAAACTCTTACAGCCTAATAAGTACAATAAAATAAAATTTTAAAAAATAAAACTGGTCTCAAATTTTCTAAGCACTTGTAAGCACTTAGCTCTCAGCTCTGCAACCTGAATTACTACTGTTGAAGTCCTCCAACTCTGCTCTTACTTTTGTGAAGGACTGCCAAAGGACATTTTTATCAAGGGTTTTTTTATAAGGGACTTATTTACAAATAAGGACACAGTGATTGTTGTCCTGGTTTCAGCCAGGTTAGAATTAATTTCTTCTCAGTAGCTATTACAGGGCTGTGTTTTGGATTTGGAATGAGAATGGTGTTATTAACATGCTGATGTTTTGGTTTTTTGCTAAGTCCATAGTCAAGGGCATTTTTTCCCTACCTTCATCCTCTGCCAGTGAGGAGGTTCACAAAAGAAATTGGGAGGGAGCACAGCCAGGACAGGTGATCCAAACCGACCAAAGGGATAATCCACACCGTAGAGCATCATGCCTGGTATATAAACTGGGAGGATTTAAATGAAAGGGCATCAGATCTGGGTTTGGAAACGGGGGTTCTGGCTCTGTCCAGTGAGTGGTGCGCAATTGTATTGTGCAGCACTTGCTTTTTTCCTTTTTGTTGTCATAACTATTATTATTATTATTATCCTTTACTTTCTTACTGTATTTTACTTTTTTCCAATTATTAAACTGTTCTTATCTCAACCCACAAGTTTTACTTTTGATTCTCCTCCTCATTCCAGTGGTGGGTGCAGGGAGAAAGCGGGGAGTTGAGCAAGCAGCTGCCAGGTTTAATTTCCATTTGGGCTTAAACTGTGACAACAGGATGAGGGGAAATGGCTTCATACTGGATAAGGGCTGGTTTAGATTAGATATATGGAAGAAATTTTTCTGATGTGGCTGGTAAGACACTGGCACAGGTTGTCCAGAGAAGTTGTGGCTGACCCATTCCTGAAGTGTTTGAGGCCATACCATCCAGTAGCATTCTCATATGTGTACCAGGAAGCTGAAACCAGTGCATTAGAAGACCTGGAGGAGCTCTTCCCACTCATGTTACCTACTCTGACCTGTGTAAGGTTGACAGACTGATTGCTGCAGTCAGCTTGAACTCTTAGTAAACTGGGTATCAAATTGCAGATTCTTTTACAAAAAACTCTTCCTTGACATTTCTTGTGCTCTGGTCCATGCCTGGGCTTGGCATGAATACAGAAGAAAAATATTATATCCTGAGTCTTCTAGGAAAATTAAAATAAGCTAGTGCTTTACTAGGGCACTAATTTTTTTTTTTTTTTATAACTTAAGGACTTTTGGTCAGATGAATATTTTAAATATATTTTGCTTAAATAACAGTTGTTACTCTTGTTGGTAATCGAACCTCAGGGAAAGAAGGGCAAACTCAAACAGCACTAATATTAGTCAGCAACCTAAAGGGATCTTTCAAAACTTAAATGAGTCAAGATATCTCAATCTTCAGCTCTGAAATATGGTGAGATACAGAACTGAGTAAAGATTTTGATCTCCAAGATCCTTTTCTGGTGAAAAAATTGTATTAGGTGGTGTTGTGAATATATATTGAATTGTAAATTGCTCATTTGAGAGTGGAACTGTCTCTCTCCCAAATAAAAAGTCTAGAAAATACTTTTTTTCCCCCTGGAATTTTTATTTTATTAAAAATATATGAAAAATACATTGGGATCCAGATTACTTGGAATTTTCTCCCGCTTCCATTGAACTCAAACCACTTTCAGTTGAAATGAGAAGATTTTAAAATATTTTTTAACCTCACTGGTGAAGAGAAAACTGTATAAAAGACTTGAGATAAGTCAGTGAGTTTTTTTTTCCAGAAAATCTTCGCCATTCCAGATTTACAATGCTAGCTCCTACAAACTAACAAATTGTGCTTTTGTGCATCTTGAGATGTGTGATGTGGTTGATGATTTACACAAGCTGTTGCTCTTGGGAGAGCTTGATTTACAGGAGGATTGAGATGAGGAGCTTCTTCATTGGCTCCATATGATGGCAAGAAAGACAGGAACATGCTTGACCATGTTTACCTGGAGCAGCAGGGGAAAGAGATTGTAAAATGGAGTAAAATGGCTCCCATCTTCCATTCTTTAGGGAGATTTTTGTTTTTAATTTCTAAACTTCTTCTGTTTAAGTAAACTAGAATAAGTGGCACTAAAATGATGGGACTTGCCCTCCTCCTGTCAGTCAGTGCTGTAGGAAATGCTGGAAGATGCTGTCCCTGACCCAGAAGGAGAGGCAAGCTGACCAGGCAGGATGTAAATACCCTTCTCACTGATCTCTCTGCATGCTGGTGAGCTGCAGACCTGGGCACTGTTTTCAAGAAGTAAAAGGTCTCTGTTTCTTCACTGATTCCTAGCAAGAGTGGGCACAGTACTTGCACTTTGGCCCTCCTGCATCTCTGGTGGTATGGCAAAAAGGGGGGAGAACATGGAAAAGAGGACCAGAGGTAAAGCATTTACAAACTTATGTGTGGCCTAAATGAGGGTGAGAAAATTCAATATGGTTATTGTTTTATGAAAAATACAAATCTCTACTCAAAACAGCACTGACAAAGAAATCTGGAGTGACAAGAGTTGGGCAAATAATTTTTTTCATCTGAAGAAGTGTCCTGCAAGCCAGTTGTCTACCAGCAGCTGACAATTCTGGGTCTATGAAGCTGTAATTTGGTGTGAAGGACAGCAGGCAGAGAAGGGACAGAAGGATGGTCAGTGCAGTGGGTGAGGCACAGGGGCTCAGCTTGAGCCTTTGGTGTGGTACCTTGAAGGGGGATGGGAGAGGAGGGAGGACAAGAGCTGAAGAGGGTTATCAGGGTGTATTTCCTTTAATGCATCAGGCTCTGTTGTTTGTGTGACCTCTCTGCTGGCAAATAATTTCGTGACAATTATTTCTTTCTGACTTTTCTTTTTCGCCCTCACAGCACTGGTGATGGTCCTGAATAGCACAAGTGTCAGCTGGAGTGCCCGCATTCAGATGTTCCTTACCTTTTGTAAGCTTGTTGCAATTCTGATAATTATAGTCCCTGGAGTTATCCAGCTAATTAAAGGTATGAAATGAAAAGTAAATGCTTTTAAAGAGCTTTTATCTTTACCCTCAGCAGTCTTTCCCCACTTGCCTCCGCCACATAATGCTTATAGCAGCAAAATCTCTTAATTAGTCTGTGCTTGCCTAACTGAGGCTCTGTACTGTCATGTCATTGACAAGAAGTGGAACTACACTGGGATGAACTGGTATTTTCTTCAGCATGCCAACGAGACTATTCCAATCAGACTTGCTTTTCTAAAGAGCAAATGGACTGCTCTTCTCTGTGATCTGTCTTTAGCCTGAGCTTTGTGAAAAGGGCAGGATGGGATTCAAAGGCAGATGCACACGCACCTCCGCAGAGCACATGCCTAGCACAGGCAGGATGGCTGCTCTGGCTGCGCTAGTCCCTAGTCATGGTACATGTGTGTGGTGCTAGAGGGGGCTCCCAATTCACAGAATCACGAAATCACATGGTGGTTTGGGTGGGAAGGGATCTTAAAGATCATCTAGTTCAAACCCTCTGCCGTGGGCAGAGATATCTTCTACCAGGCCATGTTTCTCAAAGGCCCATCCAAAGCCTTGAACACTTCCAAAGCATCCTGGGCAGCTTCTCTGGACAATCTGTTCCAGTGCCTCATCACTGTCACAGGGCGGATTTTTCCTGACACTAATGTAAACGTGGCCTCTGTCAGTTTATAGCCACTTCCCCTTGCCCTGTCACTACCTGCCCTTGTAAAGGCCCTCTTTTCACTGACAGGTGCTCAGCTACCTGTAGAGACTTTCCCATTCCAGCCCTCTGAGCAGCAGGTGAGAGATGGTGACAAGCCCCAGGTCACCTTCCCTACAAAAACTACACAGAGCACAAGCAGCTATTCAGCACACGGGCAGAGCAAGGAGTCCTCTTGAGTGTATTGGTGGCAGATTTTATCTAACAAAAACTGTCACAGTTTGGGGCTATGCCCCACCCAAGTGAAGAGCAGTGTTAGGCTGTGCAGTGAGCTCAGTTTCTCAGGGACAGGAGGCTCTCTGTGGTTAATATAAACTCTGAAATAAAGGTTTTCCTGTGCAGTACTCTGCTGATTCACTATTTTTTTTTCTTGTTTTTTACTTTCTTTCTGGCACTTGCAATGACATTTCCTCTTGCACATGACAAATGAAATGTGCAAAATTTCCCTCTGTTCCCATCCACCCCACTTTTCCTAGACCTTTGGAGCAGGTCAAACCCAGGTTTGCTTGGGGGTTGTTGCCTTGAAGTAGCTCAGCTAGTGTCCCTGATTCTCCACTGGGACCTTCTTCTGGCCACAGTTTCTCCCTTAACCAAAAAACCTCTGCTTCAATGGGAATTTTGACTGAGAGCTTAGTGAAAACAGAGCAAAGGATAGAGGATTTGACACATTGCTAATTTAACTCTGAACGAATTAAGTTTCTTCCCACTCCATATCTGTGGAGGATCATTGCTTCTCAGGAAATTTGGGATACGGTAGGGACTAGGGATGTTTTACAAACAATAAAGCACTTTGTAAATGAATGAGAGCATAACGAGAGTGTTGCATATTTGCATTTATTCGTATGTAGATAATTCTTACTCGATGTAATATTAATCCAGTATTGATTATCATGGTAGGGGGTTACTAAACTAATTTTTCAATGGTAGAAATGTTTAGGATTTTGGGTTTATTTATCCTATAAATGTTTCTTCTGAATGAAATGCCAGCAAAGTTCCTTCTAATTAAAGTGTTGAACAAGTGAAATTTTCCACATCAAAAACTTCTGAGCTCATTCTGCTCTTTCATGTTGATGTAAGTCACTGCTGGAAATGACAGAGCAGTGAGTGTCATCGAGCTCAGCATGCTTTGAAAGAAATGAATAGGTCAAATTCTCCTATTGCATGAATACAGATTCCACAAAGCCTTTTACAGTTGCTGGCAGATTACGGCTGCAAGGGTTGGGTCAGAATTTAAGGTCAAGGGCAGAACTTCATGTCAGTGAACTGTTGGGTTATTAAATGTTCCATGATGTGTTATTTTTTTTTTTTAAGTAGTTATGACCAAAGAGCTTATTTTTCAACTTTTTTTTTTTTTGTTGATTTTGCAGGAGAAACACAGCACTTTAAAAATGCCTTTGCAGGGAATGATGCCAGTGTTATGGGATTACCACTTGCTTTCTATTCAGGAATGTATGCCTATTCAGGCTGGTAAGTGGATGAAACTTATACGTATTTGTCCTGAAAACAAACGTTAATGTGCTTTAACAAAGCTATTTATTTATATGGAGCAATGAGTAGCACATTGTACACCTTTTGCCAAGCTACATCATACAGCTAGGGTTGCCACCGCTGTTCCATATGCTCAGTGGTCATTGTGCAAGCAGCTCTGCAAAGGAAAGATTTTTCTTTTTCAGTGTACAATATATAAACATGCACTGACCACCACAATAATCACACTACAAGAAAGGAATAATCTTCATTTTTTCCTTAAATATTTTAATAAAAGTATAAAAGTACTAATAAAGCTTTAATCTTTTTGAAGAAGTCAATAATTATAAAAAAACCAAATCTATGATTTTGATACAAAGTTGTGTGGCCCTTAGCCTTGGATTGTAAAAGCAGTATTTGACAAGTAAGAAACAATGAGATTGGTATGGACAACAAAACAGAATAAAAATCTCTATATTTTTACACTTCTTGGTCTGAGAGATTTGGACCATACTTAAAAGAAGTGCAACTGGCTTCCACAAAAGTGTGATTGACTGTGAGCAAAGGTAGGAGAATCTACCTTCAGGTATCCTGCTTAGAACTTTCAAGTTCTTTCTTTTCCCTCCAAAGTACACAGCAGCTGGTTTGAAAGGTGCTGCTGCTTCTGGAATCTGCCTTTACAATTTATTCATGCTCCTGAGGGCTTGGCATTGTGCAGTGCCAAAGGGCTTTCGAAGCAGCAGCCCGGGGGAAGGAAGCAGACTGCAGTGCACAGAGTGCGCTTATTTTGAGATAGCTTTGTCTGCAGGTCTTCCCTTTGCTCTCCATAGCCTCACAGGCAGCTAAGTCCCTTACCTTGCACAAAAGGCCAGGGCTGCAAGATAAGGGGTTTATTTATTTAATATGAAGGGACAATGGGCCGAGCATTGGAGTTCTCTGCCCATCTGTAACTCCCTGGTTGCAGGAGCATTATAAATGTGCACACTGAAGGATAAACAGAACTTTATATTCTAAATGGCTGTGGGGGAAGAAACCCAAGAGAGTCCAAAGCCTTTATCTGGGATAGATATGTAAGAAAAGACCCTGGCATTTTGAAGCCTCAAAGAAATGGAATTGATTATGTGGAGAATCTCTACTTTCTTCCCCCTCTCTCCTATAAGTGACTCTGTCTCTCATATCCATGCATGTGATGGTTTCTCACAATTTAAATATTAACCAAGTTTTTGTATCAAAGTAATTTTAAAAGCTCTTAAATATTATTGAGAGTTTCTTTACTGCAAAATGCTTCATCAAAAATACTGTTATTCTGTTGCTTCTTTCCCATTTTTCACATAACGGTTCAAAGCCTTGCAATAAAAATTACCTTTTTTTCCCCCTTTACACCTTCTGACTTTTATTTCAAGGTCCTTATTTGCTATTTATAAAAGAAATTAGCAGGAAAAAGACCTAATTTGGCTAGTGGTTCTTCCCAGCTGTCTATTTTTCTTTGTCATCAGCTAAAATTCATCACCTCATCACGAGGAGCAGACCATTAAGTGGAGTGGCAATATCCTTGCACTATCAGTTTAATGGGGCTAAATCCATGCAATTAGCTGAATATGAAGGAGTGTTGGAAGTGTTGGTGATGTGTCCTTGGATGCAGGCAGAATTTTATGCATAGCTCACAAGACTCTTAACTTTTAATTGTTAACTTTTAAAGATACAGCTTTGAAGAAAAGAAAATCAGTATCTCTTCTGTGTGTGGGTTCATCCTGCCAAGAGCAAGTGTAGACTACGTGGTATGTAAAATGTTGGCTGAAAAAGAGGAGAAAAGAATGCAAGGAAACCTGCCTTTGCATCAATAAAAGGACTGATGGTTTGGGTAGAAAGGGACCTTAAATATAATTTTTTTCCAATCCCCCTGCCGAGGATAGGGATACTTCCCACTAGACCAGGATGCTAAAAGCCCCGTGCAACCTGGCCTTGAACACTTCCAGGGATGGGGCATCCACAGCTTCCTCAGGCAACCAGTTCCAGTGCTCCACCACCCTCACTGTAAAGACTTTCCTCCATATATCTAACCTAAATCTTCTTCTGTGCTCTATGCGCTACAAAGTTTAAAAACACGTAGTGATGTTTTTGATTAAGGTGACAAAGAATTTCATGCACAGTCACAAAATCACTATTTTTGAAAAGCCACAAGCCAGGGTTAACTTACTCTGCTAACCCAGTTCTGCTCCAAAACTTCTGATGGGGCAAAGCTCCCAGACCTCCTGCCAGGTTGGTTAACAGTGGTTTATTCACCGCAGCACTGCCGGCTCAGGTGCCATTTGTCTTTCTGCACAAGAGCAGAAGGCCAGCATAGGAGCTGTATTGAGTGCTCTGTTTCATTAGACAAGATCTGACTTTGTCTCTGAGCCAGGCACAATTGTGATCCAGCCAGGCACAGACTGAGTGCTAATAAATGTAGAACAGAGGGTTCAGTGGCCTTGAGGCTTATGGTTGCTTTGTATGCAGGGCTGTGCCTGGTGAGCAGTTCCTATGAATTCCCATACAGAGCTCTCCCTTGAATACTGCTGGAATTTGATCAGAGTGCAACCTGTACTGGAGGTTGTGCATGCAGAGCTAACAGCCTGCATTTGAGATTCTGTACAACAAATTCGTGTGAAAGTTCTTGGTTTAGGAGGGGTTTTCTAAGGCTTTGGTTATTTGTGTTGTTAAGGAGCCCTCACTGAGTACTCTGATGAGACTTTTTGCCAATATAACCTGAAACTGTAAAAGGCAGCAAACACAAATGGAATGTAAAGCTTGAAGTGTGCATGTGTGTGTGTATGTACGGAATTAGGGTAAGCCCTTAACTGTGTAGTATGTCAGGGGAAAAAAAAAATAATTACACACTGACTTTACATAGTCACTGTCTTTTTCTTTTCCTACTTTACTGTCTTTTCTGAGAATTCCCTTCCTGAGTGTGAGGATAAGGGAAGGTTAAATATTGCTCTCCTTAATCCAAACATGGGCCTGCAGAGCCTACTGTAATTAACAGCAGTGCTTAACTAAAAGCATCTTCTTGATTCTTAGTGAAAGAAATAAAGAACAAAAATATAAGAATAAATCTTATAATACATTTTCTAACTATTTTCTAGGTTTTACCTCAATTTTGTTACCGAAGAAGTGGAAAACCCTGAAAAGTACGTACTTAATATTTTGCTTGACTTTTGAGAAATGGTCATGAAATTTAAAATGTTGTAAAAGTAGTGATCTTCAGAAGTTCTGTATGCTGGTCAAGCTGTTTGCCTTCCAGCAGATCTGGTATCTATTTGAATTGCAACTGCTTGAAAATTTGCTATTTTTGGTCTGTTGTGACCTTATTATGTATTCTGCTTTTATCTGCACTGAAAGTGGAAAATTAAGTAGATCTTTAGGGCTCTGGTTCTCCTCCTGAGGATACGAGTAACTATCAGTGGCTCCTTTCAGTGGAAGCTACTGATATCCTGTCAGGGAAGTCTTGCCCAAGAAAATTATCTGCTGCAATATTTGTCAGTCTTGCTGTCTTTAAATATTAATCAAATACTTAGTTCTACTTGTTTTAGATGTCTCAGAAATGCAGGACCTTGAATACATGTCACAGAGCATCCAATCTAATTAAACTGAACGGGAGATATGAGTTGGAGCCTGTTTCAAATCAGAGCTGAATACTCCCACATCACCTGCCTGTAAAACATGAAAAATTGTCCTGTTAGGGAGAGTTTGATTTGTCCCGTCTATTTTGGTAGATGTTTTGGTACATGGGGCCAGTAATAAAAGGCTACTAACTTCTAAAAGTTAGAGAAAATGTGCCTTTCCAGATCAGTTTGTTTTCTTTGAGGAAAAGAAACTATTTACTTGATAAAGAAATTAATGGCTAAATTTTCTTAGGTTTTTAAAATAAGATAGCTGTCTGGGTACCAAATTACTTATTGTTTTAAAAGGACCCCCCAGCACTGTACACTCAGATGATATGAATCTGAGACATATGTGGAAAGAAAACCCCAAGCCATTGACTGGGAGCATGAAGAAGATTTTTGTTGGTTTCTTCAAAGTCTGAACCAAACCTGGTGATATTTCAGAGGCCTGAAATGATAAGAAAATGGATGATAAAAAATGTGGCCAGTAGAAGCACTGGCAGATTTCCATTGTTTCAGTGACTTTGGGATGTGTTGTGTGTTAGCAGACTCTTTGTTGTGATCTGGATATGTAGAGTGAGAAGTGTGTGGCCGGAATCTGAGACCAGACAAATGCACGTAGAAAATACTGCATTGATGTTTGTGAGTAATCGTTATGACAGATATCCATGTACAAATGGGTTTTCACTGGTAATCATCAGTCCTGATAAAATGCCACTTTAGGAGCTGTGGCTTAGTAAAACATGACTCTGGATGTATTTAAAATGTGTAGATGTGGCACTTGGGGACATGGTTTAGTGGTGGACTTGGCAGTGCTGGTTTAATGGCTGTACTCAGTGGTCTTAGAGTTCTTTTCAAACCTGAAGGCTTCTGTGCTTTTAAGTCATTTATGTCAGTGGAGCTGGCTAAAAGCCGGCTAAAAGCTCCCAGGCCTGGGACACACATGAACTCAAGCTGGATGATCTAGGGTTTAATTACCAAGGATCTGTTCTCTTTAAAAAATCATGAGAGGCAGACACTAAAACCAAAAGACAACCTACAGATTTGTTTACTTTTGAAAAATTGTTGTGTGAATGACTGATTTTAAATGTGAAACTAAATGTACCTGTGAAGGGATTCTGGTCCAGGACATCTAGTACTTCAGGAAATTCTGGGGAGATAGGTGAGGAGGCAGAGTGTTACGATTAAATTCAGCTAGAAGCAATATAATTTGTAAATTATCATGTGGTTACCACCAATACTATGTGATCTTTTTTAATGTGCAGATGTCTACACCCTTTGTGACTTTTCAAACACTTCTGTGTCTCTGCAGTTCTTTTAACTGGAATACTTGGTAATTTTCATTATAGATACTTTTATATATGTTGAGTTTTTTGTGACTTAAGTCAGAGGAGTGCCTATTTTTGCTCTCTGCTGCATAGGACAGAAAAGCATAGCTGTCTCTCTTCTAAAAGCTAAGAAAAATGAAGCATGATATATCTCAGCTAAGAGAAGTGGTGCTGGTTCAATTCTGATAGTTTTTTCCCATTGCAGCTAAGATGTGAGGGAAGAAAACTGTCTTTTCCCATCTTGGGAGAACTTCTCTGTTCTCCAGGTTATCCTCGGAGAGCTGCTGAAGTTATGTGTGCTGCTAGTGAGTATGTAGGACTGGAGGGCAAACCACATAACGTGGCTGGTTTAGCGTATCCCAGGAAGGCACTGGAAAAAAAACCAAAACAGCTCAGTATTACATGTGCAATGTTATCACAAGGGTCTTAACACTTCCCTTCATCACTCCTCCTCTTGAGGCTGCAAACCCCCTTTTGATGTCTCATTTTTAAGCCTGAACTCATTTCTTTATTCCTCTTTGTTCAAGTGCTTCTCTCCTGCAGCTATTAGTAGGACCTGAAGAAACACGAAGTTAATGTTTATTTTGGAAGGAGCTGTGGTTGCAGTCTCAATGTACAATTTTTTAAAATAATTTTATTATCAAGAATATGTGGAACAATATTAAAGTGTGGCAACAGATTTCTCTTCCTTTTTTTGAAAATTATGCTTTGCACGTACAGGCTAGGTCAATAGCAATTGTTGTTTCAAATAAAATACATAAATAATCCTTGAAGCAGAACTTCATCAAACAAACTTGTGCAGCCAAATCACCTGCAGTTTTGATCTTTTTGATTTTCTTACACTATAAGGATCAGTCTCAAACTGGGGTCTTATTGTTAAATAATAAGTGAATGAAGGAACAGCCAGGTCTCTGAGAGAGTTTGCCACCTGAAAATTGACAGGAACCATGTTGTCTGGAGCAGGAAGTTCAGAGGACTAAAAATCATGCATGTTGAACTTCCAGATTCATTTCTTCTACATAGTCTTTGATCTCATCCGTATTCTTGAGCACCCGCTATGTACTTTCAAGAAACAGGCTGAGGTTTTTCAATCAAGACCCTGAAAGCAGCTCATGCCTCTTGCCTTCCTAGGCTGAGCAGAGTTTGGGATCAGTTCTATAGTTCATCAAGAGTTTTGGCAGCCTCTAGATGAGTACACAGAAGTGTTTTCACATCACAGCAACACCTTCAGAGCCCTGTCAAAGTCAGAGCCAGGTTGTGTCAGATGCTGGCCAAAGAGAATCTTACTTTAACAAAATTGTGCTCCATCCTCACTATGAGTAAATGATTGGCCTGAATGCTTCAAGTTGTGAAGATTAGGCTTGTGATGGAAGAGAGAGAAAACATTATTTCACTTAGACTCAAATTCCTTACTGACTTCAAGGCTGTCTGTCATCAAGTGGGCAACTTGAGAGAGATGTTAATTTATAGCCCTTGTTTTACTAAATAATTTTCTTTTTTTGGCAGCGTAGGTTTTTGTTGGTGATGTTGAACTTAGGAAATATTTTTCATTTAGTGAACAAAAACAGTAGAATTTCAAAGGATGTGGATTCTGAAAACATTCTACAGCATAGATTAATTTGCAGTTGCAGTTAAGTACAGCTGCTATTTGCCATAATCCTTTCTTTTTTTGTCTCTCTATCTCTTTTTTCTTTTTTTCTATTTCTCTCCCCCACCCCCCCACTCCCCTGCCTTGTTGAACCATTTCATTTGCAAATATTTAATTTCTGTTTGTAAAATAACTTTGGTCCAGCCCAGGCAATCTATCATTGTTTAAAAAATTACACAGTGCAAAGAACATATTATTGAGATGTATAGTGTTTATAAGTGTGGTCTCAGATGGATAAATCATGTCTTGTGCTGTTGAAAAACCAAGAAATGAATTGCTTTGCTATGACCTTGGGGTCTGAGTTCAGTCAGTTTGTCTATTAGATTTTTCCAGTGTTCTTCTCACTTCATTTATTCCTTCTTTTCCAAAACTCCAAGAAACAGTAGCTGTATAGCAAGTCACCAGACCTTGCTCATCAGAGACTTTATAAAATCAGGACATCAAAATGTTTGATAAAATCTATTTTTACACTGTTTTTAAATAATGTGAATGTCATGTCTAGCTAATGTGTGCCACCCATTCATTCTAATTATAGAGTCAACTTTGCATCTATGAGGACTGAGTGAGAGAAATAAAATATTAGGGGTGTTTTCTTCAATCTGTCTGAGCATTATAGAGATGCAGATGGATGGGAGGGGAATGGTTGCTGAGTTGCTACAACTCTTCCAGCTTCTTTTTTATTTGTAGCTGTCTGATTTTTGGCACTTCTCATTAAAATGCAGCCCCCTACCAAAGTCAGTCCGAAACTTGAATTGCACTGTTGCTTATTGTCAATCTAGCCACTGATTAGGGATCAGATTCCCAGTAAGCAAAATAGTTAAAAAATCTTTTCAGTGTTAATTGAGAGGATGCGAACCTTTGATATTTCTGCCTCTCTGCTTCTTACATTTTTTTGGTTGTTATTTTATAATTTAATCACAAGATTTACTCTGAAGAAGAATATTAATATCAGTACTCTTAGACACTCGAAAGGTTTATCTGCTTGGAGTTTGAAATCTTTCTTGTGTCATTATATTCTGCTTATTCCTAAAAGATACATTTGACTCCAATGCATTTTCTTCATATCAGGCTCCAGTACCAAATATTCAGTGCAGAAGTTATAGGATTACATTGTGATATTTTACCTGAAGATAATCAAAAGAGACAAATGCTAATCTTTCCAGGATTTTGTAAAGCCCATTTGCTCATGTGAACCCATCAGATTACCTTAAAGGGAAAACCAGGTCAGTTAAGTAAGCATTTGCAATTTTTCCTCTATATAATATTTGTGTCCTGGTAGTTTTTTTGCACTGGAATACTTATTCTTCATCACAGAGTGAGGATGTTCTAATTAGCCTCCCCCCAGCTATTTTTATGTCTCTTTAATAGAAGTTTTATACTTTCTAAATTTGACGGTATCTATCAGCATTGCAATCTGCCTAAATTCTCTCAGTTATCTGGAAGGCATCTCAGATGAAGTGTCCAAACCTGGTGAATTCAACAACAACAATTTCTACAGTTTATTTGTGCCTTCTGTAAGTGATAAAATTGTGTTTTCAGATCCAGAAAATCCTTTAATGGGGAGCTGAATCTGCCAAATAAAGAAAACAAATAAATTTACTAGCTCAAATCTACTTTCATGAAACCAAGCATGGGTTTTGTTACTTGTAAAATGTATGAAAAACATTTAATTGAGAATGTAATTCAGTAGTATTTGTGTGTGTTTGAAAGGGACAAATAGACAATTACTAGCTCTCAGGGGAGTTGACTCACCAGCTGTTCTTAATAAAATGATCTTTCCTTTACATTTGCTTTCTCACTAATCTTATTAGCTCCTTACTATGACTCACATCTTCAACTCAATAATTATTGTTTCTTTTAGAAATTACTAATAATTCATTTCTGAAACTAAGTATTTCAGTCTTGGATGCATGTTTTAATGTCAGATTTCTGACATCTCAGTATGGGAACAAACTTTTCTCCCTTCATAAATTTATTTTATTCTTTTTAGTTGGAGGATGGCGCTCTTGCTGAAAGTTGGAAATTCTCTTATTAGTGGGACTCAAGTATCCTGAGTTTCTTTGCCTTTATTTATATTCTTTCTTGACTCTTGGTCTGGGAGATTTTAGACCAGGCTTCTCAGGGCCCCATCCAACCTGGCCTTGAATACTCCTGAGTTCTGGCTCCAACCTTTTCTCTCTTCACCCTTGCACTAGTTTGAAAGCAAATCAGTAAAAGAGTCCACATCAGCTCTACAGTTTAATAGGAAAATTAAAATAAATGCAAAAAAAAAAAAAAAAAAAAAAAAAAAAGGCTTAACTTGACAAAGTCAGAGTAGGACCTGCCCCCCTTTGGGTCAGGGTGCT
>JAYDZK010000202.1:9917510-9952558 GCA_034509185.1 Euphonia xanthogaster | reverse complement strand
GGGGAAAAGGAAAAGAAAGGAAAAAAAAAAAAAAAAAAAAAAAAAAAAAGGCTTAACTTGACAGAGTCAGAGTAGGACCTGACACCCTGTGGGTCAGGGTGCTGGTAGCAGTCCCATTAAATGGGGGCTGCAGCCCTCCTGCAGTGACAGGTGTGGCTCTGTTGAAGTGGGGACCTTGTAGAAAGGCCTGGTCTTCCTCTGAATGTCAGGTGGTGGTTATGTAGCTCTTGTCCTCTGGGAACTCAGTAGATAAGGCTGGTTGTGGGTGTTCCAATTCTGAGTATATCCAGTTAGGAATGCTTGGCTCCTCCCCCTGGGTGGAGCATCTCACAATGGGGTGGTGTAATTTTAAGAGTCATTCAGTGAGGCTTGATGGCCCATTAGCAGAAGATATCCCCGGAGTTATCAGGGATGAATCATGGAAGAGATAAAGAACACTGCCACACCTGGTTTTAACAGGTGGTAACAGAATACATACTTTTGGTTACATCTTACATGGTAATCTAAGACAACTCTCCATCCCACCCCTCAGGAGATGTGCCATAAATGCCCTAACCTTGACAATCTGTTGGCTCTGCTGACAAAAAGTGTGATTGAGTCACATGTGATACATGCAAATGGTTCAAGGGCTGCAATTTGCATGTGAGCCCTAATTGGGTTCTGTCTGTGATAGGATTTGTTGGGGGTCACTGAATCCACAAAATATTTCCAACCAGAGGAAGAAGTAAAACTGTGATTTTAATGTGTTAGCAGCTTGAGGTAAAAATGGGGAAAGAGTCAGAATGGAATTGGATGGTAACCCAAACTAAAATCCAAATAATTGGTTTCTTTCTTTTTTCGTTAACTTCAATTACACTGGACTGGATTTTTGGATTTGATCATGTGGATTATCCTGTAGTCTTGTAGTGAAGACATTTCTTTGGCCCTGTAATTTTTGAGAGTTTCAACATAATAGGTACCATATGTAATTAACTGAGAATGCAAATTTCATCCTTCTGTTCTTATTTTCCGTATTCTTGGCTGTTGAATGCAAATTCCTCCTGCCACACCTGAGTGTCCCCTGCCCCAGAGGGGCATGAGGTCCTACTTCACAGCAGTCCTGTGTCACAAGAGAGAGGGAATAGAGAGCACAGCTGGGGAGCACAGTGTGCTGGGCAGTCTGAGTCTGGAGGGATCCAGATGTATGCAGAAAGCACTGCAAATCCCCTGCCTTCTCTTTGACAGATGCACCTTGTGTCTGAGCAGGGCTCTGAATTCACCAGAGCAAGAGATGCAGGCAACAGAGGGTCTGGGAGGATGACTCACTGCATGAATTCACCTGTCATCTGGGTGATCACAGGGAGCAAAGGCTTCAGCAGCAGGGATAACAAAAGGGCTGCAGATTTCATTGGGCACTATTCCTCTTCCTTTCCTCTGAGACAGGCAGAGGCAGCCACTGTGTGTGCCTGCTGCTTTCCAGAGGCTGCATGTTTTCTGTAGGCATTTAGTTAGGGACTGACCTAATGGATGCTGTTACAGTCTATGATGTTCAGGGATGTGTACATGACACACATTCAATACATATTATCAGATATTTTTATTTATTTTTCCTTTTCCCATGCGCAATTGCTTTTTTTTTCCCCTATCCCATTTTTTTGGGGGGTGTTTATGTCACTGTTGAGTCCTGTGGCGAAATTCTACACCATGGGAGAGATAACCCTCAGGTGCTGTATCTTTGTCATTGGCAGCTGCTTTCTAAACCCCAGTTTAGCATTTGGTTTAGCTGTCTTCAGGTCTTTCTAACTCCTACTTCCACTTTATTATCTTTCTGTTTTATGTTAAAAAAAAAAAAAAAAAAGTGATGTTCTGTTTAGAAATTGACTGCAGCGAAAAGAGCTACGTGTGGCAGGGTTTAAACTGATATGTGTCAGTCAATATGTGTAAATTAGAAAACAGAGTGATGTAATCTATAGTGTCTCTAAAGATTTCAAAGATGTACCTTGATCATTAATTAAGACAATAAGGATGTCTTATAAAACTGCAGTTGAGAAGACTAATAATTCACTATTGAATGAAGCAAGGCAAGGTCACTTGTATAATTGCCTGTTCTAACATTTATATTCCTTGTTTAAAATCTCCTACTCACATAAAAGTCGAGATGAAGGCCATGGAAATATTCAGGATGAGGCAATGCAGTTTTCATACCTAAAGTTTTGTGCACACAGTAGTTGTCTTTTTCTACGTATTTACTTGATTTTTATAGACCTAATTATTATTTTATACAGAGTTAACTTAGGTGTGTGTGCCAGCACACACCTGGCATGGGTGTTGGAGAAGAGTGAGTGGGAAAATGGCAGAATAAAAATGAGTGCTATAGATGCATGGTCTGATACAGTATTGCTGTGCTGGATCTTATCTGTGGATATGTGTGTTGAAATTAATAGTGCTACCTCTGCTCTTTCCCCCCTAATTGTCTGATATAAAACCTGATTCTGACTCCTTTTATGTCTCAAAAATGTAATAAGGATACCATCAAGATATTAGTCAGAAATCAGGAAGGTAGTCAGCTACCTGAAAAATCAAATCTAGGCAGAAAACATAGGTGGAGGATGGAAGGAAAAAGATACATTGCAAGGGCAGAGAGTGTAATACCATACTGCTATACCCCAGGACACAGGGGCAGTAGTGGCTCTGTTCTCTGTGTGCTGTTGGGAGAGAGGATGGTAAAGCAGGGAGGGAGTGCATGCTGCCTGAGGGATTGTCCTCCTCTAAGGCAGATCTACATTAAGGCAATACTTCAGAAGCCATTGCTTTGATATGTTTTTTTCTGTTTATGTAGACTCTGTGGCTTAAGATAAAAGACCCAACTTGAAATGAAAATGACTGGATGAATTCTTTCAGAATTCTGGAGACAACTGAAACTTTTTGAAGATTATTTGTTAGAACTATTTGATAGTTCTAAAAATGCATCATTGGGGCAGGAGGGTGGGAGAGGTTCCTGCAAACCCACCAGATGAATGGACATGTGAATGCCTGGGCTGCTGTGATGCCTGTCCTTATTTCTTTTTTTTTTTATCCAGGGCCAGTGGATAAAAGTGGGTCTGGACTAATCTCTTCTGAGGGGATGAGGATTGAGCAGACTGGTCAAGGGGAAAGTGTCCCTGTCCACAGCAGAGGGTGGAACTAGATGGTCTTTAAGGTCCCTTTCAATCAAAACTATTGCATGATTTCAATCTTTTGATTTTTACAAGTGACTGCTTTTGTTAATTCATAGGTGGCAATGGAAGGTATGGGCGAGGTTTTGCTTGCAGTGTACACAGAAGGGGCAAACATCTATATGCAAGGGCACACTTAGGATAGAAGCCCTCAAACAGGTTTTCCTCTGCCAAGCCTGTGGCACCTCTTCTGAGGAAGCAAAGTCCAGGGAACTCAGGTGGAGCTTCCTGCTCCCCCTCCTGCTCCAGAGTGGAGAAGGTGTGTCCCAGGTGCCAAGACCGTGGCTGGCTGCTGCAGAGGGACCTGCAGCCACTCTGTTTCACAGAGCTTTGGTGTCTCCAAGGTGGGAGGATGTGACAAGCCCGTGTACTGGCCCTGTCTGTCCCCACATGGCTATCTCTCTGTCCCCACAGTGGCTATTCAGTGTGTGGTGCATGGTGTTGTGCCACTGCACTACATATTGCTCCTTTATAGCCCTCGTGGCTCATTTTGTTTGCCAATGTGATAACCTGCTGAGTGTAAGGTTTGTTTTCTTTCCTGTTGCTGGTTTTACTTTTTTGTTTTCTTAAATCACTTCAGTTTGTTTATGTGAATCATGGTTACTATGAATCAGCTCTCCTAAGGAAGTAAAACAAATGTTTATCCACAGTCTTTCTGGCTAGCTGGAAAAATTGTAATCTGCTTTACCAGCAGGGTAATGTAACATAAAATACTGTAACCTTCGAAGTTTCCATTGCCCCGGATTTTCCTTCATTTTCACCAGCTGCAACACATGCAAAACTGTTTTAACATCTGTTTTTGTTTCACTGAGGGAGAAAGCAGTACCTGTAGAGAATGGTGACAGTTTCCTCTTCATAAGGAACCTGAGCTGCTCAGCAAAATACTCATGGTGGGAAAAAAAAATCCCTTGCAAGACTGATGCTCTGCTGTAGAACAGAGTGTATTTTACTGGAGAGATTATGGGCTTCTCAGGCTGAGAGCTCTTCTCTTGGCCACAATGAAGGTTCCATTAGTCATTTTCATTCTCTTTTGGTGGTTCAAAAGCAGGAGGCCTGGCTGAAAGTACTGTAAAAGTGATGGGCAACAGTGTATTAGGGGTAGATAGAAAAATGAGTAAATTCGCTAGGGTGACAAGTCCAACTGAGGTGGCTTGGAACAGTCACTGCAGCTCATATCTCCTGTCCTGGGTCCTAGGGATGTTGCACTTTTTGTGAAAGCAAGTGTGTTTTATAGAGCTTCTAGTGTGGGTGCTGCTCTGTGTTGTAGGTAAACATCTCCCAGATTTTCTCCTTCCCACTTTAAAATTAGAACCTGGTTTTGTCTGATGTTTGAGCTCTTATTTCTCTGTTTACCAACAGCATTAGCTCTTGTGGAGGTGAACTCAGAGCACTCACCCTAATGTTTTTGTCTGAGGTTTAAATCTGTGTCTCAAATAGTGCTGAAATTTTGCTGTAAATCCCAGCTAAAACACTGAAATTCCTTATGAAATTATAGATCAGCGTTTTCTCATGGGTACTGACAGTGTTGGTTTATAGCCTGGGTATAGAAAAAGAGGTTTCACAGCCATTTATTCTGGTATTTGTGAGAGCAAGTGACCCCCACTACCTGTGGTTAGTTACATAGGGCAGCAACAGCTACTTTAATTCATAGTGCAATGTTGTGATCTGTATGTGGTACATCCTCTCCTGGAGCCAGAAGGGGATGACCCTCTTCTGCCACTTTTTATTTCCTTTTCTCTTTAATGCTGGGCCTCAAAAATGAGGAAGAGCAGAGTGCTAAGGCAGTGTTAGGTAAGCAGGGTGTTATACCAGCACATATAGCAGCATCTAGCTTGCCATTAACAGTAAATCTTTTATTGGAGTATACCATTAGGCTGATGCTGCCTGGCACCGTCTGACAGAGGTGGTGAGATGACTGTCAGAAAAAGTAAGACAGCATTTTTTACTGGGATAAGATACAAAATCGAAAAATAAAATACAAACAAAGCAATGGGCAGCAAAAATTGCAAGGGCCATATGCTCTTTACTGCAGTCATGCGCATCGTATTGGAGTTTTATAATGCACAAAGAGTCATTAACACATGCCATGCCACCACTAGTAGTTGGCATGGTCAGAATTCCAATAGCAAGGGTATTACATACACTTGAGAAGGAATGTGTTCCACTTACTTCAGCCAGCACAATAACTTGCTCTGACACAGTCTTTTTGTATGAGACACTAAATGGTGTTCTCTTATCTGATTATTCATCTTTAATATGTAGTGATATTGCTGGCTTGTATTTAAGATATGTAATAGTCATATAAAAATGAGACAATCTGGCTTTGTACATCTTTCCTGTAGATGAGTACATAATTTCCTGTGTTACAGTAGATTTTCCATCAGGGAGAATTGATCTTACCTAGTGAATGCTACGATTGTTATTCCTCTGCACACCCCTTCACAGCATGGTGGCTGTTTTATGTGAGTGCTTATGGGTGTGCAGATGTTCTGGGAGCAGGTTCTGGTTACTCACGGTGTAGCTTAAATGTTGATATTTGGCTGTGGATATCTTAGAATTTTAAACACATAGCGACAGTGATATTTTATTTATGGAACTACTATTGTTAACTAAGTGACCATTAGGGTTTTTAGTAATTTAAATTGCAGTACAGCCTATATACATGAAATGTAAACTAAGAGTATTTCTATAAGATTATTAATGCTCCAAGGGTGCTGTGAAGTGAATAATCTGCATTTCACAAGTAGCGGTGCTATGGTTTATTATGTCAATCTTCATTCACTTGTAGCACTTGCTGTTGAACAAGTGCTGTTATTTGCATCTTCACCGTCTCATTATGTTTTGTTTATTGTCAAAAAGTGGACTATATAATGACAGTATTTAATTTTTTGAAGTATGATGGAATGGAAAATCCCTCACAAGAATAGTTTGGATACCATCATTTGGAAAGACCTAACAGCAATTTAGAGACCTCCTCCATAGATAATGAGAATGGATAATGAATAGGAGCACTCTGATATGGCAAGAGGTTTAGCTTCTATGTGGGGGTATTTTAAAGGAAAGAAAATTTGCATTCATCCAACACTGTAAAGGAATGACATGCACTTCTAGTTTATCGTATCTGTTTATTACAGGGAAAAAAACAGTTGCTAAGCAAAACCAGATAAAAGTAAAGATTAATCCACAAGGAATGTAAAAGACCATGAAATTCATTTTCCTTGGGCAAAACTCCCATTAGAGGATAAGCTGCTTGTGAGTCTAAGGAAGAAATATTTCAATGGATGTGAAAAAAAGCAGAAATGTTTTAAGATTCTTGCTTGGTGATTGTAAAAGTCATGAGGAGAGGCTTTTTCTTAGTTGCAGGCTATCCCAGACATGAACAGATCCAAGCTGTAGGCCACGTCAGCTTGGTGTTAAGTGTTGACAGAGTCAAGATGCTGTAGTGGAATGGCCCTGGAGAGCAGTGAATTACATATTTTCTCTGCTTTTAAAAACATAATTTTGCCCGCAGAGGCCCAAAAGCTGCCATTTGCTTTGTGCTTATTTTGGTTACTAAAAACATGTCTTGCAAGCACTATTGCTAAACTAACACATAAATTTGTCCTGTTTCCCAGAGCTGGTGTTTTAAAATGGGGTCCTGCAAGAAAAATGAACACAGAATTTTTAGCAGGATCTGCTGCAATCTATAGAGAAAGGGGTAATGATTTTAAACCAAAGGAGAATAGGTTTAGATTAACTACGTGGAAGAAGGGTTTACAATGAGGATTGTAAAGCAGTGGAATAGGTTGCCTGGGGCAGTGGTGGATGAGCCATCCCTGGGAACATTTAAGGCCAGGTTGGGTGGGGTTCTGAGCAGTCTGATCCAGTGGAAGGTGACTGTGCTCTTCCCAGGGAAGTAGGACTACATGGCATTTAATGGTCCCTTTCAACCTAAATCTTTCCATGATTATCTAGGTTTACTTTCAAATGCAGAAGTCAGGGAGACTAGTGCTGGGCAGGGTGCTCTGGAGTGCCAGGATGTAGGGATTTTTGATGGCATCAGTACATGGTCCTTTTAAGCTGATGCTGTGGGTCAGGGTAAGAGATAGTGTGGTAAATTCTGTATAAACCCTCAATATCACTTTCATTTTAAGATTTTAGCATGGAAGAGTAGGGCATTTTTGCAGAGGATACACTTAACAATGTGCAATTGCAAAGGTGAGTCAGCCTTAAAATCCTGAGTATAGTCTCACTGATTATACTGTCCAAGAGAATTGAAATAGGCTACTAAGTCTGGCTATTTCATGTCACTATCAACTGCAGGGAACTTGATTTGTAGCAGAGTTTCAGGATTAACTCTCTAAGGTTATGTTTAAGTTTGTGTTTAAGATTTTTCAGTTTGAACGCAGAAAAAAGAAATCTCAGCCTTACTGACCATTTTGAAAATTGTGCATATTTTGATTCATGATATCACTTCATCAAAGAAGACAAGGATAAGATTTTCTCCTATGCCTGAGATTGTAGTTTCAGCATTATGAAGGTTTAGTGAGGGAGGATTTCTGCTTAGTATTTTCCTACTCAAAGCACAGAAGGTAATAAAATAGAAAAAGTTGATATTCCCATTTGAACTCCATTCAAGTGCTTCCAGTTACTGTGTGCTGCAAAGGCATATTTAAGCTCACATTTGAAGTTTTCTGGATTTCTGTTCTATGTCAGAACTCCTACAGAATTATTTCAGTGTGCTGTGTGGGCTGTCCCACATCTGTAGGTGCTCTGCTGGGCTGTCCTTAGCAGGACCAGAATTTCCCTGCTTTCTGCAGAGAAAACAATTTATCTGCCAGATAGCCGCCTTCATGGCAGTGCAGTGTTGTTAAGACATCTCCTTTTAATTTAATTTACACCTTTTTGTATCTTTAAAAATGCTAATACTTTAAGGCACCTTCATTTACTATTTTTCTCGTTTTGAATTCCTTCAGAAGAAGAGCCTGTCTTGGTAAATGATATTTCAGTTTCCATGGTGCTCCGTATTACAAATAGCTGCTCTTTTCATCACCAAATGGTGCAATTTTCATTCATGCTGAAGTATCAATGGTAACATACAGCAGAAAATTGTTCCTTTATGATCCTTGGCATTGTGGAAACTCTCCTGCTCAAAATTAAATGTCAAGGAATTTAGCAAGTATGAAAAGTCTGGCTCCTTTGATGCACATACACACAGAGATGTATGCTCTTCCCTCCGTGCTCTGTGCATCTAAGCATTTACCTTTCTTTATTCCTGTAAGGAGTCATTAATATGCTACCAGTGATGCTTCCCAAAAAGTCCAGCTTTTAGAGGGGTTAAGGGCATAGGATTCCTTCCTGTACCTTCCACTGGAACTGAGCGAGGGGCTTTGTATTCAGGCTACTTGTTGCCAGGCAGTGAGCATGAGTAGATCATTTTGGGAGTGATAGCAGCCTTGCCAGCCCGTTCCCTTGCCTTCCTGAAAGTGTTGCTCTGTCATCTGCCCTGGCCCAAATTACAAACATATAGTGTAGGTGTAGGCAATAGAAATACTCACAGATCAAGGCAGGGCTCTGCTTCCACCCCGGCCCTGCTCCCTGCAAACACTGAGGGACTTGTGGGACTGTGGAGAGGGTACTGTGACAGGCAGCACTGTTTTTAGTGGGATTCCTTTCACAGCCACTGTGATCTCTTTCCCCGACCATGATATTGTTATGCAGGAGATGAGTTAGGTTTCTCAGCTCCATGGCCTGATCAGCACATTTTCCAGATCAGGTTCTCTTGTTTATAATTCTAAATATCCTTCACTCCCCCACTGCCAACTACTGCCCATGGTGCATCTTTCCTAAGAAAAGCGATCCTGTCTGGAGAAAGTAGACACTGTTCAAAAATCAGGTGCTCAGGGAATTAATAATTTTAAATTCTCAGGAGAGCCCACTGTAATAAATTGAACTACTTCTGATACACAATCACTTCACTTCCTCCCTTTTACGTTTATTTAAGTCTGGCAATGAGGTATGTGATGGCATGGAGCAGTTAAGAGGAAGTTAGACCCACTAGACCCACTAAATAAAGCTGCTTGGAGGAAGTGCTTTGGATTGTGCCTCTGCCCCTTTCCCCTTCATTTCCATGCAGGAGCTGGGTGCAGGCAGATGTTTTGTTTTTACAGCCCTGTGTCAGGTTTGTTGCTATGGCTTCCTTGCCTCCAAGCAAGCACCATGATTTACTAGTGCTTCTCACCATGATCTACACTACTGGCAGTACTGGGAGCACTTCCACAAATTAACCTCAGGAGAAAATAAAATGCTGGAACTTTCTTTGAGAGAGCAGAGGTGCTCCTTTCATCTCCTGGCTGGGAGAGAGCTGGGCAATAAAGGTAAAATCTGAGGTTTTGTCTCTCTGGTGGAAAAGTTCACAAACTTCCTCGAGGACATTAAGGTTTCCCACAAACGAAATAAAAGGAGGGCGATGTTAAATGATGATGTAAGATAGAAACATAGAAGTCATTCATCAAACTCAGGAGTGACAGTATGTTTGTATTTGAATCCTCTGAATTTAGACTCTGCTGCTTTTTAAATGGCAAGCTTTTGTGAGAGTGGCTGACAGCCTTTTAACTAGGTCGAACCTAAACCTCACTTTTATTGCAATACGCTAGATAAATAACCATTGTCTTCTGGCCATCTTCACTACCATTTCAGGTTCTGAAATGCAAAATGCAGATCCTTTGCTAGAGATTCTGCATTTTCCAGGCACCTAGCTGTTTTCTGGTTAAGCCTCCCACACTCTAACAATAAGCACACTTGAGTTCCTAGGGTAGGCCTAGTTCCCTGCAGGTATGACTGTAGCAGCAGGAAAGAAAAGCAAGCTCCTTGGGATTTTCAGGTTCTCAGGAGGGATGTAACTTTGGATCAAGTTTTAGTGCAAAATAAAAGCCACATTCACACATCTTTTGGAAACAGTTGTAAACTTAGTACAATAAATTTGCAACATGAAGATGTTGCACCCTGGCACTTGATGTACTTATGGAAATAGAGTTGACTGAGAAATCACAGGAGGTGATTGATATTTTATGTTTCAAGTCTGTATTCCATTTCTTCTTTTAAAGAGATTTTAAAAATTAACCCCCACAGTTGCTCTGTGTGCTGCCTCTTATGCTCAATTTCTGGCTCCTAAGAGTGCTCACATGCCTTCTATACAAGAAATGGCTAAGCAGAGATAGAGGGACTAATATTTAGTGCTGTATCTCATAAGGTCTTTGTGTATTTCACTGTCATCTTTGATATCTGCTGTATTGGCATAGTTTTCTTTGGGAATGCCAGTAGTGCTATCCACTCCATGCAAAATGATTCAGGATCCTGCTTGACCATGAAGAGTATCTCTGGCTGGTAGTCCAAGTTTCAGAGTTCATTCTGCTCTTCCAAGAAGGATGTTTCATAAAAGGTATTGACTTGACAAGGTGGAGCTTGACATAAATGAGCACTGTGGTCAGATATATGATTTGGCAGCCTGGGTGTACACAAAGACATCATAGCCAACTTTAAACAGCTATTAAAATAAAGCCAATTCCCTTGTAAGCATAACAACTATTCTGTTTCTCAGGAGCTGTGAACAGATTTGCCTCTTGAGACTTGAGCTGGGAGGGTTTGCCTGAAAGGAGATATTTTATAGAAAAGAGTGTAACCCTGTGCAATTAATACCTAAGTCTTAAGACAAGGTAGTATTTATGCTGATTAGTTTTTAAGGAAAACCTGTTGGAAAAAGTGCTGAAAACATCTGAGGAGTTAATAAAATTTCCTGCCTTTTGCAGCACAGTGATAACACAGTATGACCCTTTAAAGTCAGTTGGTCGTGGAAGACCCTATTTACAAACTGTAAGCAATTATAATCTGAACCAGGAAGCCAAACACTGAGAAGACAATAGGTAATTAGTACAGCAGAAGCCCTTTTCTTCTCTTGCTAGGTGGTAGAAGGCAAGAATGCTTTTAAGTGCAGACTGTAGCCTGATTTTTCACTCTTTTATCCCAGTGTCATGCTGCTGTGTGTCTGAAGTGAGAGATATGGAACCAAAGCATGGAAATGAATATGGGGAGCCCTTTAAAACTTCACTCCAGCAGTAGCATCCACGGAGCATGTGGTGGTGTAAATGAGAGTGCAGCTTAATGACTGGGCTTTCCTTTCTTTCATTCCTCCTCTCAAAATCAAAAAAAGATCACAGGATGAAGAAGGGAAGTTATGTAATTGAATGTTGTCTAAGCTGCAAGCCCACAGACTGCAAGTTCCTCTGATCTGGAACATAAGGATGGAACATATTGGAAGGCCGTGAAGGAAAGAGATGATTTGCGGATGGGAATCTTCAATAAACAAAATAATAGCTTGTCACTGAAGTCAGCAGTTGCTGAGACACTGGTTAGCATGTAGAAATATGTGGATCTGAGAGGTGCTGTGATGATGCCCATCCCTTCTGTCTCTCTATTTCTGGCTTTGATTCAGTCCTGGGAGGTGACATCCTTTGAAGTTTCACATCTGCCTTTTCTCTTAGCAGATGGATGACATTGTAGTTTTTTCACCTGTTGACATGGTGAGGATGATTTGATCCCTTCAGTGTAATGTCTTGCCTTGTAGGCTGCTTTTTACATGAAAAACATGTCAGGGATAAGTGAGTTTATATTGAAATGTGCTGCTTGCTGTCCAGGGTTTGGGATTGCCACAGCTCAATGGTGGAATTCCCTGGTGGAATAACCACCTGGGAATCGTGAGAGACATAGTTTGGACTCTGGAACACAGTGCTTACTAAGGCAAGCCTGTATCTCTTCTAGTCTTGCACTGAAGTCCTGGGAATATTAAATTTCTCTTGCTCCTTTCTGTATTTGGTTTGTCTTTTTTTTTTTTTTTTTCCCGGTGTCAGGTTATTTGGATAAATTTACTCTCTTGATAAATTTGCTCTTTTTCTGCCAAGCTTTGGTGCTATGGGCAGTGCAGTGGATGATTAGATTTTTTTTAAGATTGCCAAAATCTGGAAAGAGTTTGTTTGAAAAATTGCTTAGCAGATTGCAAATGGTGAATAAATTATTGCACAAGGGAACTTTTGAAACTCCTCTGGTGGTAAATTTTCATCTAAGAAAATATAAAATATACAGCATCATGCTCATGAAAACTAAGTAAATCCTAGCCCATAAATCATGTGAGGGAATTAGGATTTCTCTCCTTCTTTGCTATTGTCATTCTAAAATTATATGCAAAATTATCTTCCACAATTTTCTTACTACAGTAAAGATGTAATTTCATATAACTTCATCAGTAATTAAGTTATTTATTTCAACCTTTTTATTTATGCTTCCTGGCTGGGTCCTGCTAGTGCAGATTTGTCCAGGACAATTGACTATGATGGGTATTTGTAAAACCTGGCTTTGATATGGGTGCAAGGAAGAGGCTTTAGTATGACCTCCAAGTGACAAAGAATGTGGCAGGAAAGTGCTTCACTGTTGTGAACTCAAGCTGGCTTGGCTTGTCTTTGACTGTGTGATTGTCATTTCATAGGGAAAACAGCCCTCAGTGGACACGGCTCTTAGTGCTCACTGTTTGCTGCTAAAGAAGTTGCCATTAACCTGGAATATGTGCTGTACATTTCTAGGAATGCTCCTCAGCTGATTTGCTGACATGGTTTTTCTCATCCTCAAGTTCTTGCTTTGGCTTTCTCTCTCTTTTCCTCCCCCCCACCCCGCCTTTTCCCTTCTTTTGCTTGCTATGCTTTCAGTTTTTTTTCTTGCAAAAATATTTGTAGGAGTAGAGATATACTAGAGCAGATTATCAGAAGATCTACGATTCTGCAGCACTGAAGGTTAAATACAAAACCCAGTGGTTATCCTGATTAACTGAACCGTGTGCCCTAGCTCTGGTGCCTTTTACAGCCTCTGGAGGAAGGAAATTTGCTCCCAAGCAATACACAGCATTGCTTGGCAACCATTTCAGCCCTGTATAGCACAGGATGGGATAGCTGTATTCCCAAAGCTGAACTTCTGTGTGATGGTAGGCTCCTTGGTGACTCTTTTTCTGGGAATCACAAGGTAAATGCACTCTTTATTCAAGTGTGATTCTTCATTACAGTTGCTCTGTGTATAGGGCAGAAGGGGAAGATTTAGCTTTGAATAGCAGCTAGGGATGAGTAAGTCTTAAAAGGTATGGAGATTCAGTTCCATTTTAGTCAACATTCAGCTACATAGAAGCTATCCTAATTGTCTCTCACCCACTTTTTAAAATACTGTTTAATCATAGGGTCAACATTGTCCTCATTCAGATTTCCTCAGATTCCCTTTGATACTGATTTCCTTCAAAGTTTTGGGAGAAGACATGAGTATTGCAAAAAGACTTTCCTGGCAGCAGCATCCTGTTCTAACCAATTATTGAATTTTCTCTCTGTAGTCCAAAAGTCTCAGCTAGCTGTGAGGCAGCTGTGAATTTGTTTTACATCAGAAACATGGCTTATCAGTAGTGTGGACACCCTGTGTTTTGTGTGATTCATAGAATGCAGAAGTGAAAAGGTGGAAACTGCATAAATAGAGGCAGTTTAATGGAGAACAGAACCTCGGTATGGTTTTTCTTATTTAGAGACAAGATTTGGAAGTCTGGAGAATATCTAAAATATTCCAAGAAAATTGGTACAGTGATCCTCTAATGAAAGGAGATAGTCTTTATTGCAAATGGCATTATAGCTTGTATTCTAGCATGGAGACTGTAGTTCACAGCAGAGAATCTGATAATGGGATTCTGTGGCAAATTAGGAACTGTCTCTTAAACTGGATGGATAGAAAAGACACAATTTAAACTCTCACTCAGTGGTTTTGCATATGGCTCCTGCCTGTCTGCCTGTGTTTTCAGGTGTTTTGAGGAAAAACGCGAATCTGAATGGAGGTGTCAGTGAGACGTGAACCGTACTGTATTGCTTACCCCTGAAATCTTGAAACTGGCCTTTTATTTCTGTCTGCATCTGTCACTGGAAGTAGTGGGAAATAAGCAGCACTTGGAAGGGCTGTGCGGGCACACCACAGCCCTCTGAAAGCTCGCTCCTGCCAGGAGACAAAAGGCGGTGCAGCCTGAGCACTCGCTTCCTTCAGGAACAAGGACTTGAGAGCTGAGAAGTCACAGCATCCCTCGTGCTGCTCCAGGCACTGGGTTGTGATTTGCAGGCTTTTTAATGAATAGTGCTTCCTGACTAGTTCTGGCTTGTTTAGGGGTTTTATTCTTCTGAGTGTGTTTCTTTGTTGGTATTAGGGCGTTAGCACTCTTCAGCATAACAAAGCAGGACTTGCAGTGCTCAGATAAAATGGTCACGTTTGGAAGCAAGATTCTTGCAACCCCACCACCCCCAACCCCCACCCCACCACCTCCCGCCCACCCCCCCCCCCCGTTTTGAATTGCCATTTTGTTTTATCAGAAGTTAAATTGGGATTTAAATTAGATGTGGATATAAGGTGTTTAGTAAGAGTTAGAACAAACAAAGATAATCTGTTAAGTTTAGCACGATGCTTTCAGTCATTTAAATAGTATTTGTGAAAAAAAGTCCAAATTTGCTATATTTGGCTGAAAACACTCTTTTTAAGGTTGAAGTTGGGGCTGATTTTTCCAAAATCTTGGTTGTTGAAGCATTCATCTGTGATGCAGAAAATATAGATAAAATACCTGCTCTGAGAGGCTTTAAATTCTTGTATCCCTACCTTGAATCAGATGCTAAAAGGATTGAATTCAATTTACATCCAGGTCAGGTAAGAAGCTTAACCCAGCTGATTGCAATATATCTGGTAACCTACAGACTCCATTTTGACTTATATTATCTATCTGACTTACAAACCCCATTTTGGCATAAATTATCACCACACAGAGCTGCAGTATTTCTTGTGTCCATAACTGTGGGTTTTCCAGCAATACAGCATCTGTATTCTGGTCTCTTTGCTCTAGTCCTTGCTGTCATCTTCTCCATCAACAAACACATCCTACAAGTTGACTGGCTTCCCTTCTTCCAGTTTCTTCACCTGAGATGTGTGCATGGGGTAGCTGTGGCTTAATACAGTATCATGATGTCTGCCCAGATTTGGTGTTACATTACCAGCGTGATCCTCTTACCCACCTGTGTGTCTGGGTTAATGGGAGCATTCGACACCATGGTTTCTGAGGTGGGCAAGATGTGCAACAATGATACTGTCCTGTTTTAATTATTTATAAATACATTTGTTTATTCAGTCTCAGGTTAGAGCTTGTTTTCAGCTCAAACAGCCATACTGATGTGAAAGATCTATTTGAGAAATAAAGTGAAAAAGATCCTTAAATTCTTACCTAGCTGTGTTTCTTTGAGAAAAATATCAGAAAAGAATGATCTTTATGTTGGTTTTCAAAATACCTTTTCCTTTGAGGTGATTACAATAGTCCTTGAGAAATGTGCTTGTGATCTCTTCTGGAATACCAAAATTCTTAGTTCTGTCTTTCCTTTAGCCACCTGCTGGGGTGACCTTCCTTAAATATGGCAACTTCACCATCCCTCCAAAAGCAGCCTTAATATAGGCAGCTGGAAGGAGCCAGTCACGAAAGAGGAGCTCTCAGCTCTCCTCAGAGGGACTGTACATACCAGCCTTGGAACTAAAGGATTGGTTTCAGATCTGAGGTTTTTCTTGGTATGATGTAGATATCAATAATATTAGGTGGAAAGAGACTAGCTTAACACTTGGGGCACCTGGGTTTTTCTCCTGACTCAAACATTTGCTTGCAGTGTGTTTTTGGACAGATTCACTGTGCCTCTGTTCCTCCTTTTAAGAACAAAAATAATTCCACTTTTCTGACTAGAAGGACATGCTATATAAAAGTTTGGCATTATTATTTATTTATTTGTTTTTGTTCTTTTAGCTAGGATGGCTGGGGCGATTGTGCTTTTCAGTACCATTTGTGCTGGGCTAAATTTACAAATTTGTACTGTTTCCTTTTCTGTGTCATATTCTGCTCTCACGTTTCCCTGAATAGTGAGAGAGATCACTGGGATGTGGTAAGGTGTGTAAAGGAAGAAATACACCCAGGAGGAAAGGGCAGCATTTTGCATGGTGGATATTTTGGTATCCAGGGGAAGATGTCCAACACCTCCAGGTGTCGGGGTTCAGCTTGCAGGTCAATCTGAACAGGCAACTTAAATGGGAAGTGGGGAACCAATGGGAAGCATGGGGGCCACAAGCCCCTGGGAGTCCCCAGAGGACTCCTCCCTCAAATGGTTTCTCACCTCTTCATTATAAACCTATTTCCTTTGTCTAGAGGGTTGTTTTTTTTCCTTTTTTTTCACTGGTAGTTTCTAGTGATGATATTTTGGGATTGCCAAATGTGCATTCACCACCGTTAGTGGCTTTTTCCCATGTTATTTGTTTCATGTTCAGGGATTAGCAACCAGATTGCAAAATAATGAGCTACCTTGTGTATTTCAGAAACATACCCCTCGCAATATGCATTTCAATGATTATCGTCACAGTTGGCTATGTGTTAACAAACGTGGCTTATTTCACTACAATCAGTGCTGGGGAATTGCTGCTTTCAAAAGCTGTAGCAGTGGTAAGTTACAGAAGAAAAATACAAAGATATGTTCTGCTGCAGTTATTTTTGTTGATATTATTCTTATTTTCAGGGGGGAAAAAGATTGGGTGGACACATCCAGTCAGGTTTTAGTATGGCAGCACTTAGCATGCCAGTGAAATTTGATTTTTGACTGATGAGTGGGATTGTAGTTCAGGCCATCGGTAGCATTTATAATGTAACATTGGACTGTATTTATTTACCTCTTATAACAAAGTCAATAGGACTTACATTTCATAGCCAAGTACATGCTTGAAAAATTCAGAGCTGAATTGTAAGCTCAGCTCCTGGGAAGCAGGAATTACAGATATTTATGGAAGAGAGAACTCTGAACTATGGTGTGTAGCAGAATACAGTAACTTTGTCTCTGCTCGACGTGTGTCCTGAGTACTTGGGAAGGGGGTTGCTGTGAATATTGGAACTCATTTGGGAAGGAGTTGCAAGGCGACCTGGCTAGGAAACACTGCTTTGATTGTCCTTGCTGAATTGTGGTGATGACACTGATTGTTATATTTATGGTTTCTGAGTCACAATGAGGAAAAAAATAATTCCATTTCTTTTCCAGTAGTGATACTGCCTGTGGCTATTTCAATTGACGTGAGTCTTGAAAAATGACAAATTCTGTAGCTAATGGGAGGTCTAGAAAGAAAACATTTTATAGACATGATAAAAATTATGCATGTTGCCTGTAGTGCCCCAAACTCCAATTAAGGTTCTTCTGCTAACCTAAAACACTAAAGCCTGAATGGATATACCACTGGGTAGTATCAGCTGAGTGCAATGAAGGTTGTAGAAAAAAGGTATTAGGTGTGCAGATCAGACCTTGATCCATTCAGACTTGGTCTTCTTCTTTGGAGCCATAATGGTTTAAATTGACATGAGTCAGGGTCTGATTCCATCTCCTCATCATTGCTTCAACTGGAGATCTTCCACATGCCCTCAGGGGAAGGAGTAGGGCAGCTCAGCTGTAATAGCTGTGCTCTCACAAAAGAGGCAACAAATGCAAAGCACAATTTTCAGTGAGGAATGCAGAGAAGGGGAATAACTAACACCATGATACTTTGTTAATAGAGAAAAATTATTTTCCCATTTTCTGAAAAATCATTGTGTGTTTCTCTCTCTTTTCTAACAGACCTTTGCTGAACGACTGATGGGAAACTTCTCTTTAGCTGTACCCGTGTTTGTCGCCCTCTCCTGCTTTGGATCTATGAATGGCGGCGTTTTTGCAGTCTCCAGGTGAGCGCTGCTGATGTTCCTGGGGGTCTGGGCTTGGGAGACGCACTGAAAGTACGGAAGCAAGGGGAAGAGAGTAGGGTTTATTCCTTTAGCAGGGTATGATAAATGACTACACTGTTGACCAGGTGTAGGGTTTTTTCTCACTTTGTTTAGGGTACTATTTTTAAAATCCTTTGAATGGTTTGGAAATGAATGTCTCTGAAGCTAGCCCTTAATCAGTGGCTGCTCTTTTTCAGACAAAGGAGGAAAATTGGAGGGAAAATATTAACTCTTTACAAACACCAGTCAAGGGACACCTTCAGAGATGGTTTTGATTTCTGTGTGTGGGTTTCTCCTGCCAGTGCTTTCATTTAGAACACCTCAAACAAGACTAAGAAGTTCTGCTCTGCTCTGTGACTTTCATGAGCCACTTTGCGTACTCAAAGTAATGAGCACATTTAAAGTCTGTCCACATTTATTTCCCACCAGGATGTTCTTCGTTGCATCCCGTGAGGGTCACCTTCCAGAAATTCTCTCCATGATTCATGTCCGCAAGCACACTCCTCTGCCAGCTGTCATTGTTTTGGTAAATCATACAAACAAATGTTCCTGCACTAGAATTCATATTACAGGCTTGCTCTACAGGATTCAAACAGAATTTGGGCACTGCTTGAGTCTCATTTATTAATGTGAACATGGGCTTTGGGCAGGGCGGAGGACAGGAGAAAGAGGAATGAGATTTGTGACTTGTTCTTATTCTATCATCTCCTTCTTGCTTTCTTGCCTATCACTGCAATCTAATTCATAACATATTGCTCTGAAATTCTAAGGACCTGCTAGTGGTGGGCTAGTTTCCTTTCAGAGAAACAAATTCCAGTTAAACAAACAAAAAAGGGATTCAGTTAACTGAAAGTTGAACTAAACATCAGCATCTGGAAGTACCCTAAGGGCTCATTATACTACCTTATAGTAAAAATTGCAAGCAGTTTTGCAACTAAGATAAAGGAGGAAGAACCCTCAGCTGTCCAGCATAGTGATTAAAAAATGAGAGAACATGTGCCTGTGAAATAGTCTGTGGATTTTCTAAGGAAATCCACTGGTGCTTCAGTGGAAATTCTATTACTGACTTCTATAAGCAGCAAAGGTAAATGTTGGCCATGTGTTAGCTTTGTGGACTATTTTTTATGGTAAAATGTTAGGACTAAATGTCAAAATGCCAACTTTAAAGTTCAGTTTTCATAGTGCCCGGAAGATTTTCACTTAACATGCAATCTTCATAATCATGGACACTCAGCCCCACTTTTGGGATCAATGACTGCAGTGTATCTGGATAGGCCTCTGCCATATTTAGGGACTTACAGCCAAAGCAAAAGATGCACCTATGAGTCTATGCTACCAGGTGCAAATGCTTGTGGAATTTAAATTGGTTTTTGCTCTTGAAGCCTATAAGCTCACTGCTGAATTGTTGAATCATATATGTACACATATAATCATAGGCTTTGAAGTTTTGAAAATTAGGCAGTGTGATTATGGTGAAAGGTTTTAATGAAATTAATTTTCCATAAACATTTAGTTTGCATTTTATTTCTTTGGGTGTAGTCATACCTTGTGGGTAAATTGCACTGACTGTTTTTTGTGGAATGAAATGCACAGAATGTATTAATATATTATTTTTTTCCCTGACAGACGTTTTCTGCTATTGCATATGGTCCTGTTACACCAGTGCATTGATTTCCTTTGAAAAAGTCAGATTCTCGTATGAAGATGGCTTTCCTTCAAAGATTGCAATTTTTTAGCTCACCTTACTGCAAATAGAGCAGTGGCAGTGTATATTCTACATCAATAGGAATTTTAGCATTTCCCTGTTTTATTTCTACTTCCAAGTTCTACACACTGTAAGAAAGAAAAGAGCTTTTGAGGATAAACTGAGAAAACAAGCATATGTTTGAGGCTTGTTAAATTAAAAAACAAAACAAAACAAAAAAAAACCCAGCACCTTTTTAATTAAGAAATCTGTTTGTATGTGTGTGCTGCTAGAGAAATTTTCCAGTCTGACCATCCACAAGACTTCCTGGCAAGCACACGCCCAGTGCCAGGTATGTCTATGTCTGCTGGGACCAGAGCTCCTTCCCACCAGTGGCTCTGGTGACTCAATGGGTCACTGCTGGATTCCTGCACATCCCACTCACAGGCCAGGTTTCCCCACTGCTTTGAACCTGGGTTTCCCATGGCAGAATATCAGATGTCTCATTCCATAAAGCCACTTAGTCCTGGCACAGAAACAACAGAAAGAGCTGAGCTGGTGCCCCTGAGGAGGGACCCCTGGCAAAGGAATCCTACTGCCTTTTATACCCCACATTCTCCCCACAAGTCTTGCTCTTCCTCCCAAGTCTTTGGTTCCTGCTCCATCTCTGTGTCCATCCACTTTGCTGGCTTCACTGGTCTTCATTTGCTTTGATATCCAAAGGGTCAGCAATTGTGACCCTTTGGATATCAAAGCAAATGAAGACCAGTGGAGCCAGCATCCTGCATCCTGCTGTGTCACCCAGTATCTGTTCATCTGGCTGGAGTCACCAATCTTTCATACTCTTTGTTGCCTCAAAAGGTGGCTATTCATGGCCTCCTGTCTCAGGCTTCCACACAGTCTGCATTTCAATCTGCATCTCAGTCTGCAAGTTGAGCTACCTGGACCAGAAATATTCCTCACCAACATGAGGAATTTGATAGATGTGTGTAGTAACTCATAGAAATCATGCTATCTGATTGTAATCCTGCTTTCTTGTATTTTTTCTTGGTAGCTCTCCTTCGCTTGCTTTATTGTATACAGCTTGCATTCTAGTTATAACTGAGATTTTAAGCTTTTAGAGGTTGAGTCTGTAGAGAAGAAATCTTGCCCAATACAATTCAGTGGTACAATTTCCCTTGACATTTACATAGGTGTTTGCTCACTATCTATATGTAAGGAACCAAGTACTTTATAAGTTATTAAGGTTGGAGGCCAGAGACCCACATTTGAAATATTGATCCTTCTGGTTCAAATCCATGTTTTCTGCACTCATTTGAAAAAAAAGGAGAGTGAGGCTGTGAATCTAGATAAATAATACAAGTTAGTTTTCTCTGCGTAAAGATTTAGCCTGGTGTTTTACTGCATCTGCAGTTGATTTCACCTGTGGCCTTGTTATAAACCTCTCACTTCCAGGGTCTTCCCTCCTGTTGAAGAATGAGGGATATGGTGAATTTGACTTACTCCTTCATGCCCAAATGCAAGGACATTTTTTTGTCCAGATACTACTTTGTAATAGATCCATGTAGACTTCCCTAACCATCTAATTCACAACAAAACACTGGTTTATACATAACCTTCTGCCTGCCTCACTGAAGCCTTGTATCTCAGACTAGTTTTTTAGTGAGGAGCTGTATTTATTCTGGTGTCTCCTCTCCTTCCTGCTCTTAAGTAGCTACCTGAGTGACAGCTAAATTCTTCCTTCTGCTTATAAATATTTGCATTTACAATGTGCAATAAGTCTACACTCTGCAAGTCTGGACAAAGGCAAACCCAAGCTGGTGGCAACCCAGTGCCTAGCTGGCCTCTCATGGTGTGGAACTGCCCCTTGCCATGTCCTCTTTGCTCACTTTCCCTGTGAAGCCTGGGGGACTAAGACTTTTCCTTTCCACAAATCACCTACAAACTTCTGCTTTCATGGGATTAGATGTGACCAAAATTTAACAGTTCTTGTTATTTACATCAGCAATGAGCAAGTAAACATGCAGTGAGCACAAGAATGCTGCCCAGGATGCTCCAGCACTTTGGTGGTGCAGTGTGCCTGTGTATTTTTGGCTGGGTCACAGGGGACACATTTGTTTTGACTATGTGTGGCCACCCAGGACAGATATATATTGATCCAAAATGGTCTCAGGGGACAGCTAGACATTGATCACACACCTGATTTTATGACAGAGGCAAGCCTGAAGTCTGTGGCACTCAGGTGTATGCATAAGGCTGTGCTGTTTGTCCCCGAGGAAAACTTTGACATCACTGCTGTAAAATAATAGAGATCGATCTACTAAACCCCTCTTATGGTCTGAATTTCTTTTGCAGCATCCTCTCACAATGATAATGTTATTCAACGGGGATCTCTACAGCCTCTTGAATTTCCTCAGCTTTGCCAGGTGGCTTTTTATTGGACTGGTAGTTGCTGGGTTGATTTATCTCAGATATAAACGTCCTGATATGCCTCGTCCTTTCAAGGTAACATCTGCTCTCTACTCTTTTACATGAATCCTCCCTCCTCTCTGTCCTGCAGTCAGACAGCAAGGGAGCATTTTCTGATGTAACCAGCTAACCTCTTTCTCAGGAAAAACCGATTTAAGAGAAAAGAGAGATTTGCTGTGAAGAGTGAGAGTTTTCCTGCAAGGTACCCAGTGCTACTCCAGCTGTGTTCCATCCTGGAAAAGAATTCTTGCCTCTCCCCTATGCTTGGGGGGCAGAGACTGAAGCTGCTGTGCTGAGATGAAGACATTTTCTCAGTTTTGCCTGTCTGTTGTGCTCAGGCTGTGTGATGTGAGCTATGTAATGCAAGCTGTGTGAAAATACCTTGAGCCCTCTGCAGCCACAGAGGGCTCAGACTGCAAATATTGGGGTTACTTGTGCCAACCTGATTTTCAGCCAGTCCTCTATTTACTGTCTCCTTTGATAAAGGCCTGGATAATTTTATGACAAATTTACAATAACATGATCAAAAAAGTCATGTCAAGCACAAGAATTTATGAGAGAGGGCATTTATGTCATTGCATATCCAATATAAAGTATGCCAATTTTCTGTGCAAAAAAGGGGTTAGTGTGATTATTGTAATATTTGGCACTTGCAGTGGATTGGCAGACAGAGTTATTGTGAACCCTGAAAGAAAATGCTAATAGTCCAATCCCTTGAATAGTATCTATTTTGGCCTTGGTTCTGCTATTTTTCTTGCTTGTTTCAAGTAACATCATACAAAGTAACTTGTCCCATTGTGTATCCAGAAAGATAATATCCATCATCAAAAAACTGGGAAATATATCCCTGTTTAGATACTGCCAAGAAGACTATTTTGTGAAGAACTAAGAATGTGTATTGTTGCATTCTTATAGGTATATTAGTAAATAAGGAGGTATATTAGTAGATAATACAACCTATTTTACTTTGATTTAAAAAAAAAAAAAGCTTTGACAGTACACAACAGAGGAACAGTAATGTTTTGAGGCATGAAAGAACATTCTCCAAGGAATTCTCAATTCTCTATTACACTTAATGTCTCAAAAGCCTGTAGGCATTTCCTTCAGAGAGTTGCTAAGAGAGTGATTGTATTGGTGTTTTTGAAAATTGAGCAAATAAATTTGATATGGTTACTTTGTGTGTTTTCAACAGTGACGCTGGCAATGCCATCAGTCATACAGTCAGAAAGTGCTTTTTCAATCGCTATCAGGTGCATAACACTATCAAATATCTTTATCACTAATCAATTTGTTGTTTAATTTGCTCTCTTCCTGCTAGATTCTGATTTTTACCTTAGGAAGAAAATCAATATGCTCTTAATAGTTTTAAAAGGTGACTTGAGCTCCTGGTTGTGTTTTAAAATGTTTTCTAATGGGTAATTATCAAAATGGAAATCTTTACTGTGGTTAGAGCTGGTTGCTTATATGCTGGGGTATTAGAGGAAGGACTTTTACAATGTAACTTATTTACAGTCCTTACATTTTAAAGGAAGTAAAACACTGGAGTGTTTTAGAGTGTAATTAAGACACTTCTGTGGTACTAACTGCATAGCAGTTGGCAGGGCCTGGCTTCTGCAGTCACTGACATTTTGTGTGCCTGTTCTAGATACCCTTATTTCTCCAGAACTGTCCTGTACTGCTGGGTCTTATCCAATTTACATTTCATGGAAAGTTAAATGCCTTAGTCATTACTTTACAATGACCTCATTATTTAATGGTTCTTTGTGTGGTTATTTTTCAGGTTCCTTTATTTATTCCAGCGTTGTTTTCCTTCACTTGCCTCTTCATGGTTGCGCTGTCACTTTACTCTGACCCAGTGAACACAGGGATTGGATTTGCAATAACCCTGACTGGCATTCCTGCCTACTACCTCTTCATTGTGTGGGACAATAAACCAAAGTGGTTCAGAAAGCTTCTAGGTAAGTCCTGGTGTGAGACTTCTGTCCTTCAGGCTGACTCCAGGAGTTTCTCAGAGCTCTCCCCGTGTTGTGAAATCCTTTGGATTGACACTCTCAGCTGCTGTGAGCTGGGGGTGACAATACAAGTTGCTTTTGGGCACATGCTCCAGCATTGCTCTGCCAGGGGCAATCAATATCTCCTAACTAATGAGGTACCTCCACAGCAAGGCTGTTCTTCAGCCACTGATTGACTTTAAATGACTGATGCTTCTTCCCCGCCCTCCCCTACAAACATCTAATTCCTTTTAAATCCCCATCATCTTCTCCTGACCCTGCCTCTGTGCTAATAAAGACATTACTGCACTCCTTGGAGAATCTGTTTGGAATCTTGAGCAAAACAGCTGTGATATCAGGATGGGCTTGGTGTTCCCTACTGACACCACGTGTCTGTGGACCACTGAGGAGTATTTGGAATGGGACTGGAAGCGTCTGGAAGATTCAGGCAGGTTGGGCATGGGGATACTGTCATTAGCAGTGGCTCCTGGCAGGATGATAGCAACATATACCATGGCTGACATGCCTCTATGGAAATTATTTCTGTGCTTCATGAAGAATGATTTCTGTATGACTTGGCTAGTAGTATTTCATGCCTGAAATACACTGAGAATACTTTCTGTACCATTTCTGAAAAGCTTTGAAAGGATTTGTGGAAGTTCTGATGTGTTAGAGAAGGATTATTTGAAACATTTCAATTAGAAGTCAGTATCTTTTATTACAGCTCTTCACTCTCTTTTTTTTTTTTTTACTAGGATGATAGGCTTCTAAAATAAAGGGAATTTTCAAAATATGAAATAAGACTATTGGCAAGGTATTTCAGGAATGATAGATAATTTATTAAACAAAAAAAAGGAAATTTTTTTGCTGCAAAACTAAAACTCAAGCTGTGAAATCTTTAACTAAACAGTTGATTTCTGTAGATGCTGAATTAAAAGTGCATATTGTCTTCTGTGCTTCAGTCTTAATTGATTATTTAAAATAAGCTGCTCACAAGAAAAGAATAGTGCTTTTATATGTAATTACAGTATTACCAATTGTATGTATTTTCTCAATATAAATAATTTATAGAGTTATATCCTATCTGCTGTAGAATTGTGAATTTCCCTCTCAATACTTGCTGGGAAGTCCATAGGCAATAGGGCAGAAAGTATTTACACCAAAAGGTGTTAGTTTAGGCTAGCCAAATCTTAATTTTATAGCCAAAATGTTATAAACTACTTGCACTGTCCCAGGAATGGGTAGAAATCTCCAGTACAAATTAAAGCAGTTGTATGCAGAAGGACATTCTATTAAGTGGTTGGGGTTTAGTCTGTTTATAATCTCTCAGTCTTGACATTTAGGGTGTAGGAATTTTTCCCTTTTCAAATCCAGGAGCTTTTTTGGCATTTTCTGTCGTGTCTCAGAGGTTTTGGAATACAGCTACTTGAATCTTTGGCCACGGGATGACAGTGTTGAACTACATTACTTGGGCAAGAGAAAGAATATTCTCTTTAAGGTAGACTGGATAGATGTGAAGATTTTTCTGCCAGCTGTGACAATGAAGGTGAATAATTTCTAGCTTTTGAGATAAGACAAAATTCTCCTTCTAGAAAGAAGTCTGTGTGCCTGTGTCATATCTATGGATGGGGATGGTGTACTGGCTCAGAGAGGAATGAAGCAGAAGCCAGTCAGTGAGGGAAACAGCTTGTTTGCTTTGCAATTATTATCCCCAAAATAACAACAGTAATGACAGAAAACTGATGCTGACAGTTTTGAGCCGGAGCAGAGGAGAGATTTACTTGTGAAGCAAACAGATTTTTCTTTTCCCTAAGAAGAAGCAATAAAACTCCTGTGTGGAGTCATTAAGCTGGCATTATTTGGGAGACCCATTGTATAGCCTGAAAACATTCAAGATATTGATTGAGGATAAATTCACTTAAGGTGCCTCTGTGAGATATAGAAAAGAAATTGCTGCAAGCTTGATATTCTAACCTTGAGACAATATGTCTTACATAGGCATGAGGTAAAGGACGGTATAAAAAAATGGGATCTTCATTTAAGAGGTAGATTTTTTCCAGAATAACTGGCTAACTTTCTATGAGAAGGTAAATGACTTTTTCTTTTTTCTTTTACAAATGTGATGCATCCAATGTATTTAGACTTGACCAAAGCATTTCCTGTGGTACCAGAGGGGAAGTAGGAGCCTGCTGGTCTGAACACACTGCTGTGCTACCAATACTGTTCCCAAGCTGTTTCATGTGCCCAGATCAGCACATGGGCAGCTGGTGTGGGGCTTTGAAAAGTCGCCTTCTTCAGGCATTGACTGGTTCATCTGCCAAGCTGTGCTTTGGCAGAGAGAGATGGCTGTTGCTCATAAACCCCATAAGGTGCCAATACCCATGGGTACAGACCAGTCCCACATAAGATCAGAGGGAATATCCTGAACAGGCTTTGTAAGGATCAGAGGAAAGGCCTATTGAGCAGCCAGAATGAGTACTGGGATGAAAGAGCCAGCCTGAAGATACATATATTTCTGAAGGGAGTTTCAGACTGATTACACTAGCAGAGCGCTTGAATGGATTACCCAAGGAATTCTCTCCCAAGGCTGAAAGTCTTTGTTCTGTACTTAGGGCATTTACATTGCCCAGTCTCCTTATAAAATTGCTGCATTGGACAAAAGCCAACTTTACAACTCGTAGGGTTTGTAGATCCTGGGATGGTATTTTGCAATGAGAATAACATTTTGTTCTCTCCTCTTCCAAAGGAATTCTGCCATAGTACTAGATGTGCTGGGACAAATAATTTTCAGCTAGTACGGGCTTCATTTGACCACTGCATTCTTTCTTTTTTGTAAAACTAATGTGAAAATGAAAAAAAGTTGAGCCTAGCAAATCTTAAGCAGCAGATCAGTGTGTAAAAGGATGCATCACCAGCATGAGAATGCTTCTCTCTGTACTTCCTCAGCTGAAAACCCAGCCTTAGACTCACACTTAAAGACATCTATTCCTTTACAGTGGGTTGAATTGCAAAGAGGTAAGAAGTTGAATCCTACTTTTTATTATAGCTGAGCCCTTGCTGGAAATGAGATCTCTTTATATAACAAAATATCTCTGCCAGGGTTATCTAGCAACACCAAAGGTTAACACTTGTTCACTTAGGACAAAGTGTAATATATAATATGCTCAATTTGCTTCTCTCTGTCAAGTTTGTGGTGGGATCCATGGGAGGTTATCTCAACATTTTTTTGTTACAGATTTCATGTCCAGTCATATATATGCAATAAAACTCCTGCTTTCTTTCCTCACCTAAACTTTATGTGGTGCTTGTGTGGATAAAAGGTCTGGGGATTTTTTTATAAATGTTGTCCCCTGGGACCCATCTGCAGTGAATTCTTCTCTCAAAAAGGGAAAATTAGGATTTAAACTGGTCTGGGGAAGTTATCTGCACTGCCATGGTATGTGAAGTTTTCTTGTGACAAATGTGAAACTGGTCCTGTAACTCTAGGTACTGCTCCAAGCAGACAACAGAGAGGTACTGACTGGAAACAGATTTCCCCATTTTCATAGGGGAAAATGCTCCAGACACTGATTTATTCTGAGTACATTGCAACCAAAAAATGCAAAGAATGCCAGCTCCTCCAACTTTTCTGCTCTGCTGTGGCTTCATCCCAGGAGATACAAAAACTGCTGCATGGAAATGGAGAACTGGGCAAGGTCTTGCTGCTGGTGGGTCTGTCCACTTAGGTGAACAAAATCACAGCCAGCTCTAGAGATGCCCAGGATTTCCCTCTGCTTCTGTGCCCTTTCCCAAGAGCTGTCATGCCACTGCTCAACTTCATAAAATTCTCTTTTTCCCTTTGCTTGTCCTCAAAGCTGGAAGGGCTGGGATGGCAGAGGTGAAGCCATGCTGTTTTCCTGTTGCTGCCTTTCCTCCTGTCTTTTGTCCCTACTACACTCAGCCCAGCTCTGATGTCCCCATGACGGGTAGGGAAGGCAGATGGGAGGAAAATGCAAAGCCTGGAGACTCTTGTCCTCTCTGCCCCTCTCAGTTTATAGTCTAAGGGAAACCTGGCTTTGCACTGAACTGGTGACATCCAGAGAAAAGAGGAAAGGATGGTAGAATCTGCCTTAGACAGAAGATCAGAGAAATGGTTTCAGTTCATATCTTCTGTGAGTTGCACTATTTTACCTTCTTGGCATTGTGTCAATGTCAACATTCATGCCAGACATTCAAGGAAAATGAGGAATTTCTTTTGCAACAATTTCTGCTTATTTAAAATAGGACATTAAGAAAGAGTGATAAGTAAAAGAAATTGGGAGAAAATGTTCTTTTACTATTCTGTATGTGCTATCTGTGAATTAACTGTGCCATCAGTATGCATCAGTACCCTAAAAAAGAAAACCACCAAAAGCACCAGAAGGAAATAAATGTTCAGAGTCGAAAAAAGAAAACATGAAATTACTTTGGATGGGTGACTTTTTTTTTTTTTTTTTCACTTAGGCAGGTCTTGGCACAAATAAATTAAATTATTTGAATTCTTCTAGACTTTTGTTTCAACATAAAATCTTGATAAAGCTAAGCAGTTATGAAGAGTAGTAATTTTTTAAGATAAATGTGCAGACTTTTATTGAATAAGGTTATACATCCATACCCTTCTATTGGGTATAACCTTGGATCAGAGGCACAGAAAACAGTTAATAAGGAAATATCGAGTTTAAATTATATATGTATATGTGATATATATGATCTGTGTGAAGTCTATGTGCAAGTAGCCTGTAGAGAAGCTAATTTTCCTGACTGCTTCTCCTTCTTCATCTCTCCTTCAAAATCTTACCATGTGTATGCTTTTATCTTTGCAGGCAGGGTAACCACAACATTGCAAATCCTCTTGGAAGTCATCCCAGCAGAGGAAAATCAGAAGTCATGATAATCATGGACAGCTTTTGGCTTGGTGTTTCATTTCTACCTGAAATAAAAAGAGCAGGGAGATTTATCGCCCTTCCTAACATGCTGCAAAGTGGAGGAAGAAGTCACAGTTGCAATGGATACCGAACAAGTCCCTTACCTTTTATGATGCTGTTGCAACATTTTTTTTAACACGGTCGGTCTAGACGTAGAAAGCAAGTAGTTGTGCTATGAGGGAACTCTTTACTGTTTTGTTTGGTACAGTGTCTTATTTTAACAAACTGTAAGTTCATCACACTGGGATTTTGTTTGCCTTGTCACTGAAGATAGGTTTAAGTGATGTGTAATAGCTGGGTGTACTGTGAAGAATGGATCTTGCTTTCTGTCCCTGGAGATCTCAACTCTCATCAGAGAAAGGGTGAGATAAAGCTGCTGAGTTTCACATCCTACATTCTTCCCATCACTCTGTTTGGCAGCCTGATTTGAGTTCTTATGACTTGCTGGAAGCCTCAGTGCACAGATGCAGAAGCACCACTCCTCAGACCTTTGTGATGGCAAACTCAAGGCTTCTTCATTCCAGAGTTCTTACAGCATAGCCAATAGAAACATCTTCTGAGACTCAATATTTCTGCCATGGGAGCAGAAAGATTTTAGCATGGGAATTTTAGCAGTAATTTTACGCATGTTAATGTTTATACATTAACTTTTTTACCAGGCTGGAATTGATCACTGGTTTTACCAGTGTTTGTGTACCTACACACACAAAATCCAGCAAGTTGAGCACTGACCTTCAAATGAGTCAGAATATTTGAAGATCACCTCCACTGCTGTATGAGTATTTCCTTTCTGGGAGCATATGGTCCTGCAGTTATCAGTCAGGCAAACCTGATTTTAAAGTTTTATATCAGTGTTGGTGGGCAGAAATAGATGTCACTTAGTGGGAACATGGTAAAGACATGGCAATAAATGCAATACTTTTTTATGAATAAGATATAAGGCAGGCTGATTTGAGTTGGATGCCTGATCTGTGGGCTTTTCACTCAAGCACACTCCAGTTAACAGGGCTTTGGAACACTGAACATGTGCTTTTGGAACATGTGTTTTTCCTGTCTTCTCATGGGTTTTATCTCAGCAGAAACAGAGAAAGGCCTTCAAAACAGATAAAATGAAATGAAATTAATCTCCAGAGCTATTTTTTGAGCTGAACTCTGGCTCAAATGTGAGCTGAAATTTTGCCCTTTTTAAAAAATAATTGTGTAGCTGAAAAAGTTTTTTAATACTTAGAAATTGAATTTTATATTCTTAATGACTACCCAACCTTAAGGTTAAGGTTTATTATCACTCTGTTAAGAACATAACACCTAACTATTGAATGCACTACTATTTGAGCTGTCTGCTTTCAGCAAGTCATGTTTCATGAAAATTCTTATGGAACTAAGCAATATTTAACTTCCTGAACTGGAAGAAAAGCACAACTAGTAGCCAGACCACTACAGTAAAGGGAGAGTGTGTATTGTATATGTGTTGTATATATTCAGAATATCTACTGCTTAAAGGTGTACAGTAATGTGTCTTAAATGTATACATGTTTTTTGATTTTGTATCTCTGTGGTGGAATTTCACAAAAGTAGGGAAATGCAAGTAACTGCTTCTGGGGAAGAGCAGTAATTCAAGACACAGAAAGCATTTTGCAAATAGTGTTTTTCTTCAAATGTTTTCTGTTTACAGTAATTCAGTGTTTGAAATATTTTTTAGGTAAATATTTTGAGAGAGTTTTTTGTGCTGACAGTGGGTGTGTTTATTTAGTACTTACCTTCAGGTCACAATTCTGCCTTTGAGGCCATCCCCGTTCATTGAGGTTGGCCTCTGTCATCATGGAGCATCCTTAAAGTACACAAACTCTGCTCCTCTCTGACAGAAATAAACTGTCTGGCACCCTGCAGGAGTGCACCTAACCCATTCCTCCCCTAAGGAATGCTAAGTGCATGGTATCCAGAGCAAACCACTTCCAGAGTGACAGTGGATGTGACTTTATCACACTATTTTGTTTCCATGTATACACTCCTGTTGTGCCACATTACTTGAAAATTGGATTGTTGGCAGTGTTAACTTGTAGAAATAAATGGGCTCCATAAATATAACTGGATGTTGCTTTATTTTTCCGTTGTGGTCTTTAAGGTTTAGAAATTTTCTGAAGCCTGATTCAGTGAACATAACTTTACCAGCTTTAGTTCATGTAAAGGGTTAATTTATCCCAGGGGAAATCCTAGGACTTGTTGATTGTGAAGTTGTATACTTTAGAAAGGAAAAAAAAATTACATGCAAAATAAAAATCTGGGGTTTTTGAGGTACACAGGGATTTTAATTTCAAGTTTAGTTTCTTTAGTACATGCAAATGAAGTATAAAATAATATAATTGGGTTTCCACTGTATGCTGAAAATGAGTGTTAAGGATTTTTATTACACTTGAAAGTGAGGCATATCTTCAGAAACTGATGAGAAACATATTTTCTTAAAGCATCAAGTTCTCTTATAATGTTGTCAAGTATTTCTTGTCAGAGTCAGAGGAAATTCTTCTAGAATAAAGAAGAATTATATATCTATATATACTTTTTCTTATTAGGGCCTGAGGTGGTCAGCCAATGAGACCATTTCTGTGGAGATATTCAGTGGTTCTTATTTTTCTTGCCTTTTGCACTTTTATATCATCTGGATGTGCCAAAACATGTCTTCCTTTTTGTTTAGGTTTTTGTTGCTGTTTTTTTTCTTCTTTGAATTTGTTGCTTTTCTAGGGTATAGGTAAAAGTGTCACTGAAGGCAAGAGAAATGAGTACCTTATGTAAGTAGCAAATCCTGGTCAGGTTTAGTATAGAATAGAGAAACTGTTCAGTGCCTGAAGCCTCTGAAGGGGCTGACAAGCCTTTGTATCTTTGTATATCTGGAGCATCACAATTCCCCCCATAAGAATTACTTATTTTCAATTCAAATTGAAACAGAGGCTTCTTTTGACTATACTACATCTTCCATATTTTTAAATCTGAATGGAAAAAAAACCAAAAAACTTTGCTTGCCAAAGGTTCATGTGCCTTTCACTATATGTATATAAATATAACTCTTTGTCTGAGTGTGAAAGCTCCTGCTTTTTTGATTTTCACAGGAAAATCAAGCTTCGATTTAAGAATAATTTTCAAATATTTTTCTACAGAAGGAAGTAGTAGTTACCTATTTCCACAGGGTGCATAATTTTGTTGAAGTAACAAGATAAAGAGGATTTCCCATTATATTCAGTGTCTCCAGAATTTTTGACTTAAGAATTAGCCATATATCAGGATCCAAACAGATTTTAATTAGGATAAATCTTTGAGAAACAGGTGTTGATCTTTCTTAGGAGGAATTAGATATTTCATTTTTTTTTCATTGTACCTATCAAATATTGTGTTTGCAGGCCACAGATAGCTTGGACAGCAGATCATGGAGCAGGTAACGAATATACTGAAATCCAATACAAAAATTGTATTTATGTCTGCCAAGGATGCAAAGTACAAAGTCTGGTGTTTGAACCCAGGCAGGAGTGGTCAGGGGAAAGTGCAGGACAATGTATGATGACCCCTAATGGTTATTGAGCAGCTGCCTAAGTATGGAGACTCTTCTGCTAGACAAGCATCCTAAAGATTAATACTTGTGCCTATGACAGTTTGTGTCCCACCTAAGGTGCTGTGGAGTCCCTTTTAGCCTCGTTCTTCCCCTGGCAGGATAAGTGTCAGGATAAATTTCAGGTATTGTCAAAGGGAGATGGCAGATTGAGATATCCCTGTGCCTTTTCTGTAGAAGACATCACTTGTGATTTTCCTTTCACCCCCTGAACCTCCCCCTGCATTCTTTGAACCATTCCTCTCTGGTGGTGTCTGCAGTAACTGAGGAAAGCCTCCATGCCTTAAACACCTCTGGGGATTTGTTGAGACTCGGCAAACTCATGGAATGTTTTTGTTGCTTTCAGAAGCCTGTAGAATTTTCTTTTGTGTGTCAGTCCATATTTAATTTGTTTTCTATGGTATTTCTGCCAAGGAACTCATGGGGAACATGTCAGCAATTGGCACCATTTTTGTTTTCATTCACTTTCTTATTTCTTTTTTTATTCAAAGAAACTTTTGAAATAATTTTTCCTTGAAGTGCAGAGAACGAAGTGGATAAAGCACCTCTTCCAATGAAGGATTAACTTTTTTCAAGAGAGTTTGGATCCTCTTCCTATTCCCTGTAACAGGAATGTCTACGGTGTTGTGATATATATCAAATCTTCGATATTTTCTAAATATGCTATTGGTGATGATCCAACATGGTTCTAAAATTGCTGTGGCAACAGTCAGTTTTATGCTCCTCTAGTTTATTCTCTGCTCCCGACCCAGGCTACAAAATGTTCCCACTGCTAAGCTTTTCTACAGGCCTTTTTCAGATCCAGGAATTCACCTACATCTCCTTTGAAAGGGAAATGTCATCCCTTCCTTTGTGGTGCACCTCAGCCCCTAGAACTGGATCTTAGCAGGTGACCTTAGCTCTAGACAGGCTCTTTGCTGAGCCCAGAGCTTGTTTGCTCAAGAGAAGTTGGAACCCTGGGTTCTAAAAAGAAGCTCTCTTTTGCAACCATCTCTCTCATTTGTACTTAAAATGTTTTGTAAAGCTGTTAGATAGGAATTTTTGTTCTGTTTTTTAAATGTGGTTTTGTATGTGTACGTGTGTGTGATTTTTATTTTTCCCCCCTCCCTGTTAGTTATGAGAAGTTAAACGTTATGGGATCTTCTAATTTTTCCCTGTACCTTTGGCTCTGCCTGAAGAAAGCAGTCTGATGCAGCTTCAGCTGCCAATATCTCTTTGCCACTCAGTCATTACAGTGTAATTGGATCTAAAGCACATCTATAATTTGCTGCTAGCAATGCTGGCTTGTCTTAATTATGACTTCCAGCTGATTTCTAACGATACCCATCAATGAATATGCATAGCAAGGCAGTCAGACTGGTGCAGATGAATAACTCTTCCTGGGAACTTGAGCTTTCATGTTATCAAGCTGTTTAAAAGCATCAAGGCAGGTTCTCTGGCTTAAACTGGATGGAGGCTTTCAGAAGGGCTTACGACACAGCCTAGCACACAATGAGTGCAAAGCCTGAGACGTTTTTAGATTCTATATATGTGTGCATTCTTCCACACTTGGCANNNNAAACGTGACCTCCTAGGCAGATGATTTCCCCAGTGCTTTCTTCTGCATTCACCCTGACTGAAGGCTATAAATACATTTTCACTGAGAGCATTTCTATTCAATATCTCTTCTACAAGCCAGCTCTTTGAAACATCTGTATTTAATTTTAAGCTGGGTGCTATTCTTGTCAATTTGCTTGTGATCTTTTTTAAGCTTCCTATTTTTCCTCACCTGAAAACTGTCATGCCATAGAAAACCAGTTTTTCAGGCTGTAACAGTACTTTTGACAAGTATCACAGCCTTAAATTAGGGTCACATAAAGCTCTAAAGCAGTTCCAAGAGCTCCCTCCTAACAGGCTCATATAGTTTTGTTTGCAGATTGCAGCTGGAGGATTTTAAAGTTTATCACAGCAAATACTCTCAGGTATCAAGGATGTGGTGTTTTAATAGAATCCTTGCACTTGCACTCCAACACCTGATTAGAGGTCTTGACTTGGCTAGCTTGGAATTAGAAAATTTGGGCACTTGGTAAACCCCACTCGAGGTTATGAAAACTCTGTGGGGATAGTGAGGGATTTGGACAAGCTACATTGAATTTGGAAAGACTACATGCACAGCAGCAAATTTTATGATTAGCCTTCTATGTATATTTAATTACTTGCATATTTTCAATTACCAATAGCTTCATTAAAAATATCTGTTTTGCTGCTCTAGAGGGACATTTCAGGTGTCCAGAGTTTTCCTTTTTTTTTTTTTTTTTTTTTTTTTTTTTTTTTTTTTT
>JAYDZK010000202.1:9904084-9917492 GCA_034509185.1 Euphonia xanthogaster | reverse complement strand
CCCTTTTTTTTTTTTTTTTTTTTTTTTTTTTTCCTTTTCTTTTTCATATTTATTTCCTTTTTTTTTAAGCATTATATTCAGGACAGCTCCCTCAGGTGTTCTGCTCGAAAGCTGGGGCAGACAAAGAAGCTTTTAGGGGAATTCTCACTGTATTTTCGCTACATGTACTGCACAGTGCAATTCAATATTCATAAATTACTTTTGGCTGCTGTTAGTATTTCCCATCTCTGTTTGCTAATTCATGTACCAGATATATTTAAAATGAATCATTAAACATCAGGGGATTTGATGCTTGTTCCACATGCAACAGCTCACTATTGAACAAAACTCCAGTGCTTTGTACTAATGCTAAGCCCTACTTTTGATTTTGTAATAAATATAGGAGTCAGAGGCAGAATAAATCAGATCCTGTGCTGTCAGGTTGGCAGAGACGATTGATCATACCTTTCTGACAGCACTGCATTTGACTGTGAGTCTCATGCAGCCCTACTTTAGATCATATAGAGGCATCTGGATGATAAAAAGCAGGCTGGTTCAGATGACAGCATACAGTGCTGCACCACTGTCACACTTATTTAGTGGCATGTGTCTGCTAAAATGCTTTAGGTTGTAGCTCATGGTAATAATTCTCTCTTGTGTTGAATCCATCCTCCACATTTTTATTCCTTTACCCATATTTTAAACAAAAATTATTCAAAAACCTTCCCAAAATGGAAACATAAAGCCTTTTGCTAAAGCAGACCCATGTGGGTAATAAAATAGCTCATCTCTGCACTCACTGAGTGCTGCTTTTAGAAATGAAATCATTATGTGTTAGCCAAAAGTTTAGGTGGTCACCCAAACACTCATGTTCTTCCTACCTCAGAGAAAACTGTTTACTCAAGTATTAGAAACTCTTTAGTCAGAAACTCAAATTTGTATAAATTTGAGTTTGGTTGCAGTTTGGCTCTTGGCAACGGATGTCTGCACCAAGGCTCTGGTCTTGAACACCGAATTTGGACCTGAAACCCAAAAATTTATCTGGGCAGAGGGAGAAAGGTCCCTCTGCCCACTGTCTCCCTGTCCTGCCTTGCTGGCGAGGGGTTTGTGCATCTGTCATAAGACTAGAACTCATCTGGAAGCTGCTCTCATGGAGAAATTGCAGTTCATTCATGCTATGAATGTGCCTGCATAAAAACTACAGAGTGGTGCAGCACCTTGTGTTGGGTTTTCTCACAATTTTTCAAGATGTTATTTGAGATGCATTTATGTTTGGCTTGTATGGCTTTCATTTGGCTTTCTCTTTTACAGAAAAAAGGATTTTCTGTGTATACATATACATGTATGTATGTATTCCTTAGGGCTAGTGATGCAGAGCTGCACTCCTGTGTTGCAAGTTTAAGAAAATCAATGAAGCATTATTTAATGCATGCCAACTTCTTTTTTAATACTGTTTCTAAAGTAATTTGCAGCAAGTACACAGCTATCCATCATGGAATAATAAATTGATATAGAATGTGTGGGGAATAGGCAATAAGCCAGAATCACTAGAAAGCTCAGTGCACCACTCCAGCAGCACAAAGCAGCCGTAAAGCTGAGGCTGGAATTGCACACAGCAAATGGTGTACACCAGTAAATCTGGCCCTGGTAATTTTACTGCAAATGACACACAAGCCAGAAAAACATTTAGATAATTGAAATTAAGACTTTTAGCAAGGATCTATAAAGCAGTGAATGATAATCAAGAGGTTCTTTCAAGCTCTTTGTAGCAAACCTATAGTACTTCACATTCTGTTTTTCTCCAATATAAATGAGACAAAAGAACACAGACCCTCTTTTCCTTAAGAACGGAACATCATTTTGTTAAGGTATCATACCAGCCCCTAGTTTGCCAAACACTATAACTGTGCATGCATGGGATGATGGCTTGTTATTTTGGTCTTGGAACAAAGTTAGATAAAAAAGGAAAAAATAATAAAAAAGGACCTGTTGGAAAAACATTAAACAGATTTTTTTTTTGATTGATGCAAATCTGCACCTGTGTTTACTCATCAAAGTGACTGTGCATACCAGATCATGTGAAGACAGCCCTTGGGTAGGTAGAAAGGCTGCTGCAAACTTTGAAGTCCTTCAGAGGGTGTAACCACTACTGGAAAACTGGATATTCTTCACTGATACTCAAAATTAAAAGGATTTTTCTTTTGTATTTCATCCAATCCATATTTTTCAGTGTTGCTCTTAAAATACAACAAATTCCTTTCTTTCTAACCAAACTAATGAAAGAGAAGATTCAATCTCTCAGGGAATAAATCAGCTTTTTAATGTTAGATCAGTTAATAAAATCACTGTTTGACCATATTATTGGCCACTGTCTCTAATTAAGCTGCCTCCCAAAGTCACCAGGTATGGAGCCTGCTGTCTTACAGCACTCCAAACAGGCAACAAGACTTTACAATGAGTTTGGGAAGAAGTAGGGACACTGCCTTGCATCATGTTGTGCACAGAGGGGAAACGTTTCTCTGTGGATTAGAACTAAAATCCCACCATAACCCTTTTTAAAACTGAGATAGTTTTGCTTATCTGAGTTCTGTGCAGAAATCTGGCCATCACTGTCTTGTCTATCAATCTGTGCTCTTTCATGAATACCAAATTCATTTAAAAAAATTCAGAGTCAGTAAAACAATTTCTGTAGCAGAAGCAGCAGTATTGGGAGAGAGATGGAAATAGGGGTTTGCATTAAATTCCCCTTTTTTGTCAGATGATAGGGATGCTTCAGAAGTACTACTGCAAATATTTAAGAAACAAAACCCCAACAATTTCTCCACACTTATATAAAACATTTTGTTCTCAAATAAAAGCAGACAAATAGGTGTGCATGAGAGAAGAAATAAAGCATTGCAGTGGGAGAACACATAAGAGTTCTGTGTACTAATCCCAAAACTCTGGGAAGAGTGAGTGTTTCAGGAGGGGAGTTGTGCTGCCAAAAGTTTGGGACTCTGATATTCCTGTCTCTTCTCCCGAGCACCTCCAGCATCAGTCTTTCAGGTGCTTTCACTGTGAAGAAATTTGGCTGGAGTGGTTTTCCCTGTCTGGGTGGTGGAAAAGGTGCAATGTACCTGGGAAAGTCATCAGCCCCCATGGAGAGGTGGCCCCATACCAGTGGAACTGTGGAATATAGTGAGAACAAAGTCTGGGAAAAAATGGGTGGCTTTTGAGAACCTACCCAGAAGTCCATGTTTGTGACAAATGTAAGTTACTGGAAGCTCTAAAACCAGGAAGTCTTTTATATCAAGCTCCAATAGACTGTATAAAAGGAATGAAGCTCCAAAGGGAACATAGAGGTGCTGTCAGTATTGTGCTCCTGTCTCCGTGGGGGATGAGTAATTCAGCTGCCTGGAGAGCTAAACATCTCAGGAAATACAAAATATAAAAAGAAGGCTCAGCTCATGAAGGCAGTTGGGAAAGCTGGGTTATTTTAGGAGGCTGGAGAAAAGGAGAAAGGTAACAGCAGGGAGACAGGCTGAATGGAGAGGATCAGGACCGTGTGCCAACAGTCATCACCTCTAGGAGAGAATGGGCAGAGTTTTCTCCCTATGAATTTCAAGTCCTGGTGTCTTAAAGAGGAAACTACAGGCTTAAAGTCCTCTTAAAGAGGGATGCCAGAGATACAGACCCACGTGTTCTTCCAGAAGAAACTGGTGGCTGCTGTATGAAACCTGGGGGCAGGTAAGAACTGCCTGGGACAAGTTATAATGACCAGGACTGAGCTGAAAAGAGGTCCAAGCTGTTGTGGCATTTGTTTGTATGAACAGAGAAGGAGTGTTCATATAAACCTTTAAAAGTATCTGATTTGCCTTCCATATTCTTCCCCATATTTAAATTCAGGCAACTAATGCTTTTGAATGTGGGTGACATTGTACCAATTAACAAACTGTGGTTTCTTGTCGACTCATATTCAACAGTATTAGAGAAATATTGTTTTGAAATCTTTAGTCTACGATTGAGGAATTATATCCATAAAAAATTGTGATTGATTGATTGAGACAGGCGCATAATATTGTTTCTGTTCTCCTAAGGCACCTATTGATGTTGTGGGTGTCCCATACCTGGAAATATTCAAGGCCAGGTTTGATGGGGCTTTGAGCAACCTGATCTAATGAAAGATGACCCTGCTTATGGCAAGGGGGTTGGAATAATGTGATCCTTAAAGTCTTCGCCAACCCAAACTATTTTATGATTCAATTCCAAACATTTATGTTCAAAGGATAACAGGACGAGCATGCACAAAGAGCTTCAGTTACAATTACATTTTGAAGTAATAAAATAATAAATTAAAAGACAGCAACAGATTTTGGGTTTCTTTTGGAAATACATCTAATTTGATGTATTTTAAACTGAGTAACTAAGTATTCAAATTTAAGAGGAACTTAAAGAGTCATAATTTAGAAGTTGTAGACTCTTTTTGGAAAGGTAATCTTTTTCCTCTTAACTGTGTTAGTATTGCTCATGGGGTTCCAAAAGCACTTTGAAATTTTTGCTTGCAGTTCAAGTCCATTCCTAAAAGATTTTTTTTCATTTAAAAAAAAAGTTCTTTGCTTTTATTTTCTACGTAGTTCATTTTCTTGCATTCTTGGCAATGCCAGGAGCAGACCAGGAGCATTCCAGAAGCAGCTATCTGAAGTCTAGGCAGATTTGTGGAGTTTACATTAACAGCCTATTTTGCAGAAGTCCTTTGCTCTTCATTAACAAAATACAGGTTTGATTAGTATCATGACACTGATGCTTTTTAATTTATGCTTCTGTTGTTACAAAAATTGATTGTGACTCAGCTGGTTTTCCTATCTATTATATGACATATTCAATATGCTTTTTTTTTAAGACAACAATTTATGTTTAAAGGTTTCAGTCCAGAAAATCTTATCTTTAATAATTTCTTTCAGGTTTTCATTAAGTTTATTTCTAATAATTGGTAATACTCAGAGTCCTGCATTTTAGTCTGCCCTTATTTTGTCTTTCTGTCAAAACCTTCAGCATCATTCTGCTGTCCTTGGTACTCAGTGTTTGTTCTTGCAAACAACTACAGGATTTCCTTACAAACAGACTATTGATAGGACAAGGGGGAATGGCTTCCAGCTGAAAGAGGGTAGGTTTACAATAGAGATTAGTTAGAAATTCTTCCCTGTGAGGGTGGTGAGGCTCTGGCACAGGTTGCCCAGAGAAGCTGAGGTTGCCCCATTGTGAAGTTCTGAGGCAAGGACCCAGACCAGCAGGGAGTCTGAATCATTTATTCAAAGAAATGAGCTGCTTTTATACACTTTTTCAAGGCACAGTATTTCCTTACATGGTAATTCTCACTATGTGAGCAACACACTTCCTAAACATCCTTTTATGGGGTGATCACGCAATGTTTGGGAATCTGTCAGCTTCCAGCAGACTCCTCTCCCACAGGGGTCTGGTGTGTGACACCTCCTCCTGTCAGGGTCTGGTGGAGACTGCCTCTCAGTGCCCCCATGTGCTCCTTTGAGCCTCCATGTGCTTCTGCAGGCAGGTCCCACAGCCCACAGCTCAACTCCATCCCATCTCTTCCCTCATCCCATTTCTGAAAGTGTTCAAGGCCAGGTTGGATGTGGTTCTGGGCACCCTTCTGGTGGGAAGCATCCCTGCCTGTGGCAGAGGGGTTGAAACTAGATGATCTTTGAGGTCCCTTCCAACCCAAATCAGTCTATGATTCTATGAGTACCTCAGCAGAATACTTTTATAAATGTAAGTAAGTAGGAATTCCATATTCTTGATGACCTATGGCTGGTTCTGCAACTAAAAAGCAGAAGCGACCCTGTTAAATATTGCTTTTCAAAAAACATTAGGAAAGACCTGTTATTGTGCTGTGTCATAATTTCATCTCAAGTTTTTCTATTTCTTGTTCTGAATGTTATAACTCAGAGTATGAATATTCAGATCTCTTCACTGTGGTGCCAAAAGTGCTCTGGTAACTGTAATCCCAGAACACATGAAATTCCTTGCTGAATGTCTCTGTATCAAAATAATAGGTATCACTTCAAAGATTATGCTTCAGTCTGGGTTACATAAAATTGCGACCTTTGTGTCATGGTACACAAAGTACCTCCCCACATTACCAAATTTTTACATAGTCAAAACATGGATTTTTTTAATCTACAAACATTATAGTTTTCTTTTTAGTCTAGAAAATGTTATAGTTTTAATAACTTTATAGTCTTTTTATTTTCCTTCTCATGTCCTAAAGAACAAGATTTCTCTTGGCAATTGCCTCTGTTTCTTTGTATTTTAGGAGTCTCACAGAGAAAGGCAATGCTCTGCAAGGACTGTCTCCTTTTGGATACATTTATTTATACATATATGTGTAAATGGCCAGGAGAATATTTTCCTTTGCTCCTTTTTTTCCCCTCCCTTAGTTGGATCAAGCTGCAGCAAAAAAGTTATATTCCATCTGCATGAACAGCCTTCCAGAAAAAAATAAGAGCAAATTAAGAGCTAACTTCAGAGCTGTGGATGCTGGATCTTTGAAGATGTATTCATTTCACTTGCCTCTAACCACCTGAAAACTCAGTACTTAGTGCAAAACTGGAAGGTCTCTGTAGTCACTGGAGACAAGCTGGTCCACCCAGGAGGCAATGTGAGCTAGTCTGGTGTATGAAGGATGAATTTTTCTGTCTGCCTTCTGCTTGTAGTGGAGTTGTACTTTCTTGTCTCTCCAGCACTGTTGGACTTGGCTGCCTTTCAAACCCTTTGACACATCTCAGCTCACAGCATTTTGAGAATGGTGGGTTTCTCTTCACCCCCTCTGGAGCACTCTGGTTTTTCCCCACTGACCACAAAGAATAATCTTAGACTATAGAAGAACCTAAGTCACACATCAGATGCCAAGGCAACTGAGAGTTTAGAAGAAATAAATCCTACTTTTTGAAGCAGTACCGATAAACCCAACCCAAGACTATCCATCCAATTAACAGTGCACATGCCTGAGTAAGAAGCCAGGATAATGTGCAGAGGGAAGAAAACATTTGGGGAGAATGCAGAAAAAAAGGGTGCTTCAGTCCCTCTCCAAAAGGTGTATTGCTGTCTGTCACTGGGGCAGATGGAGTGACCTACCTATTGCAGATTTTGTAGCCATGGAGTTAAGGGAAAAGAGTTTTTCTTTTTTTATTTTTTTTTTTTCATTTTTTTCAGTAAAACACAAATTTTGAAGGAGAAGGTGGCAAATATATGCTGGTCAGTGCCAGCGATGGGTGCCTTCAGTTCAGATCTTCCCACCCCTGCAGTATTGCCGGGGTCTCTCCATCCCTTCTCCTGAGTCTGCTTCACTTCATCCAAACCCTTATGTGATAAATGCAGGCAGTGGGAGCAACAAGGGGTCCAAGAGGAATGCTTTAACATCATGGCCAGAAAGGGATCTCTGCTCCCATACTCTTTCTCTCTGGTCCCATTCAGTTCAAAATGCTGCAGACAGTGAACTGATGGTTTATTTCCTGAAACAAATAAGCACTTCAGAGAGCATCTAGTGTTCAGATCAAAAGAAAGGGAGCATGAAAAACTTGCAAGCAGTAAGAGGAAAATCTACTATTTCTTAGAAAAAGAATGCTTTGCAGCCCTAATCTGTTACTAAAAGTTCCCATTAATCCCTAGCAATATGATCAATCTGTGCTGAAAATTTAGTCTTATATATATGAATTAAAACGATCTTATTAGTGTTTTACTACATCAGGTCTGATAGATTCCTACATCTATTTCAGTTAAGCTTGTTTTGATCCAATTAGAACATCATTTTGACTTTCATCATTTTTTTGGGGGCAATTTCATTCATCTCAGACTGAAGTTATGAAAAAAGTGTAACTTAGCAATTGGGGGATGCATGCACTCTCTCACACGTGCATGCAAACACAGACACCCAGATATTTGTGTAGCAGAGGTGCCTGTGTGATGCTTTGGAATTGAACCCTCTTGATTCCTCAGTTCCTGATGGTGTAGCTGGGTCAGACTTTGGTGTCTGAACTGCAGTATACCTATGGGAAGAACAATTCAATGGGCAACAGAGAATTTTCTCAGTTCAGCTGCAGGCAAAGTTCCATCTGCAAGTCAGAAAGTGTTGTACAAGCGAAAGGCTTTGTTTCCAAAAGAAGACCAAGGGTGCTGAAGAAGGAGAGAGGTGTGAGGCCTAGACCCTGGATAAATGTCAGCTGCAATAACTCACTGTTATGGAAGAGGTTTCTTTGTTCTTCTCTGCAAAAAAAATAGTCAGAGGGATGTAGCACCTCTCCTGTGAGGATAAACCAAGTCTGGTTGTTCAGCACGAGAGAAGCTTCTTTAGAAACTTTATGGTTGGCATTTCAGTATTTACAAGGAGCTTGTAAGAAAGATGGGACAGACTTTGAAGACTTTCTCCAGAATGAGGAGAACTGTTGCTCTCAAGAAGGTTTGATTAGTTCTATTCATAATGAAGGGCATCACTTATTTAGTTGAATGGTCACAGGAAATTTTTATTTTTCAAAACAATGTGAATTACATTATGATACATTTTAGTAGGGCCTATAGCAATAGGACAAGGAGTAATTGTTTTGAATTAAAACAGGTTCTGTTTAGTTTAGATATAAGGAAGAAAATTTTTACACTAAGAGTGGTAAAACAAGTTTCCAGAGAGGTAGAAGATGCCCCAACCCTGGAAATATTTAAGGCCTGATGGATGGGGCTCTGAGCAATCTGATATAGTTCAAGATGTCCCTGTCCATTGTAGAGGAGTTGGACTAGATGACCTCTAAAGTTCCCTTCCAACTGAAACTATTCTAGGATTTTTTCAGGTATGTTAGGCAATGAGCATAAGTGGAGGGGAATAGGGAGGGAAGGACTGTGAGAAACCCCCTTTCTTCAATGTATCTGCTAGTGGGTTTTGGTCTGCCTTCCACCTGTGAAAACATAAATAGCTTCTGTAAGCGTGGAATAGAAACAGATCCCATTCCACCTGAGGGTTTACATTTTCCTCTCATATGAGGCAAATACTCCCCATTTCCCATTGGCAATGCATGGATAAGGATTGTGCCTTCTGTGGCCAACAGTACCAGGAGAAACAAATTGTACAGATAAGACACTACACTCATGGTGAATTTGAAACATTTTTATTTTTATGTACTGACATGGAAAGTAGGCATTGCTGCACTTCTTCTCTGAAGTGCATGAAGTCATTAAACAATCACAAAAAGAACAGTGAGAAAGGCCATAAGAAGAAGCTCTGCTGTGGTATTTTTCCTCTGTAAAGATGTCATAGATTAGTTCCTTTTATTTATAGCTATAGTAGCTTATACTGAACTCAATTTTTCAGAAGATGTTTTGCTATAAGCCTACTCTCTGTCTTTACCATTGTTATTAGCACTCCATAGTCAGATGAAATTATTAACAGAAGGCTATAAATTCAAGTCATTAAACACACCATCTATCATTCAACTGAAAATAATTCAGAATAATAAATTGAAAACATTAAAACTTCTTCCAAACTGAGAGTTAGACCTCTTGTCCAGAGATCTGAAGACTCTGAGTCACCAAGTAAAGGCAAGTGGCCCCCTCCACCCACTGTTTCACTGTGAATTAACAACTGATCACATTTATCATGGTTTCAACCGCAGCAAAAGAAGACTGGTGGAAATGGAATACCTGACCAAATATGTAAAACCTCAAAAGTTTCTTAGTGACTCAGGAGGTGACTTCCTATGGTCAATCCCAGCACTCCTGTAGGAATAGACAGGATGGAATTGAGTTACAGCTGTGGGACGTGCCTGCAGAAGCACATGGCAGCACAGAGAAGCACATGGCAGCCTGACCACATAAGGAAATACTGTGTCTTCAAGAAGTGTATAAAACCCAACTAGTTTTTTGAACAAGGGATTCAGATTCCCTGGTGGTCTGAGTCTGTGCCTCATTTGTTACACGTTTCCATGGGTGCAAGTATCCCACCCGTGCAATAAAGTTGAATGAATACAGTTGTCCTATTCCTAAATGCAATAGGTATTACAATCTTGCAAGCTGTCCCCTCAACAGAGGGAAACAAACTTGCTTATTACAAAGCTTCTAAAACAAGAAACAGAAACCTCCCTGAAAGGGAGATGCTAAATTCTGTGGAAGTTATTTATTCACCACAATAACTGTCAATGGATGAAAAGTCTAAAGCAAAGAGTAAAATATTTGCTTTTCCAATACTCTAATTCCACTTGGGAATGCTCCTAGTGGCACACAGAGCATGGTCAGTGCTGCTGCAAGGATTGCTCATGGATTCAGCAGGGAACAGGATACCTCCTGGCACAGTATCTAGCAGTGCCACCTTGGAACACTGCAAATTTATGCTAGCATGCGGCTGACGTGTTGAAATATCCTGATGTTCAGAGCTCTGTGAAACATGCACTAAGCCTGCCTTCCTTCTTGAAATATTGCCTTATAAATATTAAAATATTATGCAGACTTTTGTGAAACACTTAATCCCCAGAAAAAAAACAAACAAACCTTAAAATCAAAACACTGGGATACATTATTACTACTTACTTATAATTTCCATTGATAAAAATACTAATAGTGATTATCATCACCCTGCTGAATCTTTTCTTTCTGGTGCTATGGCAATTTCTGTACCACATGTGTGCTATTCAGACAGTTCCTCTTAAAATACTAACACAGATTTCCTGATAAATGTGCAATTTGCAAATACAGTCCCCAGCTGAGTAGTGCATTCCGAGTTAGCAAACTACTTCTGCCTCCTGTGAACAGGTATCTGCTTAAGTGCTGCTTCAGGTGTGACTCAGACGCATGATCCTGGACAGAACAAGGGTCTTGTAGAAGGCAAAATTTTCAACTTGCTGTACAGAGCCATCATTTACCTCCTATATGCAACCTCTGTTCTGAGGACCAAATTTTTGTTTAGTATAAGTGACAAACCAGGTTAAGCAAAAGAACAATGTTACACTGCTGTTACAGTTAAACTTTGCAAAATTGGCTTCTGAGTTATAAAAGAAGAGATCAGGAAAAAGGAGAGGGAAGAAAGAAATGTAAAACTTTGCAGAAAAAGGTTATGTGGCTGCTAAGAAAGAAGAATTCTCTTTCTGGAATGTCAATAAAAAAAACTTGAAAAAAAATAGAGAAAATCAATGGAACAAGTTCTAAAAGCCACCTGGTCTCTATATAGGAGGAATTAGCACATAAATGCAACTAGCTCCCTCCACTTTTCATTTCTGGGAAAGCTGAAATTTTAAGGCATTACTCATCTCATTAGTCATTTTACAAACCTAATTGGTATTGCTAGGCCAGATGCCTGCATTTCAACTTTTCACCTACCCCGTTGAACAGGGAGTGCAATTAATCAGTTCTTCTGGGGCTGGCTGTCCCTCTGTGAAATATCATCAAAAACCTGAGCACATTTTGTGAGGAGAGGAAGAATGTCGTTCTGGAAGACTTCTCTCAATGTTAGTGCATTTTATAAATGAGCCTTAGGAACTGGATATTTTCCTAATGATGTTTGTGAAGTACTTAACCATCTCAAATGGTAGAAGAATTAATCTCAGGATTAATTGAAATTGCTCTGGTTTCTTCCCTTTCTTTATGCCACTACCTGTTGTTTTGTATGTTGCTTCATTTCTTTGTAGGACTTTTATATTTGCATACAAGAATCAAATGAGAAAAATTGTGTTGGAAGGGATCTCAACAGATTATTTGGGATGGATGGACTGGATGGACACCAGTCCAACTTGGAGTCTGGCTTACACGCTGATACTTAATGTGTGAGCAGGACAGAGGGAACTCGGGATGTTGGACATTATTACCACTAAAGATCTGTGAATCTTTAGACTTTGTGGTTTCTCAAAAAGAAAGCAAACCTCTTTCATGGCATGGCATGACAGCACACATGGTGCCAGCAAATCAAAGCATTAAAATGGCAGAAAGAGCAACCAAAGCTCCTATTAGACTGAGAATAACAGTAAAATAAAATTTTACTTTTAGAATTTTACGTGCATAAGTTACGTAATTCCCTTCTCCCAAGTAACAACAAATAGGACAAGATGAAATGTCTTCAAGTTTGCACCGGGGCAGGCTTAGATTGGATATTAGGAAAAAAAGTTCTTCATGGAAAGGGTTACCAAGCATTGGAATAGACTGCTCAGGAAAGTCCTTAAGCCACCACTCCTAGAGATATTTAAAAGATGAGTAAATATGGTACTTAAGGACAAGGTTTTGCAATGGCGGTACTAGGTTAGCAGGTGGACTCGTAGTTTTAGAGGACTTTTTCAACCAAAGTGATTCTGTGATTGTATTAAATAGGTGCTACTGCTGAAGGAATGCTTGATGCAAAAGTATTGGGGTTTAAAACAGAAAGAGACCATAGTTTTCTTTGTAAATAGGCCTGTCAGTACAGCCCACTTGCCCCAACTATAAGGCAGATTTTCTTGAATTTTTGGCTTGTCTAAAAACTCTTGATTTTTTTTTTAAACACAGACACTTGCAAATTTATATATATAAAAGGGGAATAGTTTTTATGGAAAAGTTTTGGATGGGAACAATTAATTACTTTTACCTCCAGGCACCACTGTAATACCAAATCCAGCTCCAGGTTTAGAGAAATGTAAAACTAACTTCTGGCTCTACTCAGCAAGAACAAGTGTGCGTTTTATCACCAGCTGCTGAAATTTATGGTATTGAAATCAAGAGCCAGCTAAAAGCTGACTCGGCAGATTGTACTTGTGACATGGACCGAAGAACGCCTGAGTTATGTTTGCAGGGCAGAGTATGTCATCTAAATTAACACAGAAAAGTTGCCTCATCAGTCATCTCTGCAGTTGCTCTGCATTGCACTATTTGAGGACCAGAATTCAACACTACACTAATTTTGCAGACATAGCACTGATTCATCTGGTTTGGATCTTCATATCTCTTCACACAGAGTGAGTTTTAACGACAGTCAGGTTATTCAGAGAACCACACTAGCTAGACCATTAAACCCAAACTAACTCTCCAAGGAGCCTAATTCATTTCATATGAGGCAGTACAGTGTTGCTGATGACTCCAGCGAAATATTTAAAGTATAGTGTATTCCACCAAAAGAGAAACAAATGAGAGAAATACCTAAGAGCAGGAAACATTGTTCAGTTACTATTGGGGTTTTCTTCTGCTTGTAGGGACACCAAAGAAATTTCATTTTAAACCACATGGTCACCCTGGGTGTTGCATTGTGTAGACCTGCATTTCATACTTACTGTGAACTCTCTGGAGAAGTCAATATTGGAGAGCAGAGTGAGCAGAAAGCAGAGATTTCTTTTTGCAGTTTTGAGGAATTCAGAAGCCCTGAGGCTTGGGAGATATTTGTTTTGGTGTTTTTTTTTTTTTTGGTTTTTTTTTTTTTTTGGGGGGGGGAAGGAGATCGGAA
>JAYDZK010000202.1:9870017-9885224 GCA_034509185.1 Euphonia xanthogaster | reverse complement strand
TCTATTTATTTTTAAGTTAATGTTAAAGAAAGATTATAAATTATGAATTTACATTTTCATTTCTTATCTTGGATGTGATTGGGTCACAATGGGGCACAGAACACAAGTGCATAGTTCCATAAAAATGAGTTTAAACAAATCAAGTTAGTTTAGTCTAGAGAAAGCAATGTTAGTTCATCCCACTGAGATTTATATCTTTGTGTCTTCTCATTAGATGTTTGTGTGAAAATTTCTTGATGGTTACTAACAGAAGATTGTTTTGTAGACATGTAGAATTTTTTATTTTTAAGAATGTGAGCTGCAGGGAAAGCTTGAAAATTCCTATTAGAAGTATTTGAAGACATCATAACTTCACATGGGCTGCAACTCATACTTGAAAAGCAGTGTGACAAGGTGTAGTCTATTTTTAATTGATAAAATCAGATAAGCTGTGTTTTCAGTGTTCTTAATGTTCACTGATACTCTGAGAATATCAGTCACAGTTTACCGGTTGAAGTCTTGATCTTGAGCATCAGATTAAGGTCCCTGATTTGTTGCATGAATTAGTTTTACTGTTTATTATTGCTATTAATAAACAAGATCTAAATAGAGTGCTGTACACTGCATTGCCAGAGTTAGTTACCCTTTATAAAGCAGAATCATCAGTTCCTGCTACATTTTATGGACTACATAAGAGAAGAAACAGCAGTCGTGTGTGCGAGAGAGAGCTCATTACTTTTAAAGGTGTTTTGCAATTCTTTTATTGATGTAATTAAGTCAAGAGAAGAAGCTGTGGAAAGGCTATTCTAGATAAAGGCCCCAAAAGCCCATGAATACAGATGTTCAGTGGCAGGTAGGGATGGATAGGCAAGGGATCAAGTGCTAAAGCAGATATCCTTGCAAACAAATCTATTGAGGTTTTACAACCTGCTAGCAAACTAATCTTGACAAATAAGGGGCAGTGGAGCTGTGTGAGAGAGATGTACTCCTTCAAGTCCCTGTGTTTCTGAGGTCTGAGTGGCTTCCTGGAACAGAAAAACCCATACAGAAGGGTATTTGAACACTCTGGGAAGGAGGAAATTAAAGCACAATGTGAATTCTTCTGCAGAAAGGAAGTAATAGCAGAGGTCTGTGCAGGTGACATAACATAGGGAATGCACGAAGTCTCTAAATGAAAATAGATTCCTTTCATTTTAGGCAGAGCAGATATTTTACTGCTTATCTGGTGGTGAGAATAAAGTCCAGCATTATGTCTTGACTTCTGCTGTTCTGTAAGCTGCAGGAATAAGATGACCACAAGCAATTTCTCTTGTGATTTGGGCATTGGAAACTTTGGATACAAAATACTTTCTACATCTAGATAGATGTTTGTTACTCTCTCTTTGTAAGATTTTGTGGTATTATTACTAACATCATCCTAATTGCAAACTATGTATAAAAAGAAACTTGAATATTCTAAAATAGCTTGTGTTTTTGAAGTCTGAATATTTTCTAAATTTGAAAAAGTTTGAGATGCTTTTACAAATTAAGAACAAAAAACATTGGAAACATATTTTTGATCAAAATTATCACTTTTTACACTTTTTCTGCTTGCTCTTATTTATCCAAATAGATTTTTTATAATAAAAATGTGTACAATCAATCTCTATGTGTACATTCTCCTGTCATCCATTCATTCAATTTCTTTCAACAGGATCAAGGAAGAACTGTGAGGGTGCCAAGAAGAGAAGCAATTACAACATAAAGAAATGGGCTTGTTACAAGCCTACAGGCAGTTAAAATGTTATTTGTTCTACTGTGAAGCAATTAACAGCTAAGACTGAAGGAAATTTTTAATTGAGTATTGATTTGAAACAAAAGCAGTGATCACTTAAGCAGTTGTGTTCTGTTGAACCGTCCTCATCTTGGCTTAATGCAGACCTTCAGACAACTGTGTTAATTAATCTGTATATGGCATTTGCCTTTTTGAAAACCTTTTGGAGGATCAGGATAGGGATCTTTTGGATGATCAAAAATGTCAGTGTTTGGAAGATGCTACTATAAGGTTATAGGTGACAGCTATGGGAATTCTGTTGAATTATATAACATTATTGAAGTTTCATCTTCAAAGAACAAAACTGGCATCTGTATTACCTCCAAATACAGTTGGAGAGTCCTTTGCAGTGTTCAAGTTTTAAATGATATGTGTGGATGCTATTGAACATATACTCAGGAAAAGGGTACCTGAAACAGGAGTCCTAGTGGAGAGGTTTTGTTGGAAAAATTTATCATGTCTTAGAGAAGCATGTTTGAGAGTGAAGGACTTTTACTCTCAGCCACAAAAGTTAGTTTCCTGGCAATCCCTTTTTTTTTTTTTTTTTTTTTTTTTTGCCAGCGAGCAAAGCAGCACATTCTTTTTCTCCAGCCTGTTTGTTTTCTGGTATGATATGTTTGTCTCCTTTAGTTTTACATTGCTTCTTGTCAAATAAATGTCTTTGCACACCCTTATCTAGTATAGCTTAGCTTCTACTTTCAGCTGAGAAATTAAATATCTAGTTTTAGTCATAAACCCTAAAATATTGATGACAAACACTAATTTATGTTGATTATAGTATGCACATAAATCAGAAGTAAAATATCTTTGGAAAAATATTAACTGGTGGCATTTATAAATGTCAAAAGGCTTTGTCTCTTTTCTCAATGCGCATATAGATTTTAGCAAACTTGCTGTATCTTTCCTTTTGCTTCTATTTCTCTGCATTTCCTCCTCATTGATAATAGTGTCAGCACAGGTCAAAATGTTAACTGTGCTCCTATAGGAGCTTTTTCCAAATTCTAGCTTCTTGCATGGTAGGCTGGCCCAGAAGACATTGCCTATCCTAAACTAGAGATAATTAGATTAGCAATTTCATTACTAAAAAAAAGTATGAACTGCAATCTCATGTTGCTGACTACTTAGAAATTCACTTTTTGTGTGCACGACTGGTTGCTACTCTAAATCAAATGTCTAAGGGTATTGAATGACATTTCCTGTAGTTACCATTTGATAGATGTGAAACTCCAGCAGAGTGGCCCAAAATGATGCAGAAATATCTGAGCTTAGTGTTGCATCCTCCTCCCTGAACAGTTTTAAAAAAAGTCTGGGGAAAACTGACCCTTGTGAGTTTCTGTAATGAGCTGTCACAGACTGAGGATGGAACAGTGAAATTCTGGTGCTCAGACCTGTGCTGTAACCATCTTAATTTAAATTTTCTTGTTAACAGCAAGATGGAAAATGTTTATAATTCAACAGACACTGCTGTAGAATGAGTGTTGTAATTAATGTTGAGTGTAATTATGATGAATTAATATTAGGCTAATTGTGTCTAAACTGGCAAGTCAAAAGATTGAAAAAGTATAAACTATCTTTCAGACAGAGGAAAAAGCATTTAGCAAAAGTAAAACTTCAAGACCATTTCTCATATTCCATTCAATTTCTCGAGTACATTTATTAAGTTCTTTTGCCTCCGACATCTCCAGAAAACCAACTCTGACCTGACTGAATTCACTAACAAAGCTGAATATAGGTTTCTGTTCTAGGAGCTAGATATATTCCTGCCTGAAACACCTGTCAGGCTTGTCATGCCTAAATTGAGGGAGACTAAATAATGACTTAATTCAATGAAGAACAATAATACAATTATTTTGTGATCCTGAATATTCCATAATTCCCTAAGCTTTTTGCATACACAGCTTCAGAGTAGAAAGGCTTTTATTTATTTATTTTTTTTTTGCTATTGAGTATATCTGAAATTTCAAGTAAAAGATTAGTGTTCATTCTTACTCATGTATTTTCATAATACTTTGAGCCCTTTGATTTTAGGTGCCCACTCTGTTTCTGTTACAAAAGCAAGAAATTCAGCATAAATTATGCCTGTCCAAGAAGACAGAACCTGTGCTTCTAACCATGCATCCCGGTGTTCCTTCAGCATAACTTTTGAAAGCAACTGTCCTGTCACATACTGGGTGACAGGGAATGACAAAGGCATTGGAGGAAAGCATGTCTGATGTCTTCATGTCATCTGGCACCCATCTTGCAAGTTAATGTGTGTCACCATCATATTTTCTGAAAAATCCCTTTGCCAGGATGTCTTCTCCTGGGAAGCTGAGAAGCCTCGGAGAAAATTGAAAACAATATTATCTCATTTGCTTCTCCTGTACTTTGCTGCTTTGGAATGTGGTTTGGACATTGTTTAACAACAGGTGCATGTTTCATGTGAATTGTTTTTACTTAATGACCAATCCCTGTCCCGCTGTGTCGGGGCTCTGGAGAGAGTCACGAGTTTTTCATTAGTATCTTTTAACCTTCTGTCTGTATCCTTTCTCTATTCTTTAGGATAGTTTAGTTTAATATTCTTTATTATAATATAATATCATAAAATAAATAATTAGCCTTCTAAGAACATGGAATCAGATTCATTCATTTTTCTGCACAATGGGGGTCTCAGAAAACACCACAAATGTGGGAGTACATAGGAACAGTGACCTGATGCTTCAGAAATGGTAATTCGTAATTTATACTGGAAAATATGTGAATGACAACAAGCTCTGATAATCCATATATAATTTTTCTTTAAACAGTCTGGTGGATGGTCCATTGCATGGATAAGAAAGTGGTTGGACAGTCACATCCAGAGGGCTGTGGTCAATGGCTCAGAGTCCCAGTGGACATTGGTAACAAGTGGCGTCCCTTGGGTCTGTATTGGACCAGTGTTATTTAATATCTTCATTAATGACACAGGCAGAGGGATCAAGTTCACCCTCAGCCCAAGACACCAGGCTAAGTGGTACAGTTGACACACCTGAAGGATTGGATGTCATCCAGTGGGACCTGGACAACCTCAGGAAGTAGGGCCATGGGAATATCATATGGTTTAACAAGTCCAAATGCTGCACCTGGGTAGAGGCAACCTCCAGTACCAATCCAGGCTAGAGGATGAGCAGATGGAGAGCAGCCCTGCCCAGAAGGACTTGGGAGTATTGGTGGAGGAGAGGCTGGACATGTCCCAGCCATGTGCACTCAGCCCAGAGAGCCCAACGTGTCCTCGGCTGCATCCAGAGCACAGTGGGCAGCAGGAAATGATGGAGGGAGGGAGGGAGGGAGGGAGGGAGGGGATTCTGCCCCTCTGCTCTGGTGAGAGCCCACGTGCAGTGCTGCATCCAGTCTGGGCTCCCAGCCCAGGAAGGACATGGACCTGTTGGAGTGACTCCAGAGGAGGGACACCAAGGTGACCAGAGGGAAGGAGCACCTCTCCTTTGAGGAAAGGCTGAGCAAATTTGGTTTGCTCAGACTGGAAAGGAGAAGGCTTCAGGGTGACCTAATTGTGGCCTTCCAGTACCTGAAGGGAGACTACAAGAACGATGGAAAAGGGGTTTTTATAGGGACATGCAGAGACAGGATAAGGGGGAATGTCTTCAAACTGAAAAAGTAGGTTTAGATGAAATATTAAGAAAAAATTCTTCACTGTGACGTGTGAGGCACTGGTATGGGTTGCTCAGAGAAGTTGTGGATGCTCCATCCCTGGGAGAGTTCAAGGCAGGATGGATGGAGCTCTGAGCAAGCTGATATGGCAAAAAATGTTCCTGTCCAGAGAATGGGGTTAGAACTAGGTGATCTTAAAGGTCCATTCTATGATCTATTCCATGTTTTTTCTCCAACCACCCATGCGCCATGTGACAAATACATTCCTTCAGAAAGGCTGAACAGATTTTTGATTGATTATTTATGAGAAAAATAGTCTCTCCTACTGGTGCCAGTGGCCCTTTATGGAAGAAAGAGCCAGCAATGTTTAATGTTGATATCTGAGCGCAAAGTGATATCAATGGGCACCTCAGTGCTGCCCATGGGGAAATGAAAATCCCAGGCACAGATTGCCTTGGTGTTGTATGCATTGACAAGGGATTTACTGTAAGAACTATTGATTGTGGCAAGTCTTGTGGTCTTTTCCCTCTGGGTAAGTAGGAACTGCTTTAAAAAAGAATAAAGTACTCTAGGCAAAGTTTTTATCTGAAGGCAGAAATGTCACAGGGACATTTAGAAATCCATTTTTGGTGCACAGGACAATGAAAAGAAGATGAACAAAACTCATTCTTCTGTTTCTGCCAATTTTCTACCATTTGACATATTGGACTTCTAAATTATTTTATACACACACATATATATATATATACACACATAAGAAGATTTTGCTGAAGTGTTCGTGAAAGGCAGTGAAGGAAAAATATGTGTATATGCACTAATGGTATTGTTATACATCTCATATGTAATAAAAATATGCAACTCATGTTTTCTGGATTCCAAAGCAGTTGCACTACGACTTATAGGTGCAAATTGGCTGGAAAGGAGTTGTAGCAGGAACAGATTGGTAAATGCCTTTTAAAAATATTACTTATTTCTTAACAGCAGCTAACGAGCTGCTTTGTGTGCAATTTCTTTAGTCTGATGAGAAAGAAGTATAGATTGGAGTTGGTGTTTGTCTACATAATTTCACTATATTTCGGTATAGTAACTCAGTGGAATGGTGAGGAAACATTGCATCTTTGGCTTAGCCTGATGTTTCAGTTCTTGGGATGTGAACACAGCTAGTGCTTACTACAAGCATTTAAGTGGAACTGGATTTACTTGTGGGGTGTGGGGTGGTTCTTTTTTGACCAGATTTATATTTTCTATTAGAGCTATCCAAATGTCAGAAGATACAGAGCCATATTCCTCACACGGGTTCTCTGTCTTTTCAGGTTTTCTTGGGAACCCCAGAAACGTCCTTTAATGCCCTCAGTTTTTCATGTCAGGAAAATCTGCAGCTTTCCTTCTCACCTTGTTCTGTGATCTGACAGATTTCACAAGCTATTTTAATCATGGCTTTCCCAGGTCTGTGCCTGGGTGGGGGACCTCATACTCCAGGTAGGGGACAGCAGAACAAATGTTGCTGGTGGTTTGGAAGTCCTGATTCACAATCCTCAACAATTTCAGCCACAGGCAAATATATTTTTTTTTGCTCTGGGCAATATGCTATTTCATTCAAAAGGAAGAAGAGATGTTATTTGTTGAAGCCATTTCTGACCATCTTCAGTAGCTTTAGGCACTGAAGACTGGACTGCTTATATTTGGGAAAAGATAGTCTACAAACAAATTTATCCTCTTGATTTTGTATTCCTGTGGTGGGAAAAAATTACTACATTCATAAAGAAACATATGCTAAGTAGCTTTCCAAGTACTTTGGGATAACAGATGCTATTAGAAGCGCAGTTTTTCAAAATTTTAGAGTAATTTCTTTCACTGCTGCTATAGGAAGCAGAATAGATTAATAAAATACCTTTGGTCTTTGAAGTTTTCAAATTTACTTTGTTGTGTAGTTTAGGTATTTTGTAATTAGCACCTCTTTTATTTTGGGTAAAAGTCTTAAAGTTATGAACATACCTGAAAATTCACTCTGACTTACTCTCACTTCTGATTGGTCCAGTTCACCATAACCAGGTGTCCCACCTCACAGAGTCTTCATTAGGATTTATATGTTAGACACCCTTGTGCTGTACAGCCCTTCACTTAGAGCAGCTGACTGAGCTAACTCTGGCCTCTAAAGGTTACATGATATCCCACTCCTGATGGGGCTCTTAAGTCTGCATTTCATTTTGTTCAAAGTGGGTGAAAGATCAAAGGAAAATGAAAATTGAGGAGAAAAATCAGAGTGGCTTCGTGAAAAGGTTGGACATCCATCCTCAAATTACTCAGGAGTTTCAAACTGAGGTGATGGACTATCATTATTACACCATTTCCAGTTTTTCATTCTTTTAGAAGTTCTGTACTGTGACTTGTTATCTTGTGTCAAAATCACCTGCTGTCATTTTGGGGAGTAGTCATGGTGGAACCTACAATTACACAGAAAACTGTCCTAAGATTAAAAACATGTGAAGTTTCCTGCATTTGGTGATGGTAGTGACTGCAAAGGTGCTATTATTCTTCTCCTGCTTCTCTCCTCTTTTAAAAAATATTGTTGCTCTGAAAGTTTAGATGAAGGTGTTTGTGTAATGTGCGTAAAAGTGTTAAAGGAATTTTCTCACATCATTCTAACAAGGTACCGCACACCGTTTGAAATTTCAGAAAAATTTCACTGTATAACTTGACAGCAAATTGTTAAAATGCGGGTTACAAACAAACATTTATATTATTTTTCTCCTCTAAACTCCAACACACTAGAAGGAAAAGAAATTTTGGAAAATAGTGTTCACTTGTGTTCTACAATGCTCATAACTACATTATCCATCTGGTGTCTATATGCTCACTGTCTTCTCACATCTAGTCATTTTTCTGTGCTATGGGACACATTTATTTCAATGACAGGATGGTTTTGGTATGAGACTCTAACCATAACCAGATGATATGATAAGCTTAGACATACAGTGATAAACTTACGCATTGAAGTGTTTTCTTAGGTCTTGTAATAACTCGGATGAATAAAGCAGTCAGTCAATCGCTCAACCTTCATATTTCTGCTTTTTTCTTTTAGTAGAATATATGCTATAATTCAGAAATTATTTCAAAAAAAGAGGTACATACACTAGGTATACACATTGGCATCTTTTGGGGGAAAAACTAGTTCCAGAATAGTCCTTAGTCTTATATATACTTCACTAGAAAAATAGATTCTTGCAGTTCACAGGTGAAAGAGCAGTGTTTTGAAACAGTTTTGCAATATGTATGAGTCACAACCAGAATAATGGTAGTTTAATGTTATGCTCTAAGGACTACTTAAATTTTTTTTTATTAGGCTGCAATATAAGGCTGCAACATAATAGGCTGATCCGTGATTTAAAAAAATGTGAGGGATGAGTTATGGCTTCACTGGTTCATAATCTGTGCCATATTTTGCACCACCTAAACAATAAAGTCTCCAAAATAGTTTGGATTTAATTCTGGAGTGTCTAGTTTATCTTGTGAACACAGTAAAACCTTTTGGGTATAGTCCAAGGAAGTGGTGGGTGGGCTCTGTGCAAAGGCTGTCTTGGTTTGGGGTAGGGGGTTTGAGATTGGAGGCTGTTGGATTATTTAATGGTCCTGCTCTACAATCTGAGGCCAGCGTGCTTAGCAGGGGGAGAGAATTATGTTCTCTGCTTTCCTTCTGTAAGCATTTTTCTTGTTTGATTTGGAAACAGGAGACTTCATGCCAGGGGAGTGGAAAAGGAGTTGGGGTTCAAGTGCATTTTGTTATGTTATGAAGGAGAAAGCAGAGCTGTAGGAGCAAGTGGAGCTTGAACCTGAGAGAGGATGTGAGAAACCTGAAATATGCCTGTGGTCTCCCCTGTTGAGGAATTGCACACACCTTATCAGCTGGTTTTCTGTACATGTGCTGGATCTTCTTTTATCAGAATTAACTCCTTCAATTTCTTTTTGTAAGTGTCTGGCATCATGGAGTATTATTTAAACATTTTTTTCTGTGCGCTTTACAATATCTGGAAGCAAGGTCATACACAGCCAGACTAGTCATTGCCTCCTTTTCACTGAGGTTGGTATGAAGATGTATACACACTTCAGTCTCTCTGGATAGGAAATATTTCAATTCCACAGATGTTACTGGGGTCAAACCCAGTAACACATAATTTCCTCTGCTTTCCAAATATCCCTGAGGAATTCCACTGTGTATGTAAAACTCATCAGCAAGGGTTTAAAGTCTGTACCAAACCAAAAGTGTAACGTCACCAAACAGGCAAGTTTACAAAAATCACAGGGATGTTAAGTCCAGGAATAAGTGCCCACTTTCCCAGAGCTTTTGCTGTCATGAGGCTGGGTCCTGAGCATTGGGCAAATAGAACTGTGGACTGTGTGGCAGGATTGTAAGCTACCACTTGAAACTGTGCTATAGTAGCTGCTGAAAACTACAGCTTCCCTCAGTGTAACTTCTCTGAGTGTCCCTTCATTTCAGAGGTTCCTTTAGCTCTGACAGCTTGCTGCCAATTTAGGGAAAGTTTGCAATATTTCTTGCTTTACTTAGTGTCCTGAGCAAGGGCAGGTTAAAGCCTCTTCTCTAATTTAGATTCCCAAAATATTTAAGTGACCAAATCCATGGGAGACAAACTGTGTTAGGTGCTTACTTACACTTGGCAGACTGTCAACTGTCAGGCATCAATTCCCAGTATTGCATTATGAGATCTGAATCTCAGTCAGTCTTAAGTTTCTAGGCCCTAAAAATATAAACCTCCTGCTCAAAAAGAACAAATAATGGATATAAATAAACTGATTCTTAAGAGCAGTTGATGCAATGCTCTTCCACTCATTTTTATCCATGTATATCTCAGTCACATGGACAAGAGATGGATATAAGGTAAACTTGACAGGCCTTGCTACTTGGAATATGTCAAAGGCTTTGTCTTATTTAAGTTTGGTTCTGTTCCTGTGTGTTATTAGTAGGGAAATCTTTAACATCTTAAGGCATACAATTTACGGATTGAACTCTTATGGCTAAAGTAAGAGGAACTACATTTCAGATGCTTCATGACAGAATATACAGCTCTTAGTAGTTAGTGAGGCATTGGTGATGAGGCATTTTTCTATTCCAAATGGACAAATTATATTGGCAGAGATAACTGCAGGAAGATAAGTGAAGCATCTTATGCTTGAAGGGGAAGTTGTGCAAGTGACGGAGGGCAAACTGCTGGTGGCCTTCTCTCTCTGAGGCGTCCTCTGCAGCTGGAACAGACTTTAACAACACTTCAAATCAACCCGTGGGTGTTTTAAATTATTTATTACTTTCTCCCTCTTTAAAGTTAAAGCTTGCATCTGCCCACCACCAAACAAATCCTTTAAGAATGGACATGCCTTGCTGCTTCTCTGCAGTTTGTACTTAGCAGTGAAGAGAGACACTTGTGTCTGCAGTTAGAAATTAAATTCCTCATCCCCCCTACTGTGTGGGAAGTTCTCATTCCTTCATTCTTGCCCCCTTGTTGCAAGGCTGAGGCATCTGGCTATCCTGAAAAAGCCTGTGACTCTTAAGTCAGACATTTAAACATTAATAGTAATAATTAAAAAGGTATTCAGCTTGCATTTTTAAGCACTGAATAATCCTTGTCAAGTAGCTAAGAACTGAATATGAGTACTTGTTATAATCACCATTTTTTGGGAAAGTGGAAATGGACAGTTAAGTACTGAATAGTACCTAGTCTTCCTGGGAAAAGCAGGTATAATGACCCCCTTTTTGGTATATGTGGACACAGATATCTAATTATGATGTATTTTACATAGCAGTTATGTAAGCAGACAGATTTGCTTTTGACCCGCTCTTTTCAATGGACCCAGTTAAATCCTTCTGATTTATTCTGGTAGGCGGCACCTTAGTTCCAAGTTAGATAAAATAACAGCACTTCCATTATGAATAGTAATAATTTTTTTCCAAAGTAATCTCCAAATTGGAAGGGAGGTGAATAACTAAGCTTAATTACTGAATTCTGAGTGTCTGCACTCAGATTAAGCATAGGTTTTTGGTAGCAAACTAATCACTGCTACTTAACCTATGTCCCTATTGCTCCAGTATTTAAGTAAAATCTCAGATTCTGCATAATTTAAGAATAAGGCTTAAGACCCAAGTGGCACAAGCTCGACAGAGATCAGAAAACAGCTGTTTCTTGGACATTAGTCCCAGAACCACCATGAGCAGCATTAGTGAGAACATGTTATGCACCATTTGGAGCACGAGAGAGGAGCTGCTCTGCTCTTTGTTCACCCTGAGCAGACTGGGCTGCCCAAGGCACAGATCCTCCTTCTGGATGGCCACTGGTCACAGGTGTGTTCAGACTCTCAGTTCAGTACAAAAACCTTACCTGTAGCCACAGAGTAAATTTGGGTATTTTAGTCAGCCTCTCTTTCGCACAGCTTTGTATTTGGCAGAATAATATCTTCATCCCTTTTCCTTTCCACAGGGAAAGCAAAACAGTTCTATAACACTTGCTGTCCTAGACATTTGGCATGTAGAGGGTTTTGCCCCTTGCATCTGATGTCACTTTTTCTAGTGGTACTTGCAGGTGGGACTGTTACTGTTGCCCCAGGCTGCTGCTTCTCTGCTTTGCTGGCAGAGCACTGAGCACTCTCCCCATCCTGGTCTTGTGGGTCAGTGTGCAGTGGTTAGAAGTCTGGGAAAGGTCCAGTTGAGGACACAGAGCTCGAGTGTCAGAGCAGATGTGTGGAAGAAACAGGCAGAGCTTCTGGAGTGTGTCCCCCGCACTTGGCAGAGATGGTGGGTACTTGGCAGTCCCTGGCCAGTAGAAGGCAGGGACTGGGACTTCCAGTCAGCATCCTCTTGTCAGGCTGGGATCTACACCAGAGATACTGCCTTGAGCAATTCCACATGAGAACACTTTGCTCTGTTGTCTAAATTTGACTCTGTGGTTAGAATGCCTAGTGCAAAATGCAACAATCCCCTATCTTTTAGAATAAGTCCACTGCTTTCTGTGTTCTCCAAATCAAATCCAGTGGAAAAGCAAATTTGGACTAGCAATTATTTCATTTTAATATGGACTTACTTCTACAGTAGTAGATGATTAAAAAATACTTCGGGGAAAAACATTGGGAAACTTGTTCTGGGAATGTCAATAAGAAATTTATGCCATTACTATAACACTACTTTTTTTTCTTCTTGTTTCTCCCCAGTAAAATTTGGTAAAGATTCAGTGATTTAGTTTTACAGGACATTGTACGGTTGTAATTATTTTTCCTTCTAACAACTTTCCATATTGTATCTCTGTTGCTTTTCTCTGTGCATCAATATCTGAAAAGAATATCTGTCATATTTATTTTGTGTATTTCCACACAAATAAAAATATTTTATTAAAACAGTGTCTAAACTTACCCTTCATAGAACATCTAAATATTTTTCTGAAAGTCAACAGGCTTTTTAACTAATAGAGGCACTCACCAAAGTTTGCATGATGTCTCCCTGAGCATGAACAAGACTACTCTGCAGAGATTCTGTGGTGTTCCATTAAGAGCTGTGGCAGTGAGGATGGAGATTTCTCTATGCTATTCTATAAATATATAAACTCTGATCTCAGAATTGAGGGCTCCTTCTCCTTTTCTGTATAGGCTGTGGCATGTTTAGCACTGTGTGTGATAATGTGTACACGTCAGCCTGGCTGAAATGTGGTGGGTTTGTTTTGTGCAGAGGCTTTGCAGTCATTCATTGCACCTTCTCTGCCAGGTGCCCTTGCCCAGGAACAACAGGCTCCCTGTTACCTGCAACTAGGTGGGCATCATGACCAGCTCTACCTCCTTTGAGTCGAAATTTCTTGCCCACCAAATAATTATCAAGTGACTTTAAGTACTATGCTATTAACTGAAAGTTAAAGTGACATCATGGCTGTGTCTGACATCCCTGACCCGACATTTTCTAAGTTCACACTCATGCCAGTGCTAAATTAACTATGTGAATTCTGACAACCCAAATCAGGCTCCTTTTCCTCCAAGCCCCTCCATGTACAGAAGGATCATTGCAGTTCACAAGGGTCTCAAGCTTGGATCTGGGCTGTGCATCATTCTTGTCTGTTTGAAAAATGTAGGCAATAATAAAGCTTATCTTGTTGACTTAGAATTGTTTCTCAGGAAGGATGTATGCTTGTGGTCAAGGTCAAAGTAAAGTAGAGGAAAAACATGTTGATTTTTGTTGGGGAAAAAAAAGCTGGTTTTGAATTACTAAGGTTCCATCAAAAAATGTGTTATATAATCACCCCAAAGTGGCCTTTTCCCCCCTGTGGGTGACCCATTTATTTTGTTTTGCCCTGGCCCTCCACAGCACTACCCATGTGAGTACATTTCTTGTATAAACTGTTAGGATGTTGTCATTTGGTGTCATTCCTAGTTACATGCTTGCTTTGTCTTTATTTTTTTGAGACTTTGGGGAATAAAACTTAAAACTTCCACTGTGTCTGTATCATAAATCAAACATTTCAGTGGAAGATAATGGTGCACTTAAAAGTGACAGAGACTTCAATCTATATAATACCTAAAGAGCAACAGCTTGTCTGCAACCTGAATTGTAGTTAATTAATTAGAGTCAGAATTTACACATTTAGTATGGTGTATTAGTTTAGAAAACAACAAAAAAATAAATTAATCCTTCCAATACTTTTGATCAACATATGAAAATCAGAACAAAATTTTTTTAATCCTGTTTTTATTTTATATACATTATTTAGGTAATATACACCCCTGGGTAAAGCTTATAGAGACGTTAATTCAAATATTCTATAATTTTAATTCACTTTCTGCAAATGTTTGAAAAGAATATGTTCATGCACTTACTGAAATCTCTCCTTTCAGGATTCAAACGCTTCCCACTTCAGTCCTTGTACTCCCATGAAATAGTTTTTGTGGGATTGAACCCTGCAGAGGCTAGTCTCTGCAGGACTATGCGTTTCTATGCTCTCTAGGATGCAGATGGGTTTTGGAGACCTGCATGGGGATAGGCTTGTGTCCCTTGTACTACATAAGGGGTGCAGAGTCCTTTTTATAGCACATAGAAAGGGGCTTCAAGTCTGTCATAGTGTTTGAAGTGATGAGAAATAAACCCAACATGGATAAGGGGACTTTGGCCCTTTGCCAATATTGTGCAAAACTAGGAGAAATTGTTTGGTGCGGTATAAATTTGCAATAACCACGCCAGGAAGACTGACTATAACCTGGTCTGCTCACTCAGCAGTAAAATGTTTGTCACCAAACTTTAGTGCCATACTTGCAGTGAGTGTTTTTGTATACCAGGCAGCCCCTGACATCAGGATATATTTCAAAAAGCATATGCCAGCGGTGAGGACCAGCACAGATTGTTTGTCTCAGCACAGCTCATATTTATTTAAGCAGAGGGAAGAGTGCCACTTGCTGTGAGACAGGACCCTACTCCCCAGGAAGCCAAGAAGAGTATCTGTAAGCAGACAGACTGATACACCACCAAGGGGTTTTGAAACATTCCATTAGGCAATCCTTTTCCCCCTTCCAGATCCCTGCTTGCTCCATGAGTATCTCTGTAGTCACTGCCAACCCAAGTGCTCCAGTCTGGAGCTGTGCATGAACACAGTGCTCTGGGTGTCCTGGAGAAGGGAGTGTACCACAGATCTGTAGAACACCAATCTTTGGTACCAGTCTATTAAAATACATATTTTTCTTTTTCTCTTTTTCTCTTTTTCTTTTTCTTTTTCTTTTTCTTTTTCTTTTTCTTTTTCTTTTTCTTTTTCTTT